>VZTB01000132.1:896928-1000049 GCA_013397245.1 Thryothorus ludovicianus
AACCCAGTGCTTTTTTTTGTATCAGGAGTCCCTAACTACACCCTTCAGGGATCACACATAATACAGCACAGATTGGGAAGGAAGGTACTTAGAAAATGCATATGGAAGGTCTAGAGATCCTGAGAAAGCTATAAAGCTCTGCAATGAACACAAACCAGAACCAGTTCCTGGAAGCTTCTAAAATAAAACTGCTGCTTTATTAAAAATTAACATTTTAAACCTAAATCTCACTATGAGTGGCAAATACCGAATAAACCTAGCAAAACTGAGAAGTAAATTGGTTTCTAGGAGAGCTAGTCCTGCATGGTCAACACACTGCTGAAGTAACTGGGGGTTTATGCTGTTGTAAATAGCAGAATTGTCCCCCTTATCAGGAGATTTCACTATTTTGTGCTTTGCACTCCTGTTCTCTGGAAGGATTTTATGTAACATTACTGGTCTTCCTGCAAAAATTGGGATTAACTTGGAAGACATATACTGCAGATTGGATTAGACTTCAAAGAGGTGTTGCCAAAGAGAACTTTTAAAAGGCTTTAAAAAATTAATCACACCGATACAGGCTCTTTTCCTTTGAACATGGGGGGAAAAAAGGCAGAGTTTAATATTACTTAAATGCGTCAAGCAATTAAGTTGCTTGGTACTCAGGCAAACCACATGGGGAGGTTTTCAAAGGAAAGAGGATATTTTAGTGACTTTTCAATGATTCCCTTTCCCCACATGAGACAGCTGATGCCCATCTCAGTGCCAGTGTCTGAATTTCCCCTCCATACAGAGCACCACAGCCCAGTCAGACACCCAAAGGGGGCTTCACACTGACAGAGGGCTGGGTTAGGTTGGGTTTTAGGAAGAAACTCTTTCCTGTGAAGGTGGAAAGGCCGTTGCACAGGCTGCCCAGAGAAGATGGGGATACCTCATTCCTGCCAGGATGATGGAGCTTGGAGCTACCTAGTCTAGTGGAAGGTATCCCTGTCCAAGGCTGGGGATTATAAAAGGAATATCTTTAGGGTCCCTTCCAACCAAATTATTCTATGATTGGCCCAGGATTCCGCTTTCCTGTTTGGGTATAAAATAGCCCATTCATTTTTTGTATTTTCCCTTCAGATTGTGCTGCCTATCTCAGGCGCTGTGAAATGCACTGGGTCGTGTTGGACACGCCTGCCTGTACCAGCACCTGTGTCTCTGGAACACCACGTGGGGCTTAAACTGGGGATATTTAAAAAGTGATGGGCTAATTTCTGGGCAGTATCTGCCCCAAAACCTCTGTGTGCACCTTGGCTCAAAGGAGCTGAGGCAAAGAGAGAGGAGGGATTGCTTCACACTGCCCCATGTCCCCCAGCCTTGGTGCTGCTTTCCCTTGACCCTCCCCATGCCATTGCTGGAGAGGACAGCTCAGCACGTTTCATCCAGGCAGCATTGCCCAAGGGGAGCCAGTGGAGCTTCCAAATGAACATTTATGAGATCTTGTTGAGCTTTTAGTGTTTTTTGGCCAGGCTCTGCCCTTGTATAATGGTCAGCTTGGAAGCAGCAGGCATGAGGAAGACATGCCCAGGCTTTAACAGCTGGGCACCAAGCAGTCCTGCCCTACCTGTCTGCTCCCAATGCCCTGGGGGATGGCCCAAAATGTGGCTCCAGCCGCTCCTGGGTTTCACATCATGTCCTTGAATGGTTTTCTATTCTTCTCCATCTAGTTCTTATTTCTTCAGGGTAAGAGGATTTATCTGTCAGTAAGACTTTGGGGTAGTTTGTTTTACTGCAGGGAAGGTGAAGCCCTGACTGGTGGATGAAGTGTAGAGCTTTTCCGAGTGGATTTGGGTGTTTGCAAGGGCATGTGGAATACAGGGTGAGAGAACTGCTCTTGGCTGACTGCAGATTTTCTGTTGGAGGAGTAAATACAGAGGGCAAACTGTCATTGTTTTTGTAGAACATAATACATCTCTTTCTTTTTCTCCCAAGAAGCCTGGCAACTCCAAACAAATTTGGGGGCAGTTTTATTAAATGAAAATATTCCTGCATTGAGCTAATTTATATATTTCCAGCCCAGCCCAACAAAAGGTCAGTTGAACAAACCACTCTCTCAGGAGCTGGGGAGGAGTTATGAGCTCACAGTAATCCTCCTAATTACACTCTACCTCGGTTTTCCATTTTGTTAATCAGCGGCCAACAAATCCCGGCTTTCCGAACTCATTATCAACCTGCTCCCTGCTCTTACCCCTGCCCTCCCCCTTTGGATACACACCCTGCACAACCCTCTGCCTTAGGCATCCTCCAGGTTTCCTTCTGCATCTTTCTGGTGCTCAGTCATAACCAAGTTTTGAATCAGAGTCAACTCTACATAACTGGGGTGCTGCTGCACGTATGGATCCGTGCCGATGGAGCAGCAGAACAGAATGAGCACCAGTGGCCAGCTTTGCTCCTACTGGGAGCTTTAAAACCCAGCCTGGGTTCCAGAAGAACTCTGCCAGTGGAAACTGCCCAGGCCCAACACTTCATCACTGTATCTCCTGGCTGAATCCACCCCACCCAACCTAAGTGTTTGACAAAATTTTACAATTGGAAGCTCAAGTCAATTTCTCACAATCTGCAAATTAAAAAAAAAAAAAAAAAAAAGGTCAGTTTGAATTTCCTCCAAACTTTACATGACTCTTCTCCCTTGCCTTCAGAGTAGATCTGTCAATTTCCAGGCCTAATGAATTTTCCAAGTTCCAGTAAAAGGGGAAGCTGCCTGCAACCCTGCCTGCAAACTTTCAAGGCTGCCAGCTCCTCAAAGCTCAGCAGTGCTTTCCACTGTGCTGCCTCTTTGTGGTATGTGCAGTAAAGATCTATGATTCCCCAGACTTCCTTCTCCTTCCTTTTTTTTTTTGTTACAGTCTGTCTCAAACACATTAAAAAAGGAGGATTAGAAGTGGGGTTTGGATGAAGAACAGTGACATCTGTTCTAGTGCCAGGTGACTTCCATTTTTTCAGAATTTTGTGACAAGAACATTACTTAAGAGTATGACTAGATGAGAACCATGTCCCACCTCCATCCTGTGTCCATATGTTTGAGTTTGTCCTACAATGGCCATGAAATATCAATCTTTGCTGCTCTTTTGGTGTCTGGGCATTACAGCATATACAGGAGTTACCCTAGAATGAGGTCAAAACACCATGACGGCAAGATTCAGGGGGATTTTCTGCCCCCTTATCTGCATGGGCTTGTGGCACAGCTGCATTGTCATACTCAAGAGAATGGAGACAGTTCAATTCCTTACCCTGGGATCTGGGGCATTATAAGTGTCCAGTGTTGTCTGGCCTCATGCTGGCTTAACTGGGCAGCAAGACTTGGGCCCTGCAGAGTTAAACATATGGGGAGAACCTGCTCCAGTTCATCCTTGGAATGAAGGTGATGGGAATTCCTCAGGAGCTGAGTATCTAAAAACTTGCACAGATTCATTGACAAGGGGGAAATATAAAGCAGTATTTAGAAGCAGATGTGTCTCCACCACTGCTAAGCAGCCACAGACACTGCACAGTCATCTGCTACAATCCAGATTTATCTACATGGAATCTCATAACAACATAAGGCACAGATCTCCTCACCAGACCTGGTGGTTCCTCCCAGAGACTTTTTAGCCCAAGCTTTCTCCACCTACAAATCTTCCTTTGCTTCCTGCCCATGGAGACTGAAATAAACACCCACCTGCAAGAGGATTCACTGAGCACCTCCCAGACGAACCTGTAATCTTACATGCTGCATATTTGGAAACACTCCTGCAAATCTAAACTCACCAGTATTCCCTTTCTAGACAGAAAGGCCACATGGTTAAATGTTCAAAAGTAAAGCAAATTCTCCACCTTGCAAACAGGACAGACCTCACTCATCTCACTTTTCCTGAATTTTGATTCAGATTTTTACCATTTTCTCAAGATGCAGGTAGAAGTCTGAATGGGCAAAGCAAGCACCTATGTACCTCTTTTTGTAATACTTCCCCCAAATTTTCCCTCTGCTGTTGAGGGGTAGCCTCTATCAGAAAACTGCCTTTGTCACTTCTCTTTGGAGGCTGGTGCCATGGAGACCATGTCACTTGTCACCTCATTTCTGCACCAACATCTGTTGCAGCAGCAGCCCTCAGCCCCCACCGTATCACATGAACTGCAGACTCTGCACCAGAGGAATTACGTGGAGCTTGAGGCAGCCCTGATTTATGTTGCAACACAAATTGCACTGTAAGTTATGCTGCCCTCAAAGGCAGGGATTCTGACAGAGCACCTGTTGTCCAGATTCCTCCCTTCTCCCCAGATCAGTCTCTTGCAAGGTCGAGTCATGGCCAGCATGGCTCAGTCCATTCAGAACTCGGAAAGCTGAAGGCTTTGAGGTGGCTGTTTACCCAAATTTTACATCAGGTACTTCAAAGATGCTTCATTTAAAGTAATAGAGGGGTGATAAAAATCATAATGGCTAAAAGTACTCTGGCTGTTTAGTTTGAGTGTCCTTGAAAAGATCAGAAATTATAATAACGAATACCCAGCAAGCAAAATGTGAGATAGATTACCTTACACATTAATGACTTACTGGTTTTTAATTGTTGTTTTTCTTAGTTGCCAGCACATGCTGATGTACACAGCAAAGTTGACAAGGCAGACTTAGCAAAGGTTTTTCCAAGTTTGTATCCTTTACTCTCCCAGTAACCTTTTCTGCCTGTTAAGCTTTTTGTACCAATACTGGTGACCAGTTCAGATCAAGAAATCAGAGATGAGCAATGGTCAGCTATAACAGGAGAGGTAAAAGTTCTGTTCTAATGAATCCTCTCCTGTTTTCTCCATCACCTTATGAGAGTGTTTAGTTCTCATCAGATTGTCAAAAAGGACAGTTTCTCTTTCATTTGGCTGGCTTACATCTCTCCTACATCACCTGGAAATGATGAGAAGAGAGAAGACCTGCTGCAACGTTCCAGTCTTTACACAGTCCTTCAAACCAAGACCTCCCATTCAGGCCAGAATAACAAAGGAAGGGGCAAGACCACTGCTAGGTTTTTCCATATTATGGCTTCTTTTGCCCCTGGGAGTTTTCTGCTTGGGCAGAATCTGAAGATCTTTTTGAATTTCTCTGACATACAGAGTTAATTGAAGTGCTCCTGCTCCCATGAACTGTTGTGGTTGTTAATCTGCCCAAAGCAGATATTTGAGTTGATCAGTGCAGCTGGTCCAGCCTGTCCTGAATGTACTGAGCTTTGCAGTGCACACACCTGGTTTTTTGTCTGGTCTATGGCATCCAGAAGGACATGACAGCACAGCAGAGGTGAGACACAGGACTAACAACTGCACTGAGACTGGATGAATCTTTGACTTTGATCCACACCAGTGTCCTTTGGACCCCCCTGTTCATGACATGCCTTTGCAATGCACAAAGACCCATACCTTGGAGGGGAACCATAGGAAAAGGTGTGCTGTATTTGTTCAAAAATTAATTATTGATGTCTGTCAAACTCCTTAGCCTTGAAGGTGTGAAGGGGAAACATTAAACCTGTGCAAAGGTCAGCTTTACCAAGACCTGACTATTCAACAAATGGAACTAAGGCAGAATGATAAATTGCCAATGAGTTCCTGTGTGTTCAAGCAAATGACAAACTATTAACCTGTAAAACTGAACATTGCAATACAGGAATTCAGCTTTGGGATGGAGCCATCACTGAAGTTTTTTTGAGGAAGGGGTTTTGAGTTGTAGATCAATAACAGCATCAAATATGGAGAAAAAAGGTCATGCAAAAGCAGAGGACACTTTTGCAGACTAACTCTGCTTTTTGTTAACATAAATATCTAATTTTCTGTGGATGAACAAGAAAATGCTGATGGTGTATGCAAAGAAGTAAATAGATCTTCTATTGCCCAGTACTGGAGTCTACTAGTACAGAACCATTTGCTGACCCAGGGTAGTAAAGGACTCCTTTATTTATTATTCTCTTGTTTCAAAAACAGGCCACTTGTACAACAGGAAATCTCCTGAGGTCAAATCTTTTGCTGAGTTATGCTTATAGATTCAGTTCAACTAAGCCCAGTTAATTACATATTGGTGTGGATGGAAGAGCAACTTAATAAAAAATGGGACTTTTGACAATTATGTGCTCCAAAGCCCTGAAACTATCACTCTTCCCAGTGTCCCCTAGTTATTAGGATGAAGATTCTTTTATGAATCTGTTTTTTCTGCTACAAAGTTGGAGCATTTGTTAAAAGAAAACTCAGAGGCTGAAGTAATCCACAGCCAGCTGCCACATTTCCATGGGATCTGTAGTCCCAGCTCAAGGAGAGTTTTTATTGCAATGACTTTACAGCCCTAGGGCTGCCACACTTCTTTGGCTACGAACAGACAGTCACCCACTTGGCAAGTTAGGAACCTAAAACGGACCAGACATTTTTTGTTTAAGTCCTTAAAAGTTGTTCCCTCTATTTGCTTTCTTTAGTAATCCATGAGTGTTGAACATCTGGGACTCATCATCTGTTTTTTGATGACTATGAAGTATCTCATGCTTTGAGCAAGCCCAGTAAACCTTTGTAGGCTTATGTCAGAAAAAGTCAGTGGACACTCCTGTGAGCCTCTGGTGATCCAGCTTCATATGGGCAAGGTCTACCTGCTTTGGATGGGAACATCTGTTCCAATCTCTGTGTGGTTTTGGTATGCAACTGGTGACACTAACTTGATCTAGGATGTTAGTGTACACCAATAGACCCACAAAAAGCCAAGAAACATTCCATTTCCACGATAAAAATAAATTTTCAAGATGCTTCTTGGAAATATGCATACATTTTAAAAATAAACCACACCAAAGAAAGCAAACAAAGCAAAAGGCTCTGCTACTTTATGATTCCAATTTCAGTTCAAAGTGAATTCAGACCTATGACTTGAGCTATGTCTGCTCTAAAGCTCAAGGTCTGTCAGCAAGCCAGTGTTGGGCAAAATTTTCTGTGTGTTCAGAGAGAGAATTTGCAGGCACAGCTCTGCAGGTTCTGGAGTAACTCTGTGTCCTCCCCCAGAGGACAGAGATCTCAATCCCCTGCCAGTGCTGGTGCAGGGTCCAGCTGTGTGCACAGGGGTGGCCGTGCTGTCACCCCACACAGCCCCTCACTGGGAGGGGTCCAGTGAAGCAGACTCTGATGCAAAGCCAGGCCTGCAGGACTTGAAGAGGAGATGTGGATACTCACCACCTTTTTCTATATGGCCCAAAACTACAAAAAGCAAGAACAAAAGTACTTCCTCTTCTCATTAGGGCCTGCAGACTTGTCCTGCCTGAGAACTTACTGCATTGTGGCTAGAAGTGGGTTGCACACAGAGGGAATACTTGTGCCCATATTTGTATTTCGCATCTTTTGCAGGTACTGAAGATTATGAAGATCAGCTTAGTTTGGATGTAGTAGTAAACAGCAAACCCAATCTGACAGATGCAAACACACCTAGGTAATTCCACTTTAACCTGCAGTTCAGCACAGACAAGTCACCTGAGCCAAATTTATTCACACGTGTTTTTAAAGAGCAGTTCTCAGCTGAAGGCTTGGAGCTGAAGTGCTGACCCTTAGTGGAAAGACAGTTCAGCTGGCTACAAACAACAGTGACTGCATTTGCATCTGTCATCACAAATATATTTCAGTTTTAGACTGGGGGAGAAGAGAAAACAAACACAACATTTTCTGCTTAAACAGAAACAGAGTATGGAATCACTGAGACCTTCTGAAGGAGAGTTTATTTAATTTATTCTTCCGTACACACAGCTAGTTTGCTAGGATATTATAACTCAACTCATTTCTCTGGTGACCCATGGCAACCTCTGGATCAAAAGGATTACTTGTGACTCATAACTTACCTTGGCTAAATATAAATATAGGGCTTTAGGTTAAGTAATCTAGGCCTTAATCAATAAAACATTTAAAGTGACAGTACAAGGAGGGATTTCAAAAGTTGTGCTATTATAATGTTAACTCCTAATACTTGAGTTTCTGGGGCTCTCCTTTTCTGGTTTAACACAGATGCCCCACATCAAGGATTTTCCATGCATTTTGTGCATACAAGTACAGCTGCATACCATTTGAATGTTCTCCTGTTCCACAGCAAACCCGTGCTCATTTTTCCCCACAGGAAATCCAAGCAATTGCCCCTGTGTGCAATACCACAATTAGGTGACCATAATTGCATACTTAATAAGCTTGTATATGTTATAGTGCCAGTTTCTCAGATGTGGCCCCCTAAATGGATATCTGAATCTCACTTTTGGTGGTGAGGTTGAGAAAAAAGTGTATGAAAGTCTTATTTCATATACCTAAATTGGACCAAATTTAAATCCCCAATTCTTGTTTAAGTGCCTGTATTTCAATATCAGATCTTACGTGCAAATCAGCCACCCCTGAGCTAATATTGGCAACCTTGAGATGGGAAAATACAAGTTGAGTAAAATATGACTCCTTTAAAAGAAACCTGGAAGCTTTCTAAATAACTGCAGGAATGTAAAGATGTCAATATTAGTTTTCTCCAGCCTGGGGAATCTGCAGGGTCATTCCTGGTTATAGCTGTGGTGGCTGCCTGAGGGAAGTAGTTGCCAGTCCATGGTACCAATCCAAAGCCTGTGCAGCCAGTGAGCAGAGTGGATGCAGGGCAGGACTCCCCACTCCCAAGGTAATGCAGCTTCTACACCCCAGAGATGGATGGGACAAGGGGCAGTTCCTATAAAGCCATCCAATATGGATTTTCAGGTGTACAGGCACCAATAGGTTGGACTTGATGTGACAATTTAGTGTATAACTTAAAAAGTTTGAAAGATTCTGTGTTTATCTGTAATTATTTTGATGTTATTGACAAGCTGGGACTTCAGAAGCAGTATAAATTATGCTGTCTGCTGTCCATAGTTCCACTGATATCAGTGGAGGAAGCTTGGACTAACACACCCTCCTCAGAGCTTGTACAGTCCAATCTAGGAACACAGAGAAACTCCTAGTTTCAGGTATTAAATAACCACATTTTTTCCTTTCTGAAGGAAAGAGCCAAATTTGTATCTGGGTTTTTTTCTTGCCCAAGGTAATGGAAAAGAGAAGATGAATTGCAGCCTTAAAAACCTTTCCATGAGTTTTTCAGTATGAATTATTTTATATAATTCACAGAGAAGGTGACATGATTTACATCAATATATACAGTTAAATTATTCTATATTGTAAACCATTAGCAAAGAGGGATGAAGGGCTTATGAAGAAGAGTGGAGAGACTACACTGTTATGACAGAATGAAAAATTTCTGGACACGCAAGAAGACATCACACTGTTTCCATTGGAAGATGCTTGTGTATGTTTCCTACAGCAAATACAAGATCTTTGGCCTGTGCACTGGAGACTGTTCTTTGTTTATTTTTGTTATATACCAGAAAGGTTTGGACAGAAGAGAAGGCAGATTGCACTTCAACTCCCAAAGTACAAGGTGGGGTTGGCTGTGGAGGTATGTGTCAGAGGGATGTAACTCACAGATGATTGGTCTTATCCAGCCTACATTGTTCATGCAGTGGTGTCAGGGGAGGGTTACGTTGGATTCCTCCCCCAGAGGGTGGTTGGGCACTGAACACATTCCCCATGGCAGTGGTCACAGCCCCAAACCTTACAGGGTTCAAGGAGTGTTTGAATGACACTCTTAAGACACATGGTGGCATTTTAGGGGTTGTCTTGTGCAGGGCCAGGAGCTGGACTCGATGATCCATGTGGGTCCCTCCCAACTCAGGGTATTCTGTGATTCTGTGATCCAAGTCCTCATCAATACAAGAAGGGTTTATTTTTTTTTTTTTTACAACACAGGCTGGTGCTTGCCAGGTTTTGAGGCACAGTTGCTCCATCTGTCTCCATTCTCAGATAAAGGAGATACATCAGCAAGTTGGTCCTCAAAACCAGTGCTGCTGGGATGTGAATCCCCTGAGTTCAGGGATTAGGAGAGAACAAATCCCTCTTCCTCCTTTTATACAACATCTTACGAGCAGGATGCTGCATGGTGCAGTCTAAACAAACCAGACACTGAGAAGGAATCCCAGGGGTGGTTTTGCTATAGGAGGTTCCCACAGGAGATTGTGGTCAGGGGAAAGGAGCAACAAAGCCACCAAATAGTTTCTTTTGAGAAACAGAACTCACCCTGGACAAACAGGATGGGAATACTGTGGCACTAGGAAAGGAACTGCAGAGGGACTCTCTTGCTGCCACAACTTTGCCCTTTTCATCATCTAGATTTGTCATCTGCCACAACTCTAGGGAAAGGAGCACTTGCCAATCCAATACAAGGTCTGATACTCTTCATCTTGAAAGCAGCTTCAACCTTGCTTATTTATTGTTGTTTTGGCTGGTGCTGAAGATTCTTGAGGAAAAATATTCTGTTTATCTCTCAACCATTCTTGCATGTTTTGAGAAAAATTCTTGTTTTTTAAAAAGTGTTTCATTTCCCCCACTAAGGACCTATTTAACTTTCATTTCTAATCTCCTAACAATTTGGAATGAGGTCTTTAGTAGTTCTGCTTGTTGTGAAACAGCTTTGGGAGATAAGTCCTAGTCCACGTTAACTACACTTCAAATAATCTTTGTGTAACTGTGATGCAAACCCATAATCTCCCAAGGCCCGTTTGTAACCATTTTAATGACTGAGACTTAAGGATGTTATTGCAGGATGGGCAGGGAGAGAGGGGTGAAGAGCTCACCAAGGAAGCACAGTTCAGTTTGTCTTCCAAACAGCTCCATATCATTCACAGCCTTACAAGGATGAAGTGACTGGTGAACAAACAAGGAGTTAAAGAAAGGGGTCCAATTCTGACCAGCAGCCTTCTTCTGGAAGGTCATGTAAGCCCATACTTTTTTCTTTGCAGTGAGATAGAGGCTTGAGTTTCATGGGACTCAACACCTTCAAACATAAATGAAACACACCCTTGGGATAATGAATATACCAAGCTCTGGTGTCTGAATGCACACACAAAGCAGTTGTGTGCTGTCCTTGGGGACATCAGTGGTGAGGGAAAAGAGTGCTAAGAACTGTCCTGAACACTGGATAATGTATTGCATTAAACTGCTCTTTAGACAAAGTCATTCTCTCACTTCCCTCTTTTGGGCTGGCTTTTGGTAAAAGAAAATCTGCGCATATCAAGGACAGAAAACAAATCGGGAATTAAAATTGGGATGGTTTCAACATACCTTCAAATAAGTCTCCCAAAAAACACAACAAAACACACAGTAACATACAGGAGCAGAACTCCTTCTAGAGGAAGATAAAAGCCTCTAAATATAATTTCTGACTACTTTTTCTTTGCTCAATTGCTTTTAATTAAGGTGCACTTGGTTTGGGGAGCAAGGCAAAGGTGGAGAACAAAAAGGAAAACAAGAAATCCAACCCCTCAAACCTTTGCTCTGTGGCTGAATTTTCCCAGCTTTAAGGCACAGTCTTTCTCCATGGAGACTCAATGCTTCTCTCTAAACCTGCTTGGGAGAATTTATTATCCCTGTGTGCAAGTCTTTGAAACCATGATTTTAACGGTAATAATTTCTAAGCAGAGTAATTCGTGAGAGGTCGTAATGTAATGCCAAGTTATCCTATTATGGTTTTAATTGGAATATACATTTTATGTGTTATTAGAGAAATGTTACTGTCCTTCTTATGCTTAATACTACATGAATAGCTAAAGCCCTCTAATGACCATGTAAT
This sequence comes from Thryothorus ludovicianus, assembly GCA_013397245.1. Classification (NCBI taxonomy): domain Eukaryota; kingdom Metazoa; phylum Chordata; class Aves; order Passeriformes; family Certhiidae; genus Thryothorus; species Thryothorus ludovicianus. The sequence continues at coordinate 908,606 of VZTB01000132.1, forward strand.
TTATTGTCCCTATAGTTATGGCATTAAGCTACAAGGCATCTAATACTTGCAAACATTGTAAACTCCAATTGCAGCTACACCAGTGATCCTTCTGTCAACTGAGCTAAAAATGACTGAATGATAAGGTTAAGCACTGAGCCTCGTAACACAGTTATCTGGAGCTAAGCACCTGTGCTACAGAGAAATGTCCAATAAACTCTGCTTAAACAGTTTCACATTGTTATCAGATATAAATACAGCAAATACATCCAGCTTCCAGAATGATGCTGATTGCTCTGATTCCACCAATCTTATATGTATTTGTCAGCTTTAGCCTAATTTACTGTTAGCAGTAAATCAGTGATTCTCAAGAACTTGAGAGATTTCACAGGCACCAGAGTGGATTCTTCACAACCCTTAAGAAATCTTGGAATTTCATGAAAAATTGCCAGCAGTTTCTATGCAAGGTGAGGTCTTCTTTTCAAACATCTACAGCTGCTTGAGAAAGAACCAAACTCACTGACAACAGAATTCAGAGAATTTGGAAACAAGTTAGACTGCTTTTGCCTTTTGAGTGACAGGAACTAAGTACCATCTGAGAGTAACCTTTACCTCAAAAAAAGTTGGCCTTCAACAACAGCGGTGAATTGCCAGAGTCAAAAGCAGACCTTAATGCCTTTGTCTGGCAAAGGAGCCAAGAGAAGTTGCCACAAAAAGATACTGTAAAGACCAACCAGAAAAAGCTCTCCAAAATGAATGATCTCAAATAGGATAACTGCAGATATGTCAGAAGACATGAATAATATTGATTTGTGATTGTTTTTTTTCTGAACAGGAACGATAGAAATCTAATCCACAGACCAGAAGAACAGCAGGATCCATGCATAAATTACCTCCATGCGAGGTTTATTATCAGCATAAATGGCTCTTCAGGTTTATTAATAAATAATCTTTTTCTTTCCTCATAAAAAATCTGGGTGGGAATAAAAGGAGACACATAAACTGATCCCCTCTCTGAGCCATTCTGTGCCCTGTAAATTTTAAGAGGTTTACAGAATCCTAACCCTAGTTTTAGCTTTTGACACTTCAATATTCCTAAAGGTGAGTTGACATTCAGCTTCAGAAGTGACCTAGGAGTCCAGTTGGTGCCCCAGAAAGTGAAAGCAATTTTAAAAATTCCCTGCATTCAGATACTCAGCACTGTATTCCCAGGTGCCACACCTGGGTCACGGTCACTGTCATTCCTGGTGAGGCTGTAAATGAAACAGGAACACACACTCAACCCTGGGTACACTCTGTTTCTAGGCTGAAAAGCCTTTCCTAAACAGCCTATCTTAAATATTCCTGAGATGATCCATAAGGCTGAGGGGGATTCTTCTCACACTATTGAGTTTTATTTACTTTTTAAAGGTGGAGATGTGTAGGAATTATCACCTATATCACTGCCATGCTTACCTGCAGAGTCACTCCTGCTGCCCAATTTGCTACTTATCACATGCTTTACAATGTCATAGTGCACTAAAGTACTCTAAAAAACCCATTTTACTTCCTATAAAAATACATATATGTGTGTATAAATATTCCCACAAAGTGTCATTTGTATTTGTTTTGGAGGGCTTTACACCACACAAGAGGTGATAGTTAAATAGAATCCTGGCACCAGCTCCATTAAGGATATTAAAACATTTGCAGAAATTCTCTCCTGGATGATCTGTGATGTCTGTGTAATTCCTCTGGCTAAACATTCCTCTCAAAAGAGTACATGCAGCAAATCAAGTGCACGAAAAGGATAAATCACCTTTCCTCACCTGTGATTTGTGATTGCTCGCTTAAGCCACCGAACATTCCTGCAGCCCAAAGAGAAGGACTAAAACCTGCTAAAAGAGGAAAACTGCAAATCACACATTTCAACGACATTTCAAACTACATTTTGGAAAGGAATGAGCACTCAAGCTGCATTTTGTGACACATTTGAGATTTGTGTTGCTTCATACGTTTCCCATGACCATCCAAATATTCATGAAGAATTAATAACATGGTCCTGCTTTTAGCAAGTTCCATCCATTCTTATTTGTATCTGGCTATAATCAGCACTGAGACCCCAAATAGTGGATGACTGCATTTGATTCTTGAGTCCTTTTCTTTTTGTTTATGTCAAAGCAAATTAGCTGAAAAGAGACTGATGAGGAAATCGAGCAAACTGTGGAAGGTCAAGAGGGCATTTCACTGAAATGTAATATAATAAGTACAATTTAAACAATGACAAATCCCATTCACCTCTTTTGTTTTCTTGAAATGTTTAGAATTATTTTTAACCATCTTTTTAATAAATAAAATTGTTCTATTAGTTTGTTGTACATTTGGATTTCATTAATTTTAGAATATTTTCCAAGCATCTAAAATTAAACAGATGTCATTGGGCTCATTTAGACCTGAAATAACCCTTGCAACAAAACCAATTATTCAAGGGTCAGTTGGAAGCTGGAATTTTATAATAAAGGAAAGTTTAGAAGTTAAAAAATAAAATGAAGAAGAAGAGAAAGAATAGGAAACAATGCCAATTTTGTGTCAATTCAATTGTTAGCACAATAACTGAAGATCTGTTTTATTGTTGGGGAGAAGGGTGGAGCCAAGGACTGAAAGTTCATGAAAACTGGTTTATTCCCTAAATGCCCTAATAATTTCCTTTCCCATGACGATTAGTCATGAAATATCTCTCCCAGCTTTCTAGCTCTATCATGAGGAAAAAGCACAACGATTTGGCTTTGTTCTGAAAGTTGGTCCTGTTGGTCAAAGGAATTTCAAGAACATCATGATCATGTCTGGCAAAGTGCAATCCAAGGACACAGCAGAATGGACAAAGGCAAAACTTGGGGTCCTGACTACAATGGCGTACTCTAAACAACACTTCCACCACCTTCAAGAGTGAAGGGGTCTGATTTTTTCTTGTCAGCACAAATTGTAATTTGTTGGGGTGATTTTAGGCTGTGGAAAATGTTTTCAAGGACAGTTGGGAAGCAGGCAGGATAATGCACTGCAGGAGTGTTTCCCAGCAGGTATCTCAGGGACAATGCTGACCCAGCCCAAGGCACTTAGGAGGCACAAATGACTTCTGTGAGCCCTACAGAAAAGAAAATTTAAAAACATGGTATATAGGCAACTGCTTTCCCCTTCCTCACACCTTGCCAAAGAGGGAACTGGGCTCCCAGCTCTGTAAACATCTCCAGATTTATAGGGGTGTGTCTGAGAACAGACACAAAAAAATCCAACCATTGTGATTCCTTGGTTGAAAATTAGGAGCTGGGGTTTACTTTACTGAGCAGGAGGGAAAATGAAAATTGCTTTCCCTGTAACTTGAGAGAATTAGCAGAGTGCTCCTGCCAGACTGCAAAGATATGCAGTGGTCCCTGCCCTAAACTCTACCATCCTACTTAGCTGCCAGGACTGCTAAATGGAGACAGAGAAAAATGAATAATGGATTGTATGAAAGCTATATCACCATAACTTTAAAATCCTGCGGCTGGAGCCTGAAGATCTCTCTGAAATACTATCAAGCACAGTGGAAAGGGAGTAGAGGGCTAACATCCAAAAAGAAATTTAATCACTGACCTCTGAAAATCATGGTTTAGGTTTTTCTTTTTCTCTTTTTTTAAGAGACAGTAGCTGTAACTCTCCTTCTGACCCAACATTAACCTTCTGCAAGTTATAATAGATGATTTGTAAAAACACCCCTTTATTGCTTTGACCTGTTTTAGGGCTGCTCTATCCTCCAACACAGCTGTATCCTGTGGTCTCAGTTAACTGAGTAACATGCTGGATTGTTGCTTTGGACTGAATTTGATAGCTCAAGTCATGCAGGATATTCCCAGAGAGGCACCACAGCCCAGCAGAGCGTCTGTCCCACATTGGGGGGTTTACCCCTAGCGTGAAAAAGTAAGACTATGGGAGATTCAGTGGAAAATTCACCTTGCTGAGCAATGGATAGAAATTGGTTGAAGGACCTGGGCTGTTCTGCTCTCAGCTGAGGAAGAGAGTGTTTCACTTTGAGGATCCTTCCAGATCAGAGTCAGGGCTCTGGCGTCCAGCCAGCCCAGCTCTCCTGAGGACCAGTGTCCTAAACAGCAAAGAGGAACTTGCAGCACAGACAGATGCAGAGTGAGTAGAGAGCTCCTTAAAACAGACACATTCCTGCAGAAGCTCTTAGGCACAGTGAGGAACCTGAGCATCCTGCCTCTTAAAGCTCCTCCCCAGCAGCTGACAGGGTTCAGGGTCTGCCCTGCCTACTGGCTTCTGCCTACCCTGGGGTTGGGACCAGAATCTAGGGCTGGGCTCAGCTTTGCAAAGCCAAGCTGCCCAAAGTGATGGCATCAACAGTGGGCTAATCTAACCTCCCTGCCAGGGCTTTGCTGCTGAGCCAGCCAGAGGGTTTTCTGGGGGGAGACAAAGGGGCAGCCAGGACACAAAGGGAACAGAGTGAATGTGACAGCAATGTGGCAAACACTGTCCTAGTGCAAGAAGCACCCTGGCTCTTTGTGCTCAGCTGCTGCCATGCTCCAGGGCATCAGGGACTCATGGCCCTGAGGACAAGTGGGTTCAGGCAGTCCTCAGCTTCCTCTACAGAGTAGATGGCAACCAGCACCGTGCTGGGATTCAGGTGCTTCAGATCTGCTCAGCTGCCCAGTTACAAAGGAAAGCCAAACTTCTACAGCACTAGTAATTTCCTTCTCCAGGATACTCTTTCCACTGAGAGCCCAAAGAGCAGGAGAGGTTTAGGGAAGGTTTCATGGAGGGGAGCCCTGGGTGTCTCTCTTGGCTGGTGCCAGGCTGCAGAGCTGCACAAGAGCCCTTCTGCCTGCAGAGCTGATCACCAGCCCCAGCTGCTGCACCCAACATCAGTCAGAGGAGACTTTGCTTAGCACAGCTCTGATCAACCCATTGCTTGTAAATAATCTCCAACCTCCTATGGCAAAAAAACAACAATTTTTGAGAACTTGTACTGAGTTTATCTAGCAATAACATCACTGGACCCACTAGCAGTTTGTTTCACTCAATGCAGGAGCTGCTGCAGCAGAGAGAAATATCTTGCTAACACCAACCTCCACAAAAAGCAAACATACCCCTTCAGATTTCAAGTTTTCAACAGGGTTATTTTTTTGGTTTGTTTTTTACATTTTCTTCTCCTTTTTACTTAGTGCTTTCCAGGTTTAAAAAACAAAGGCTGCTCGTAGTGGAGGAGCAATAGTGGCTTTCATATTTAATAACTCTTAAATCTTGCTCAACATGTGGCAATTGTTAGGTAGATTTGGGCTGCAATTAAAGAGGCACCCTTCTTTCTCTTCAACAACAATATAGGCTCTTAATCCGACTAAAACCATCATATTTTAAGAGCTGAGATCATCCTGAGGCAAATGGTATCAAACTTAACATGAATCTGTTTTTCATAGGGAAGTTTAAAAGTTAAAGTTCACTTTTCTAAAAGTCTTCCATTAAAGAGACTTTAAACCTCTGAACACTCTTTTCGAGTACCCACAGGAACCTGTATCAGGCATCAACATCTGGGGGATGGAGAGGAGAGTGTAATTACTGAAATTCCTTTGTTAAGTCCCTTTTTCTCTCAGAGCCTGAGTTGGGACTCTAAATAGAAGCGAGGTGAGGTGGTTTTGTTGCCTGATTATAGATTTGACTGCAGATAAGAGCCTTATTTGTGTGACTCAGCCTTCGAAGTGCTCACAGGTCTGATGGGGATAACTGATAAATGCTCTGAAAGACAGGAATAAACACTGATAAAACAGCCGAGTGCCCTTTGGCTTCAAACCAAAACACATCCTTAATAAAACCTGCACAGCTGATGGGGAGACATTTTTGTTTCCTCTGTGGTTTGGAGGTGGCTGTAAATATCCACAAGGAATCAGGGTTTGGAGCTGGTTTGTGCTGTCACTGCAGGCTGGTGGCTGGGCTGCCAGGCTGAGCTGTGCTGGCTTCATGGTAGCACTGGGCTGGGGTCAGGACACCCAGCTCAGAGGTCCAGTTGGTTTTGCAGCTTTGGGGTTTAAAATTTTTATTTTTTTTTTTTAATACAGCATGAGAAAATACCTGTCAGGAGACCACAGGCAGGTAGTGGATCTAAAATCTAGGGTGAGGTACATACCAGGGTCACATAAACCCATCAAGAAAGGGAAAATGTTTCCCTTTTTGGCCACGTCCAAATTCCCTTTGCTTCTCAGAGCTTTACTTCAGGTATCCCAGATTCCTGTTATCCCATAATAACTTCCACTCCCTATTCAGCTGCTGTTCCTCATGCTTCACTCCCCTCCCCTTTTCTTTTCTCCATTTTTCACAGACCTTAAACTCCAGAGCAATTTTAGCAATGCCTTGCTTGCAGCCCTCATCTGTGCAAAGGTAAGAAAGCCTCGGTGACAGCAGCAGTGCCTTTCAGAGGATCTGTAGCAAGAGGAATCTATTAATATCCACTAGTCCTGCTTCTAAACCTCTGCATCCTCCTTTGAAAAGGTAATCCTTTATTGTAAAGGCTCAACAAATGAGAACACCAAGGGACTTCCCTCATTTATAATACCTGCAAATGACTTGAATGAAAATGCCTCCACAACTATCAAAGTTTGTGGAGGGCACCAAATTGGAGAGGGAACAAATAACAAGGAACAAGGGATTTCAATCCACTGGTTTCCAGGGCCAGTGAATGGAAAATGCAGTTTAATGTAGAGAAACATAAAATAATAAGTCTGGGGCCAGCAAACCAGACAGAAGGATATTATACTGAATGGTGATGCATCATATTGACCAGTGAAGGGATTTAAAGGTCAGTGCAGGAAAATCCTTGAAGCCTTAAACTTGGCATACAGCTAAAATGAAAATAACTCCAAGAAAGCAGCACAGCAGTGGAGGCAAAGGGAAGGGACAGAGCCTTCCTACTCAGTCTGTACAGCAAAACAGCACCAGGGCTTTGCTCTAAGTGGCATAAGTGGCATGATATCAACTCTCCAGAGGTGTAACACGTAGGCACTGGAGTGCCCCATTCCCCAGCTCCTCTCTCAGCACAGGATGCTGTCCCAACAGCTGCCCTCCCACAGACACAGGAAAAGGCAGCCCAAGGTGTGCCCTCGTTACTAGTAAGGCACAGGGGACACTGCTCAGGTTCACTCCAAGGCTTAGTGATGCTTGTCAGCAGGAATGCAGGATCCCAAACCCCCCAGCTCATTTGCTCTTCTGCTCAGTCTTTGCTTTTGGCACTGAAAATCAAGAAAAGCCAAAGCAGCAGAGCCCAGGGCCCCTGTGGGCACAGCACATTGGGCTGTCTGAGCATAGAGCAGCTGCCTGAACCCTGCAGCCACCCAAGAGTGGAGCGTGTCTGTGTCCCTGTGAACATACTGATACACCTGTGTGACCTGCCAGAGAGGCACTGCAACAGCCACAGGTGGGAGAAAAGATACAAAACTGAAAAGACAATTCATTCCCTCCCCTATGTCCCTAATGAGCAGTCTCATTTAGTTATTTTCCTTCTCCTTGCTCAGCCAGAGTACTTCATGCCTCTTCCTTCACAGCTTTCCAGCAAAAACAGCAACTGAAAGAAATTTTAAAACCTTCTCTCCTCCCAGATGGTTGCCTGTCTGAACCAACACCTTCCCCCGTTCCTTCTCCTGTCATTGTAAATAACAAAGAAGGAGCCTTCAAGCTTTGCTGAGCTGGATGATGCTGAGCTGCAGGTAAAGGGCTCCATAAGATCACTAACAACACCCGTGGAATATCCTAAACCCCCTGAGTGATGAGCTGGGGCACGCAAGGGAGCATACAGGTACACAGGGTGGAAAATGGTGAGCAAATTCAACATCAGTCTGAAACAGCAGTATATACATAGACACAGACACACACATGCACACACACACACACCCGCTAAGTTGGATTTTTCAGACGGATCTGATGGGGAAGTGTTTTCTCAGTACTTGGCTGTTGGGTAAGTTCGTTCCTTACCTCTCCCTGCTGCTCTTGAGTTAATTCTGGCTTTTCCCACCTGGGGGAGCAGCAGCAATTCAAAGCCACACTGCCAGACTGCCAGAACAGGTCCTTTCTCCATCAGAAGCCCAGACAGGGAGGAGAGGATAAATACCCCTGGGGTTACAATGAGCATCCAGGGGATGCAGGTACCAAAAGTCCCTACTACTCACCCTCCTCATCTGCCCCTCTTCAATTCATGCCCTTTTCCTTCTCCAATCTCCCCCACCACTTCTGCTCCCCAAAATCTGCATAGGGCAGAGCCATGAGGGAGAGTGGGGAGCAGGCAGATCCTGCAGCTGGGTCTGGCAGAGGTGCCTGATCTGACCAGGAAGGATCAGGCTCTCAGTCGAGTGAGGATCTCACAAGATCTGTGACATCTGGCAGTCACCAGCACTGCCTGTTCCTCAGTTACTCTGCCTCTGGCTGTTTTCTTGAATAAAGGAACAGATAATCTGGACTTATTCCAGCTGAATTAGTGTACACATGATGCTCAAAATGAACCTGGGGATGGAAACACATTACTGTCCTATTATGATGCCTACAATACAAGACCTGGAATTGCTTCCATGTCCCGGGCCAGATGCCTCTCCTGGCTCTCACCCAGCTCCCCTGGCAGGTGAAACAGATGTCAGACCTGCTTTCTTGCCCCCCTTCTATGCTTCCATGGGATAAAAAAATAGGGCCACAGGCCCAAAGCCACAGAAAAGCCCAAAAGAATTAATGTGGCCACAGTCCCAGTGCAAAGACTTCCCCACAGCCATGGCAGAGTCCTGGAATAATCTCTGAGATTATACCATGCATATTGCATGGAAGTTTTAATACAGACCAGTTGATAACCTGTCAGTTTGATCTATACAAATTTCTTATTTAATAGATTAGATTTTCATGCTGTCAGTACATTTTCTTTTCAGAGGCAGAATGACTTGTATCCTGCATGAGCATCAAGGAAAAGAACGTTTGGTGCCAAATATCCCATCTCTGCCAACTGTCTTGCTTGATACTGTATTTCTCCTATCACCACATTTAAAACCTAGGTATGGCAGCTAAATTACTTTTTTCTTGTTCCTCTTTCCTTTTCTCGTGTTTCCCCTTCAGCTAAGACTTATATCTCCAGTCCTTTGCTACAGAGCACTGCTTTCCAGAACAGTCTTTAAAACAGAAATCAAGCAACACAGCAAGATGAGATTAAATGCAATCTTCTGTACTCAACTTTCAGAGATTTTCTAAAAAAAACAGTCAGAAAATACTTAAGAGCATGCAGTTATTTTCTGTGTCTACTACTGTTCCCATCAGGAGCTTAAAATCAGTCCTTAAGGTTCTTTAATGTCTTAAGAAACTCTTTGCAATGGTAGAGCAGAGATGAGCAGTTTCAGCTCCTGCTCTTCCATTACTGTACAAACTGTTAAAAGGCTAGAAAAATTACAATAATAAACATGAGTGAGCTTGCTGCAGCTGTGCTTGTCAGCTCCAGACATTAGTGTGGCTAATTCCAATTGGGAACAGTTCCTGGCCTTGGTGATAAATTAATCCCAACTCTGATAGTATGGAAAGATTTCTGTATGCATAAGCCAAAAGAAAACTTCCCAAACTGCTTACAAAATCTTCTTTACAGTTATTATGGTGACTACACACCAAAATATTTAGTCTGTATATCTTTTTTGGATACAGTGCAATCTATTTTTTATTTTGATTAAATGATATTCGAATAGGATATGCTTCATCCAAAAGACATAAGAATTTATGCACAGGCTTGCACTGAAATTGCAGAATGATGAAGTACAACCGATGGGGGGTTATGTCTGTTTTCCTCAAGATACACTGCAACTGCTTTGTAGGAAAAGAGCAGTGCCATTGAACACTTCAGAGAGCAGCCTGAGTTTTCTTTCAGATCACTGTTCCTGGAAAAATCCAGAGGCTGACTACTAAAATGAGAAAACATAAAACATTCACTGATCTTTTTTTCCATCCATGCTGTGTCAGTGTTGGTCTGTTGGCAGAAGGATGTCCAGAGGACAAGGAAAAGACCCACTGGCTTTATAAAAATCCCCAGTGCAGTGATTTGACATGACCAGTGCCTGGGAGAGACATGACAACAAGGATGCTGGAGCAGCAGAGAACTGGACAACTGGACATCTTCTCCCAGCTGCATCCTGCCCTCCACCATCTCCAGTTCCTGTGCCTTCTCCCAGATATTCAGGCTCACACACCACATTCATCGTGCAGTTGATTTTGGTCCCACTCCTGGGTTTCAGGAAGTTGTTCACCTGGGCAGTTTCATCTCAGCCCCGATGAATAGCTTCATTCTGGAATAACAAATATATACAGAGGGAAAGCTGCTTGCCACAAGGATTCCTTTATGCTGCACCATGAATTGTTGGCCAGTGGCCATTTAGCATTGAAAGGCAAGAGCCACCTGTGTCAGGTGTGTTTAAAGTTCATATTGACTCCTGCCCACCAGTATTTGCATGATGGACAACATCAGAGAAAGGTGCATTTAGTCATTAATTTTTGCCTGACATGGGGGACGGAAATGAAAAGGAGCCCTTTTCTTCCAGGTACAGCTTTTGTTCCCCAGTGTGATCAGTCAAGTACCAGTTCTATGACACCCAGCATGGGGCAAATCCAGGTCTAGAGCATTGGGGACATTTTGGGGTTCCCTTCTGCCCTGGCAGCCCACACCCAGTGGGACCACACATCCGTGTGGGGTCCCACACCCTCCTCTCTGTCCCTCGCTGCCTCTGACCTTGCTGGATGTTAAGATCTGCTCAGCCTCACACAATGCAGCTTCCTGGGAATGGATTAGAAAGCGAGCTGTGTGGGATATTTGTTATGGCCATGCCTTTCATAGAGAAAACTGTGACTTCTAGCAGTTTTTGTAGATTTTGTAACCCCAGCCAGCCTGCTACTGATTCCTTCATGAATTTTTACTGCTTTGGCTCCATTCGTGAGCGGTAGTGTAGAGATCACAGTTTTTAATGGATTTAAGTTATTAGTTACGTATTACCAAAGGGTGTAACATTCTTTATGTTGTAAAATAAAGTCCGTTTGTCTTCTCTCCATTTCCCACAGCACACAGTGTTAAATACAGTGCACCATTGTTGGACTTCTCTCTGAAGCTGGCTCTGGGCAGTTTTGGGTCGTGCCAGTGCATCAGCCACGGTGGCAATGATTGCTGTGGGTGCCGGAGGACACTTATCCCATGTGGGAATCCCCTTCCCATGAAAAAGGGGGAACCATAGGTGGGAAAGTGCATGGCATGGCTCGGTCAGGAAGGCTGGAGGGATTTGCCGAGGGGTTTGGAGCTGAGGGCTCAGCCGTGGTATGTGCTATTGGAGGGTTTATAAGGTTTTCTTTCTGTTCACTAATGGGAAATTTCAGCAGGGAGGAACATTAGGATCTCAACTCATACTGGTGTACATCTCCACTGACCAAAACTTCCCTTGTCCACACAATTCCAAAGTGGGAAAATTTGCACTGTCTGGCTGCAAACTTGGCTGTGGCCTTTGTGCGGATGTCATGGAGGGCAGAATTTGCTGGATTAGTACAAATACCAGCTGTAGGTTTGGTTCAGATGAGTGCAGTGTTTGAAAAACAACCCATTCTGCTTATACTAGGACTAAGAGCATAGCCAAAATCTGCAGAACATATCTGGTTTTCTCAAACAATTATTGGTGGGTAGCCAATATTTGTTACTTTTCTCCAGAACAATGCATAAACTACAGCACAGACAACTGGCCACACTCATGTCAGACCAGAAGCCCTGTGCTCTAAATTACTTAAACCAATTTATCTTCCATTTAAAAATAAAGACAGAGAAGAAAGAGACATTTAAATTATGTTTGATACCACCTAGAGTACTTTCTAGTGTTGATATCCATTGGAGCTGGGAGATAAATCCAGCCCTCTTTCTTAAACCTAGGTTTCATTTATAACTGATACAGATTTAGGATTTTTGTTTAGTTGCAGTTTTCCTAACTTAAAATATCCTTTTCTGTCTTATGATATTTTGTCAGCTGAGCTGCAATTCCAAAACCTTTTTGCATAGTAATGTAAAAGGAAAGATTCCTTCAGCCCTCCTACAACTTCTTCCCAACCATCATAAACATGAAATCAGGCCTTGAGGAAAAAGCAAAGCTCTGTAGGGAAGGGGAAATTTTATGGTTGTTGTCTGTCTGTAATGCATGGGATTTTTAGGGACTGACTTTTACATGTCATCTGTCATTTGGAGACTGAAAAGAAACAAAAGAAACCAGGGAAACTTTCTCCCAAACCATTCCAGGCTGATACTGGAAACATTTATTACGGGGCTTTGGTGGGATTATTCCCCAAAGCAGTCAGACATCAGTCACACCGACACTTCGGTGTGCACTGAGCACTGCAGAGCTTGGCATTTGCATGGACTGTGTGAAATCTGGGGGGAAGCTCACCTACCCGGGGCTTCCATGTGTCCTAAAGCATGTCCTGGCTCAAGGCACCGTGTGTTTCCAGAGCTGCCCCTTCCACTTGGAATGAATCCACCTAAATATTTACATGTATTTTGCTCCTATAGTAACAAGAATATTGCAGTGGTATGTCTGACATAAACGTGCTGGTATATTCTATGTTGATTTAAATAACACGGGAGGCATGTGTGCAGTTCCTCCTTCCCAAGGAAGGACGGGCTCGCAGGAAGCATCCCATCGGCTTCCGACAACTGGGGAAAAAAACACGGGGAAGGGAAAAAATAATTTCAAAAGGGGGTTTTCGAGGCTGCTCGGGTGGAAGAGCAGCCCCAACCCTGCAGCTTCGGGAAGAGGCAGAGTGGCCGGGATGGACCCGGAGCCGGCGGGGAGCGGGAGCGCCCGGGAAAGGTGCGGGGCGGCGAGTCCCGGAGGGGCGGGGAGCAAGGGCCGGGGGAGAGGGAAAATTTCAAAAAATTGACATTGATCCCGTTAGTTCCTTTAAGTGGAATGTTCAGGAAAGCCGAGCTTTGCCTGAGGAGATCAGGAATTTACCTATTCCCTCCAAATCCTGCCCTGATTTAAGTTAATTTGGAGGTTTACCCTGCTTTATCAAAAACTGCACTTTTCGTTATGGATTTAGCGAAAAAAGCCTGTTATCCTCAATATTTCCCGGTTTACTCGGGTAAATCCTTGTATCTGTGCTAAGAGGAGTTTTGCCTGGCTACGGTGGAAAAATCCGAGCTTTTCTTAAACTGTGGCACAAAGAAGAGTGAGAAGAGGGGAGAGGTATCTGAAAAAATACTTCACTTCCCTGTGCAGAGTCGAGGGCTAAGCTGGATGTTTATTAGAAAGTTGAGCAAACTCCACAAAAACATTCAAGTTTACAACAAGGTAATTTTTAAACTTATCTCTGCTGTACTCAGTCCCCTTACTGACTGACACTGTCATGGAATTGGATGCAAACACTGGGGGGGTGGGGGGAAAGGCAAAGAAAATTTCTGAAATCATATTCGCTCAAAGAAACCAAAACCAGCTTGAATTTTCAACAGTAAATGCTAAGAGTAAGTCCTGCAAAGGAAGACTGGCATTAAAAAAAAAGGAAATTAAACAAATTGATTTGAGAAAATCATATTTTATACTTACCAAGGACAAAGATTCAGAAAGAATTGCTATTGTATTGCTCACTGAGTTCTGCTCTTACACCTCTAATACAATATCTGACCTGCAGCAGCAGTGCAGAATCGAGTCCGTCATTCTCTGAATACTAAAACCCCTTACATTTATATAGGTAGTTATAGATCTTGTTCCTACATAAAATTCCATACTTTTATAAAAGTAAATTCTAAAAAACATTTTAACTCTTCAGAGCCATCATTACCCAGGGTTTTATTGCCAGGCTTGTTAACTCTCTTGACAAGCATCAGGGCCAGCTTCTCCACTCCATGACTCGTCTTCAGAGGCTGGTAAGGTTTATTTTACAAATAATACTCAGAACACACTGCTCACTTAGTTACTCTCTCAGTGAAACCCTAGAAAAATAAGTTCTCTGTTTTGGTGGCCTTACCTGGCATTTTACAGGTGTAAGGGAGAGGACCAAGAGCCCCACAGTTGCTCAACAAGGGAGATTTTTGGCTTTGCCAGAAGATAATTGCTCCAGTAGTGAGCTGCTGTTAATCCCAGGCTGTGTTCTCGGTGCTGACCTGCAGCCCTGCTGTTTACATCAGTGGGATTTTTAGGGCCAAATTTTGCAGTTAATGGCAGCAGTATAAATCTGGATTCCTGAATCTCCCTTCCCAGGCGTGGAGCTCCTTAAATTTGACGGCAAAACTCAGGGCTGATCCTGTGGCCGCTGAAATCGGTGGCCTTGTCTTGCAGCGAGACACAGGAAAGACCTGGGCTAGGTCCTCTCCCAAATTTCCAAATGGCAATAAATGTGAGCAATTAGGGGCTCTGCTTGCTCTGAGGAGCAAGGGCTGCCTTATCTCTGGCTGCCCCAAGCCTTGGGCCCGCCGAGCCTGGGTGGTACGAGGAGGTGTCACTATTAGAGCAGCTCTAGAGGGGATTAATGCTGCTGTGAGCTATATTATGTCCTGTCAGGGATCTCTGCAAAAAGAGCAGGAGCTGGAAATGCAAGCTTTCAGCTTTAAGCCCTAAACTCGGGGCTATACAGCAAGATTAAAGCAAAGGTCTTTCAATGTTTTTCCATCGAGAAGTGAGAAATCTCCATGCATTTAAAAGCATTCCCTGTTTGTTAAATAACCAGTTGAGTCAAGAGACTGATTCGATGTCAGCGCTCACTGCATTCATTTCCCTGTTACATTCCCTGAAGTGCTGCACCACGCTGGCAGCTGCTGAGCGAAAATCCTCAGCAAAAAGGGGTATGGACTGACATTAGAGACCCAGGGATCACAGCCCCAGCTAGATTCCAGCTCAAATCTTGCTGCAGATATTGCAAGCTGTGGCTTCTGCCGAGGGAACTGATTTATAAAAAGACATTGCAGGAACACTGAACGCCAAGGTCTCTGCTGGAGCAAAGTGTGGATTAAACTGCTCGGTCGCTGAGAAATGCCAAGAGAAACAGGTAGACAGTGAAGTGATGAAATAATTCATTAGAAGGAGGGGGTTAATAGCTCTGTGGAATTTCCTCATTTGTTGATAAATCTGCTTTAGCGTCCTCACCTTTGCTGTCACCCTTTGCAAACGGTGGACATGGGAGTGTTTTGGTTGCAAGTGATTTATTTGACAAAATGCTAATTCTGTTCTGAGTCTTGTATTCACAATTACAAATTTGACACCCACACAGAAAGCAGCACAGAGAATACAGGTTAGCTTTATCTTCAGTAATTTTTGCACCAAAATCAGACACATTTGCCCTTACCTGTGTGGGATGAAATAAGAAATTATGGAGGGAGGGTTTCACAGTTTGCTTCTCCCCAACCTCACATCTGGGTGCACATCAACACAGCACAAAACTGTTTCAGTGATGTACTTTGGATCAACTCTGTGTTCACTTAATGTCCAGAAAACGCAGCATACAGGAAAAAATAGGTATGATTTTAGATGGCTTAGATCAGGTTCTTTTTTTCCTTTGGGCAGTTGTTGTCCTCTGTAATATATTCGATAATAAATCTGCCACTATAGAATTAAAGAAAGTTCAATTTGCAACCACACTGAAAGTACATGGTAACTCTGGTAGGAGGGGATTTAATTTTTGTCATTAAACAGATGAAAGCAGTTTCAGTTGGAGTGAAGCACGGAGGTTAAAGTCAGAATATTGCATTGCAATTCTCAATGCAATAATTTGTGGGAACAAAGGACAGAAGTGAAGGCAATGATTTCCCCTTCTTAATGCTTGTGAAAACAGCCTCGTGTTCTTTCATTTTCAATAAATGCATGTGGAATATATGCATGTTTTTATTTTGTACTTAAAAGTTAAAGCACCTCCTGGAGTCTGGTTTATAAGAGGGCAGAGAAGAATAATGAATCAAAAAATATAAAACAAAACTTTCTTTTACCAAAAAAAAATTTTTTCTGAAGGAAACTAGATTTGTTAATGGACATCGCATTTTAAGTGTGTGTGTTGAGCACTTAAAAGTGATAGAGACTGCAAATAATAAAACCATGTACCCAAGATCAAAATAATGGTCTATTATTTTAATTCCCCCTGAGAAGCAGACACGATGACTTCAATGAAATTTCTTGTGGAGGTAAAATACACAGATAGGGCTGATTATCAAAGCACACAGAATTTTCCACAAGTACCTGATATTTGAGAAACTGTAATATATTTAGCAGGTTTTAAGTTAAAGCTCTGTGCACACATTTCCATACACACACGTATACACTGTGCATTATGTTTAATTATGGTGTAAAAACAGCTCAGAAATGCTGGAAAATGTATTGCCCTGAATTATTCCATCACATCTGTATCAGCAAGGGCTTGGTCTTGCTCCCACTGAGGTTTGTGCCCCATTGACTTCAATGACAACAGGACCCGCCAAAAATACACAAATATTTGTCTTGCATTACAGAATACAAAAGTTCCTGGGAAAGGTTACCTGTGATATTCTGTGGTTATTGTATGCAAGAGATGCTGTTTGCTGTGCAGGAATATAAAACAAACATGCATTCTAACTTTAACCAGGTTTTCTTTTTCACAAAAAAAGAAATTTGAAAATTCACAAATTAATAGTTGAGAGGTTTAATTAAACAAGCAATTTAAGACATCCACACTCCCAAGTTCTTTTGTTTTACTACTATTTTTTTTTCTCTAAGAGAAATCTTTATTTCCCAAAGGTCTATCTTGTGGAAAATCACTGCTTAAAATTAATTTTCTTTTCATCAGGTGTAACTTATACTGCTGTACAATGATGTCCTGTGTGTTATTTTAGAAATAAATAGCTGCTTCCTTGGGTTTGGGGTTTTTTAAGTACCAGTTTCAAGAGAGGAGGGAGATTTATTTAAAGAGAAATTTTCCTCCTCGGAGAAAACTGTTTGAAAAGCCACACACACACATTGAGTCTTTGTCTATCGCAGCATCTCGGAGTTGCTGAGGGTGTTTAACAATCTAAAAGGAGGAGGGCATGAAACCTAGAGATGCTTTCAATGTGCAACCTGGCCAGGGTTTTCAAAAGCTTGTTTGCACCTAAATGAGAAATTTGGGGTCATTATTTTTTTAACATGTTAGACAAAAATACTGAGTTTTGGTTTTTTGTCTCTGTTTTGGTTTTTTGCATTTTTGGGGGGTTTTTTGTTTGTTTGTTTGGTTTAGGTTTTTTATTTTATTTTTTAAACAGTAGTGGATTTTTCAGCCTGGTTTTTGCCATAAGGGGCACCTGGTGAGTCCAAGAAACTCTGCAGTGGTTTGAGCTCCTGACTTTTTGCAGTATCAGGAGCTTTAATGAGCATTCAGTGGCCTGATCCTGTTAGCACTCTCTGACTTTGGTGATATTGATTATATGACTGAAAAGAGGAGTCAAATTAAAAATTAACTTCAGCCTTTTGGAACTATTTTGGGTATGAAGCTGAACTCCACACAATTTTCTTTCAAAAAGCAACAATAACAGGGAATTAGGGATTGCTGGGGGAGTGCAACCCTTTAAACACAAATAGAGGCAAAACCAGCACATCTGAGCACAAATTATATCAGGAACTTATAAAAAATTTAACAGGGAGTGCTGTCCTTACTGGAAGTATTTAAGCTGTTCCACAGCAGTATAATAGGTTATATCCCTGAAATGCAATTTTTAAATCAGCTGCAGGATTTTATAGAAAACTGACTTCAACTCTCTCAAAATCTGTAGCGACACTTCCCTGGGCATTCTAAAGGACCTACTGGGGGGAGATTTTGGTTACAGACAGGGTTTATTTTTTGGACCTGACAAACCCTTGGTTACCCATGGATTCCTTTCTGGAGCAATCCTATATTGTTCTGTGAAGGGCCAGTCCTGCCTGTACAGCCCTGGATTGTGCCCAGGGTCAGCAACTCAGCAACTTGCACCCTCAATGTTCCTTATCCAGACCCGCAGTTTATAAAATTGGGCTGTTTGTTAATTACAGCTTACTTTTAAAGCTGCCTCAGAAGGGTCGTACATAAAACTAAAGAAACCAGTTTAAGGAATCAGCTTGCTTCCTTTGGAAACAAATAAGAGCTGGAGCATGTGGAGTCAGGAAACTTTAGCTGGCCAGCAAAATTGGGTGCACAAAAGACGTGCCAGTGTGGCATTTCCTACCTCCTGAAGCCACTTTTCCCCTCAATGCAGCTCTGCAAATACAATAGTGCATTGATTGAATTTCAAATTCACCAGACTTCAATAAATTCTGAAAGTCTGTGAAATTCAAATTGAAGCAAGGGACACACAGAGTGTTAGTCCTTCTCAAAATAATAATTTAATAACTCTCCAAAAAGTATAGCGGTTTAGGAAAGGCAACCCAGATGGGAACATATAAAATAAAGCTATAAAATTTCCTTCAAATGTATTTTAATCATTGTTAAATATTTACATTTAATAAGCACAAGGTTTTATTGCAAGAGAGATGTAATTACACTTATCATTCATGGAAAAAATGGAGTTTTAATAGCCTGTACATTGATTTGCTAAGATGAAATAGTGTCCTAAAAATATGTCGCTCTCTCTCCCCAGGGAATATGTTCCATATGTGAATGTAAAACAGATGAGAATTTGTTTTGTCAGTGCACAAACTATGTCAACTTCAGTTCTCATTGTCTCTGTTACATTTAACATAAATCTTTGCCTCTGATGTTTTACTTATTAGAAGCACCCCACCAATGCTTTACAACCCTTACTAACAAGGTTATTTATTTAATAAACAATAACAGGAAGAGTAGCAACACCTTGGCATGGACTGGGGAAGCTGATGGTGGAAGCTACGGCCTCACACAATTTTATCAATAATTTGTGGCCACATTTGATGCATCAAAGACAAACAGAGATCAAAAGAGTGATACATCTCCAAGAATTATCCTTAATTTTTATATTATCATTATTTGTCTGCATTTTATTTTCCTACATCTTTCTTTCTTCTTTTTTCCCTGGTTTCCCTGCTCAGGGATCCTGATTGTCAGGAAATTTTGTCATCTCCCCTGAGCCAAAACAGCCAGCACAGCCATAGCTGCAGCTGCAGCCAGGTCTAGACTTGAACCATCCATCACCTGTAATTCTGATCAGTTTTTTATCTTGAAACCTGTAGTCATAAAAAAAGACCTAATGCAGGGACTAATATAAAAAATATCTGGATTTTAGGAACTGATGACACCGTGGGTGTTACCAGTGCAGGAAACTTCTTGACCTGGCATCTTTTGAAATACTGGCTGTGACAGCACCTGGAAGCCTTCTTGAAAAGATGTTTTAGGCAGCCATGAAAGTCTCTATTAACATTATTTACTGGGACTGAAAAATCATGATTTTTCAATAGATTATAGCTTTTTCAGGTGAACTGCAGAAATGAGGAGGAATTTTGGTGTGTATTTTGTTCTGTTACGGCACTTATGAGCTCCACATTTTCCAGCAAAAGGATAGTGCTGTACAAATACACCAGAAAGAAAGGCAGATAAATGTGGAGGAAAAAAATATATTATATTAAAAATTAATCATATAAAATGGTCCCTTGGACTTTGCACAGCAGTACAATGCCACTCAGTCAGTAAATTGATGAGTGATGCATGGAGTGGACTCAGGCTAGCAATGGTTTTATTCCCACCCTCTACACGGGTGGCCATGGTTTTAGTCCTCATATGTCAAATTTTTCAGGCAGGGAACAACTTTCTTGAGAATTAAATTAATTAAAACAAGCATACCCAAAAATGATCTATTCTTGCAGTGCAAATGTGTACCTTCTGCCACTGCATGGTCCCAAGCTCTTGTGTAAGCCAAAATCCTCATCCTTTGCTCTAACTCCACAAGAATCAAGTTGAGGCACAGAAAGTCAATGCATTTGAGCATATTAATTACATTCATATCAGGAATACCCACAGTTTATTGCTAAACTTGAACCTCCAAAGAAACTATTTGCTGCTGCCCAAGTTCATACCTTTGGGGGATGCCATATCCAGGATTTTTGGACAGCTACAGAGCATTTCTTTACTGGAGCTGGTCATAGCTTCTGACATAAGGTAATGATACACCTGAGCATAACACTAGACAGGTAAATACTGCAGCCTGACATGCAGTGTTGGTTCTGCTGGTCATAAGGTGCCATCATTTAGAAATATCAAACAAACCAGAGTTGTGCTCACTCCCAAATGAAGGTCAATTGTCCCTGCAGCCATTGGCCACATGTGCAAACTATTACAGCCTTGTTCTGTCCATATTCCAAGAGGGGCTGTTGCAGTGAATTGAGGAACTGCTGCCAGGAAATGTCCTTCTCTAAATGACATAATTAGAGTCTGGGGGAGCCCAGTGAAAGCAGATTAGGGGCATCATTGCTGTTCTTGATGCAAGCAACAATTCAAAGCACATAAGCAAATACTTAGACTGTGAGGATGACTTAATATTGATTAAACTCTGATATCTGAGAATCCATGGAAGGTGGATACAGCACCCTGGAAGGAAAACAAAGTACCGAGTTCACATTTTGTATTAGGTAAAAAATAAAGTGTTTTCATTGACCTCACTGATCAGAAATCAAAAACTCAAATCATTACCAAATTAGAGCTATTGGCTCAACTAATTAAAATTACTGGACTGCCTGATAAAATTAAAAAGGTGCATGATTAAACAAACTCAAAACTTCACTTTCTGTTGTATTTAAGTGTTCTCAGTTCCTCTTGAAGTTGCCCAGCTATTTTGGGTATAACCATAGATAAGGTGAATCACAGATGTGCCAGCTGAGCCCTGTCTACAGCTCCAGCCTTGTTCCCAATCCTTTTCCTAGCCAGTTCTCAGTTCTTCAAGTGATTTTGGTGATGTAAACACAGGACAGGTGGCCAAGAGGAGAGTTTAGCTGTGACAACACGTCCCCCTCTTCCTTGTTAGCATGGAGGCATGTTGATTTTATCAAATTGTAATTTTGGACATTTATCATTAAGGTAAGAAATATACAATTTCTCCATGAAATAAATGATAGGCAGGCTTCAGTTCACTGCTCCATTGAGACCAAGAGATCTGCAGCCATCAGGCACTTTATTAATTATACTTTCAATTGCAGAATCATTGACTCCCACGGGAACACCCATGGCATAACCTGTTTTAGGGTTTAGAGCCCCAGGACCTACAACAACAGTGGAACTTCTAAACTGTCCCTCTTGGCTTCTGTGATGTTCTTCTTGTTCAGGACTTTACAGCTTATTATTCAAGCACTTTTCTCAATGCCTTGTGCATTTCCCCTTTGTTATTTTTTACTAAATGTGACAATATAGGAAATAGATATGAGCAGGTATGGCAGGATTCTCTACCCTTTCTGTTTCTACGTTCCAGCATGACCACCAGTGAACACAAGTTCTGACTTGGTTCTTGGATGCTCTGCTGATACAGAAGCCTTTTAAAATATGATTTGTCCTTGTTCTAAATGCATTAGTGCACAGTGAAAGATCAATCTAAATAAAAGTGACTCACAACAATGGTAGAAACATCTTTGGCAGAGTTTAAGACATGGGATATTTTTTCAGGCTTGTTTGTCTGGCTTTTCTGGTTAGATTGGGGGCAGCTGAGTTCAGTTGTACATTTGTCTCTGCACATCTCTATTTCTCTCCTGTGCTCTCAGACTCTGTGCCCATCTCCATCCCAAGCCTTTCTCCAACCTTCCCAATGCTGCTGCAGAGGGTCACCACCTTTGTCAGGAAGAGCCTAAAGATCTCAGCACCAGCATTTGGCCACTGAAGTTGGAGACCTCTAAACAAATACTGCCCAATGCTGTTGTCTGGCCCATCCCCGACAGCCCCATGACACAGCAGAACACAACCTGTGGGTGCCACTGCTCCAGGAGGAGGTCAAACACCTCGGCTGGTTTGGAAGCAGACAGCTGCCCAGCTGTGCCATGGAGTTTGATGTCCAAAGACTCCAGTTTCTGGTTTCTTGTATGTTTTGCTTTTGTAGCCACTCACCACCCTAACTGCAGCACTTGTTTGGTGCATACTTTGCCAATTATATTTCTTCCCATTGGCTGCTGCAGAGAAAGAGCAACCCATGCATCCATGA
Organism: Thryothorus ludovicianus; assembly: GCA_013397245.1. Taxonomy (NCBI): domain Eukaryota; kingdom Metazoa; phylum Chordata; class Aves; order Passeriformes; family Certhiidae; genus Thryothorus; species Thryothorus ludovicianus. Next base: position 930,693 of record VZTB01000132.1, read on the forward strand.
GAACAGCAGAGCTGACTCTTCTCACAGCTTTCAGATGCCTTCTTCTCTTTGCCTCCACACTCTGCCCCAATCTGCTGTTTGATGTAAAGACAGAAATGGAGCAGCCTCTCAGGACAGCAGTGAAGCTCTTCCTGCAAGCTCCACCACCAGCTCCCACTGCTCTGGGCTCCAAGGTGTACAGACAAGTTCCTTCCTATGAGGAAGGTGGTCAAATATTGACCAAAATTCCCCGATGATCAGCAGCACTTTTCCTTATCTACAAACTGCTGCTCTGCTTTAACAGACTGCCTCTGATAAGCAATAGCCACCTCCCCTAGATCCATGGGAAGAGCATCTTCTACAAGCATGCAGTGCAGGTGCAGCAGCAGCTTTGATCCAGGCAGGCAGAGCTACAGCAAAGTGGCCAAAGAGGTTCATTCCCCTGTGAATCATTGCTTTTCTTTGCATCTTTATCACATTCCTGGATGCAAGCCATGTTCCTGCAGCTTCTTCACCCTTGATTTTACAAGAGGAGGGAAATGGAAAAACAGCTGCAATATCCTTGGCAGAAGCTGTTTTACAGTAGCTCTGAAACTGAAGTATCTCTGTGAGATGGCTGGACCCCTTTGCTGTTGCTCTGGCAGCAGCCAAATGAAATTCTCACAGGGTTTAGCTGATGCTTCCTCCTGAAATCATCAGCCAAGTGGATGTGGGACTGGAGGAACACTTATGGGGCTTCCTAGGGATCCTTTGACCAGCACAGGGATGAAAACAGCAGGTCTCACATATTGAGAGAGATCCAGCATCTACACAGCTCCAGCTTGTGTTTTGTTGTGCCACCAAGTGCTGCAAGGTCTGAGATGAAAAATTCCAGTTGAGTTCAGCAAAGGGAGTCTCAGTGACCTGTTTTGCTCCAACTCTGCTCCCTGGATTTTCCAGGTTCCTGCCAGGCTGCGGCAATGAGCTGCATGTGTGTTTTACATGCACTAAAATTGCTTAAGTGGTTTCGGTGAAGCAGGATAGAATCAGTAGAGCTAAATACAGAACAATAATACACAAATAATACCCAGTGCATCTTTGAAAATATCCTAATTCCTTCTCTTTTTCCACAGCTCCCATGGCACAATCTTTCCTCCCAGTACCCTTCTGCCTCTCATGACCCCCAGACTGAAAGCACTGGTTCATTTCCATCTATTCCATGTGCCATCTCTCCTAATTGCATACAGCAGAGTATCAATGGCTTATCTGACACAGAGATATTTGACACTGAAAGGCCTGAAATGGATTTGTTGTGCAGGAATATTTTCATTCCTCACCTCCTTGCTCAGGCTTGAGAACTTGGAAGGATGGTACCCCAGAATGAAGATGTGCAGGGAAAATAAAGTAACAGAGTTCTCCTGAGGAGAAAACACAACATATAGCAAGCTTAAGGGAATATTCATAAAGTAGAATAATATTTACCACTGCAATCAATGCAATCCTGGTCAGACAAGGCTGATTTTCAAACCTGTCACAGTTTCTGAGAGGAGTATGAAGCACAAGCTATTTTATTTCAGTTTGGTAGTAGTTATTCAGCTCATAGCCTTAGCAGGTGCTCTTTTATGCTTCACTTTACATGATCCCCAATTCACTTTGCATGTCAGTGTGGTTTCTTTGCTTTTACACAAAGTTAGATAATTCTAGAGGATGCTCTCCAAGCAGAGTCCTTCAGACAATGGTGTTGGGGGCTTAACCAGCACCAGTTTGCCCAGGCAGCCAAAGATGGTGTTGGCTTGAGCACTCCAGTGCAGGGCTTTACACAAAATAAATGCTCAAAATTAACTCCACTATAGTGGTGATCCTTGCATTCAAGTCAAACCTCCAGTAAAGCAGAGAGCTGTGGTGCAGACACAAGGCAGACCCTGCAGAAAGAGCAGCTCTGTGTCTGCTCTACTTTACATCTACAATTTTTACTGAGAGCTTTTTTATTTTCAATTTCTGTGATATTTATTGGTTTTATGAGACATTTTCAAAGCAGCAAATCAAAATATCCTTTTCTGGGGGAGTAAATCTCCCAGAGCTTAATTCATCATTTTGAAGTAATACAAAGCTTAAATTTGTCTTTGCTGGAGCTGCATACGAAGTACTCAAGCATAAATAAAGAAAATATAAATAAAGCAGTCCTGAATCTATTTCACTGTGTTATTAAAATTCCATTGTTTGTTCTGCGGGAAAAGACCTCCCAAAATGACAGTGGTAATCTGGGCAAAATGCAAATTGTTGCCAAAGGGTTCAGCTCTTAAAGGGGGGAAGCATTTTAAAAACTGCCAAGGAAAATATTTTCATTCATGAGTTCACTCAGCCTAAACATGCACCTAATCCTCCCAAACTGACAGTTCAAAAAGGCAACCACAGCTGAGACAGGCAAAGTGTTCAGTTCAAAGGCAAAAAAAGGACCTGGGGATTATTAGCATTATCACTTTATCACGAAATGACCATCGGCTCTGGAAGTGCAGAGCTCCACCTCCCCTTCCCAAACCCAGGGACTTAGTCCCCATCACATTCCTAAAAGGGCAGCAAAGCCTTCCTTGGTGATTCACTGCAGCAAGGAGCCTTCAGAGGGGTCGAGACTTGCTCCCATTTGCAGATTTAAAGATTGACACAAATGGAAGTGAATTGCTCAAACCTTCAGAACTGGAGGAAGTGAGGAATCTCAAATAGTGCTGCTGCTCAAGGATCCTCTTTTCCTGAAATTCTCATTGCACAGACTGAAAAAGAAAAAATTTCTTAATAGATATGTAAATCTTAGCATATTTAGCAAAAGAAAACCCCTCATAGTTCCCTATTCCACAGCTATTAGTTTAATAATAATAATGTCTTGACCAAGGCTGCAAGAAACAGCAGTAGCAGAGCTGGGAAGTGAATAACCAGACCTTCAAAGAAAATCTACAAAAACTTTAAAGTGGGAGCCTCTTGTAAATATGAACCTTCCCAGGAAATTGAGAAGATTCATCTCTTTTGTTTGTCTGGTTGTCCTCTGATGGTTGGGTTTGGTTTTATCTTTCTTCCCCCAATATTCAACCTTGCCTGCCTGGTGTGAAACCACCAGCCTTCCCACCAACCAACCCATTTCTCATTCATTTTGCAGATATTAAACCTGAGGTCCAAGTCAGCCCAAGTGACACAAAGAGGTCTCATAGGTGCTGAGTTCCCACAAAGTATGCAAAAATGGGCATAAAAGGCTTTACAACATGAGGGAAGACAGAAGTGTGAGCCTAGTTATATACTAAGAGACCAAAATGTCTAAATGAGAAGTTACTGAATAACCAGTGGGTAAACAAATAAGAACATTTTGAGTTGGGTACAGATCAATCCAAGCAAGAGAGATAAAAGCTGATTTCAAAAGTTGACTTCAAAAGTCTCATTATCCCCTGAACTATTTGCTGTTGACATCCAGAATCACTTGGTCTTGCAGCAGAGACTCAAGGGATGGGAGACCCAAGGGAAGTGAGAAGTGATTTTCAGTCAGGGGGTACCACTGCCCCTCCTCCAGCCCTTACCAAGAGCCACTTCTCAGGGCACAGGGGACAAAAGCAGCCCAGGACATGCACTGGAGCTGAGCTGCTGCAGTCCATTCTCCTGGCTGTGGTCCCACTACAGCTCCCCAGTGCTCCAGCTGAGGACTCCACATGCTCAGCAGCCAGCAGAGGGGACAGAAGAGCTGGACCTGCAGAGTTATCAGCGAAATATTGCCATTTCTGTAAAATTTGTCATAGCAGCAGAAACTTTGCCCTGTCCAGCTGAGGGAGGAGCAACTCCCTCAAAATTGCTCCATGCCATGAAGGTGCCCTCCAGGTCCCTCACCTGGGATGTGCACCATGAAGTGCTGCTGCAAAGCAAACAGCCATGAAAGAGCAGCTGCAGCAATATGAGTGACCAGCTGTAGGCAGCTTTCCTTGGTATTCATCCTCAGCTGAAGATTTCCTTAAAAATCCTTCCCAAGTTTAAACCACAACAATGCATGCTTTAAATACTGGCAAATATTTTAAATGGCTGGCAAACCCACAAAGCTGCCAGTTGGGCCATGGCTGTGGCTCTGGTCTGTGATGGGCTGCTGGACTGAAGGGGCACCCTCAGGGCTCAGTGTTCTCATCTGCTTCTAGAAATAAAAAGGTAAAAGTGAGTGAACATTTTTAGCAGGCTCTTTGCTGCTGTGTCTCCATCACTCCTGCCTTCCCCAGCTCAGACTGGGCTCAAGTTCTCCTTTAGCCCCTCGGTGGGATCCCTGTGGGGACACCCTGATGACACCAGGAGCCTCCTGCAATGAGAATCACCAGAACAAATGAGGTGACCATTGGACAACACATTGTTCTGTACCCTTAATTTGTTCAAATATTGCCCATCAATCGTTTTGAAAGACAGCAGCATCTCACCTGAAACCTGAGTCCTGTGAAAAAAGCTCTTTCCTCCAGGAGAGGATGGTGATGCTCAGGGTTTATTTGAATGCCAGTGTCTCTCCCTTGTCTCCTCTGAACTCAAGCACTGAGCCAAGAGCTCTGCTCGTGTATGGCTGAGCACAACACTCATAGAACTCAGGGAGAAGATTCCCATTGACAGTGACAACCTATCAGATCCAGACACAAAAGCACATTCATTAACCTGATGCTGTCTTGCCCCAATAAACATCCAGTTTTGGTGCTGAACCCCAACCAATTTCTCTGGTTTACATCTTGAAAAAAAAAGATGCAAACATTTAACAAGACTGATCTGCCCAGCTTCAAGCTTCTTCAACTGCTATGATGCAATGTGAGTTTAGCAGAGGCAGTTACCTTCCTCCCTCATGAGCCTTGGTGTTCTTTTACTTGTTTTATTTGTATATATTAAATGGTTGCATAAATTAAATGTTTATGGAAAAATATCTCCAAAAAACTGTAACCACAACACTGTGGGTGGGAGCTTCATGGACACAAGCAGCTGGTTGTAAGATACCTGAGCAACCTCAGGTACCCAACTGCTCATCATTCCTGCTGGAAAGGACCACTGGAGCTTTAAAGGAGCCAGGTGAATAATTGCATGTGCTGAATGTTTATTTTGTTTGAAAACATACTTCAAATATCCTGCCAAGCATGCCAGATGCTATCAGGCAGCTCCAGCCTGTAAAGGGTTCAGTGTAGGGAGACCTCTGTTGAGGATTTCTTTGGGAAAGCTCCCAGAAGGAGAAGCATCAACCACTGTACTTCCAGGATGATTCCCTGAGCTATCTAGCACTGGCCAGTGTTTCTGGGATCCTTCATCATCATTGTAGGCTCTCAGCACACACACACACACTCAGATTTGGCTGGAGCAACCTGAAGAGCATCACCCAGTTTACTCAGGAAAACAATCCTCTTAAGAGCAAAATGACATTCAAGGTGTTGCTGCTACACAGGTATGCACAAAATACACACATTGCTACCCAGCTCAAGACTTTAAACCTTTTATTATGCAATTGCTTGGGGGTTTTACCCCATTTGAAAGTTAATTCAGATGACAACAGGATTAGCCACTATAGAGCTCCTTAACCTCATGATGGGCAACTGCTTGGCAGGATTCCTGCTCTCACCAGTCACACTTGATACAGATTAATGCTGTTTTGACTGCCTTTATGCTTTAACAGTATATTATTATTGTATCAGATTATCTGTCACCCAAGACAACAAGGGAATATTTAGATGAGCAACCCACAGAATACCAGCAAAGTGTTGTGTGATTTGGTAAACTCTAGGGCAGGCTCATGGTGAAGAGTTACCACAGGATAAGCAGATGGGAGTGCAGCATCCTCTGCAAGATCTTGGGGCTTGATTAGAGTCACATCACTACAGAACTTCTAAACTGAGCTCAGTGTTATCTTCCATGTATAAGTTTTATCTTCCTTCAGGTAGGCTTGTGATTATTAGCATTTGGCAAATTGAACATCAATAAACAATATTTTCAAACAATATGGACAATCAGCTTTCCGGTGTTCTAGGAAAAAAAATGGAGCAGTAAATGGGAAACTTAGCTTCCTTCATGTTCTTTGAATAGTTTTATAGCATTGTACAGAAGACCAGAGCTGTCCATTCACAACTTTGAGGAGGTTCAGAAGAAGAGCAGCACAAGGATAACAGGAGCTTCATAGGTCTGGCTTGGGTTCACACAATTTCCTATTAATTTCCTATTAATTTGAGTCAATAGCTCTGAGCCTTCCACTGTAACTGTTTTCAGTTTAACTTGCCATCTGTAGAACAAAACCAACTTTTCTTGTTCTATTTAGGCAATGCACAGACAGGTCCCTCACTGTTGCTAAAATACAACTCATAGTGATTGCAATGTGACCGAGTCAAATAATCTGTGACTGTATATTCTGTCAAACCTCATTTTACTGCCTATTAAATTCCACAAGACATCAGAGCAGCCCCACACTGTGTGACTACCTCTCCTTTCCACACATCACTGTTCCTGTCAGGAAGTAGGATATTATGGACATCCTTTCTTTGGGGTGTCTGGAGCATTTGGGGATCGGCCATAGTGCAACAGAGCTTGGAGGGATCACAGATTTGAGCACTAGTGCCAGGTCCTTTTCAGATCCTTGGCAAACCTGGCACTCACACCCACACATAGGAATCCAATTCATTTCAAAGAAATGGCAGTAAATTTTTCCTTCCCTTTCCACGTCTCCGCTTTCCTGACCTGGCAAGAAATTTTGACAAGAACGGAGGTAACCAGAGAGAGTCCAGGAATACTGAGATGGGCATTGTTATGGTCACAGGCTCTCAACAATGCCACCAACATTCCAAAAAAAGGATCCTGCTTGCCAAAATAAAAAAGAACTTTTAGCATCTGCATATTCTTGGTCTGAAATTTCTATGACTTCATGTCACTTCAAGGACTCTTTATTTGCACAGACTCTGTAGTAGTCATTAATGTTTAGAGTTGAGATGGGAATTGAGTACTGGCAATAGAGCAGAAGATAACTGTGAGAGCTGCTGCTGAAAGCACGTCTAGCTCATGCCTCTGACTGGCCATCATTTCTACCTCATCACAAAGGCATGCTGAAATCTAGGAACCTCTCAGAGCGACAGGTTTCATGGAGCCAGTAACATTTTTCCACATGTGACTGGTGAGGTCATTTATCACCTGCAGGTTCAAACCTGCTGCAGTGACTGCAGGGTTGCTCAGAGTCACCTTCAGACAGACACCCTGAGCCTGTCCCAGGCAGTCTCCTCTCGAAATCCAGCTCATCAGCTGTGGATGCCCAGGAGTGTTTTGGCTCTTATTTCAGGCAGTGCATGGCTCAGCCATCCTGTTGGATCAGCCAGTGCCATGATCACAGGCAATGCCCAATGCAGATGTCATTCCACAGACCAGGTCACGCCCCTGGTGCAGGGACAGGGGTGCTCAGATGGAGAGGGACAGGATCAGCCATCCCCACCCAGCACATTGAGGATGGAAACCCCTGGGACTGCTAATGCTCCCTGGCGTATCCCAGGGATTAGGGATGACAACAGGACTGCCATTTTTGGATATATTTACAAAAAATTCCTGTCTCAAAAGCACTTACTTGGTCTCCTGTCATGGCACTCATGATGGCAAGGGATCTGAAGGTCATTTTCCTAGAAGTGAAGAAATCAATATGATTTTTATGGTGGTGATTTATTTCAATTCATAGACAGAAACTGCTTCCATAACTCAAAAGAAATTGCAAAGAGGGAAAAAATGAGGTGTGTTTTTTATGCTCACAAAATGGAAAGAAATAAAACCCACTGTTTTCTGAGATGTGATCCAAAAGAGTGAGTTGATTATTTTCAAGGTTTTTTAATGGGGTTTAGGTTTTGGATTCTATTCACTAGAAGTATACAAATGCTTCTGAGAATGGCAGTATTTTCCCCATTAAAAAAAAATTAAATTAAAAATTTAGATGAGTTGCAGATGCAAGAAAGTAACTGGATGGGAGATGACAGCAGACCAAAGTCAGAATGGCTCATTTCCCTCTCCAGCCCAGGGAATGTTCTCTTATTCCACAACAACAATAGACCTCAGACCAAGGTGAACAATTTCCCTCACAAATCTGCCACCCATGCTCACCTGTACCACAGAGAAAATATGGATATCACTGCTGGGGCTCATCAGGACACCAAGGCTGGACTGCAGAGTTGGCCATAACTCAGACAGATTCCCTCAAACCTCTTTTGAGGGTGCTTATAGAAGATGGTTGGACTTTCCCCTGCATGGAGGTACAAACAAATCTGATTAGCTTTCCCTTACTTTTTAAGGGATGGTATATAGTAATGAACACAACGCTCAGCAGCCCACCAGACCCCCTGCTAAGCAGGCTGGGCTATTAAAGTAAATAAGAAATTACCATTGGTCACAGCATGAGCAGGATTTGCCCAGGTCTGAATGACATGAAGAAAAATGGAGATAAAGTACAGTCATGTATATTAAAGTGAAGCTGTTTAAATAGTTATTTTCATGGTGATGCTAATTCAGTCTTTACCTTCTGACATACTGGTTTTCTTTTCTCACAGAGTGAGTACAGGTTGAGGCAATTTACATTAAACTCCTTCCCCAAACTTGACACTGGTAATTATTCCAAATAACAAGATTTGACAGGAGACTGAAGAAGTTGCACTTAACTCCACTCTAGCATTATGTCATTTTTTTCCTTTCTTAATCCCTTTCCTAAAAGGAGAAAAATGATATGGCACTCAGGTAGAAAGGAGTGACTGAAAATATAATGCTAAGTATAAAAACATAGTTGCCATCATTGTTTGACTCTGCTTGCAAACAGGACCACAGCCATGCACACTTGGACTCCACCAATGGCCCCTCAGTCCTCGGTGCTCAGGTCCCTGATTCCTCTGCCCAGCCTCTGCCTGTGGACTGCACAGGGTACAGAGATGTGGAGTCCTGCAGGCAGCCCAAGCCTCCTGAAGTCTGAAAATGAAGCTGAGTCACTCATCCTTATTCCTACGGTACCAGATTTGCAGCTCCCAAACAAGTTTTTGTCTCCATTATGGTCGCGCCCATGTGCTGAAAGATGAGCCAGCAGGGAAGAACACCAGCCTGGCTGAACAGAGAGGGGAAACTCAGTGAAAGAAAAAGGGGAGTTTATGACCTTTGGAGGAAGGGAAAGGCAACTCAGGAGGGCTACAAGAATGCCATGAGGTTATGCAGGGAAAAAATTAGAAGACCCAAAGAACAACAAAGGCTTAATCTTAATCTGACTACTGCAGTAAAAGACTATTTTATAAAGTGGTTTTATAAATACATTAGTAACAAAAAAACAATCCAGGTGGAGCAGTCCTAACACAGCTGTAGGAATTCCTCCCTTTCCTCTCAGGAATTTGTATGAACACCAAACCCGAAGTGAAGAGGATGCACTTCAGCTTGAATGCAAGCCTGGGAGCTGCTGGGACCCCCCAGCTGGCAGCAAGGCTCCATCCATCCCATGGGAGGTGTCCTGGGCAGGGCTGGGATTGCTCTGCCATTTCCAGGGCCTCCAAGGCAGTGGCTCATTCCAGCACCACTGGCTTTTCTGCTGGAGCACCACAATGCTGGGGTACTATTACAGCAGCAAATTGGCCCATTAAGCCTCAGGAATAATAACTGCTGTTGGTAATTACACCTAATCCACTAATGAGCTATTGTTTGCTTCCAGCACTAAGGTAAGCTTAATGATGTGAAAAAAAAGCAAAATAGACTTGCCCCAAAACTGCTAAACCAACTTAATTGAACAGATGCTTGCTTAGCACCTGCATTGTCATGCTGATTCATAGAGAATTGTTTTAATTGCAAGATGATCCTCGGTGGATCGTGTTTCCTTCACCTTAGGGCAGGTTCAGAAGTCAGAGAGTAGGAATTGATTCATTTGGTAGCATTAGTATGAAGGTTTAGCACATGCAATGTACCTTTTCATCTAAGCTGGCCAACACATAGATGATAAGGCCCAACAGCAGAGAAAAATCTCTGCAGCAAGAATAGGAGAACATTAAAATCCCCTAATGGGAATTGCAAAATTGAAACCAAGTGTTGTACAACTTAATTTCTGTCCTGTATGAATTATATACTTACTAAGTAAAAGAAATGCTAAATGAAATTGATAAATTATTACTACAGCACTTGTGTAAAACAAAGTTGTTCTTTGCAAACTTTTGAATGCCAAGATTAATGGTTTTCATGACTTTCCCAAGATCTTGCAAATTTGGCCAGGCTGCTATTTTTGCAAAACAGTAAGTGAATTTATTACTTACATAGCCAAATCAGTGTAGTTCATTACCACCACAAGAACTGCAAACATGTTATGAATTAGGTGAAAACAGCTTTTCCCAGAAGGATGAGATGTTTGTGCTGTTTAAATATAACCTTTTCTTGTGGAAAACCACAACAAATTCAAGGTCAAACATCAATATTCCTTTTTCTGCCCCAAACTGCCAAAAATTATTCCATCAGCACAGACACTTTGCTTCTCCTTCCCTTAATTTATATATATTAAAACTGAAGGCTGCAACTTTCCTTCAAATACTATGTGCTATTGAGGATATTGCTCTTGAATAAAATGTTCACTTTTTATCACAATTTATCACAATTCTTCAACTGCTGGCTTTGAAATGTCATGGCAAAATGTAAAGAGGAAGGAAAAACTGCATAGAATACCCAGGACTTACCTTTAAGGAGTGTAAAAAAAAAACCCTTGAATAATCTCCATACCCTCTTTGTTGTCAGATCTCTTATTTTTCTTCTTGGTTGAAATGTTTTTTTTTTCTTCATAGCATTACAAAACTAAGCAAATTTTATGTACAAGATAACTCAGAAGATTGCTGTGGTTGAGATTAAATTACTTTGAGGGGGCACTGCATGTTCATTTCCCAACCTGATACAGCACTAGATTTCTCAGAGCATTACTCATTAAATAATCTGCATGAACATGCTTTCCTCTTCTCCATGAGTTTGGAAAATTCAAATAACCATTGCGATCTTCTAGGTCTTCCTAGAGTTACATACTTATATTATACACCCAAATAACAATTCATATTCTTCAGAGCCAATGTGGCAGGCAGATGGTTTGAATACTTGTCCCAGAAATGCCACAGGTTTTTCCATCTCTCCCCCTCTTTTCTGGCCACTAAATATCTAAACACTTGCAATTCCCAGCTTTCTTTCTGACACTATTTTCTCTTTATGGGCACCGGAGGAGTGGGAAGGGTTCCACTGGGAAAAGCAGAAGGGCAAAACCACTGAGGGCAGAAGGAGGATCTTCACTCTGCTGCTCATTCCATGGGCTCTGCCAGAAGCAGCATCCCTTCAATTTGAGTATGATTTCTCCTGGGATTATACAATCGAGGATATTTTTCTTTAGGTAAAACACCACGTCCTCATTGGGTGCTGAGGATGTCCCACCAGCAAAGTCAGTCAATAACTGGGACAGAGACCTGAGCTCTGAGCCTGGGAGAGGAAGGGTAGGAACCCTTCTGGGACCTTCAGGCAGAAGTGGCCGTACCTGTGGAGATCACCACACTGCTTCTGCCATTCTTGTGGCAAAGGAAGTGGGAAGAGAGGCTCAGATATTGAAAATGTGGTTTCTGATCTGAAAAACTCAGGAATCATTCCCAGCCAAAGGCTCTCCCCTATGCCAGTGCTCAGTATCCCCCTGTGTAGTTTTGCTTGGTATAAAAACCAGAGCAAGACCATAAATCTACAGCTCATACATTTACAAAACATCCATTGTCAAGAGTGCTAAAATCTGCATTGTTAAAATCCAGATTCAAATCCCTTGATATTCTGTTATGTTTATGCCAACCAGAACAACAAAATACAGTTATAATTCTTTCTCTTTCCCCCCACCATTTCCTATAGAGGTGCTTTTTACCAGACCAGGAGGAAAAGTTTCAGGGGTTGCTGTTGTCATCCTTCAAGAACAAGGTAACAAGAAAAACAGTTGTTCCTGGCAGAAGTGCAGGCTAGAAATAAAATGTTCTCAGGTAAGCATCCAGCTCATGACTTGGCATTTTCTTACAGGTGATGTGAAGCTCACTGCTAATAGCCATAGGAAATAGGAAAAATCTACTGTTTGCCCTTTTTGAATCACTTGATGCCAACTCTTCCCGACCTCACCACCTCTGATTATCAGCTTTAACTGGGATTAATCTATCAGATTCACTTAGGGGTCCTGCAGTAGATTCTTATGCCAAGCATTGATAATAACCCAAGCAGTTTTGGTGTGTGAAATACAAGATTTTGGGGTAGCAGGAGGTGAAAGAGAAACAATATTTCAGAAATTGTACTCCTGTCATCTCTCTTATGCCCTGAAGCAGGCTTAGAAAGGGCTTTGCATGAAGGAGGCAGAGAGGGAGAGCTGCTCTCCACAAACATCCCTTCTGTGAGCCTTTCAGACTCAGCTCTCAGCCCTCCCCTGCCCTGCAGCAACATCCCACCACAGCTCCCGTGCGTAAACCTGACGTCAGACTTCAGAGCACTCAGAATTTCACTGAGAAACCAATTTACACATCCCTCTTCCTTAAATTCCTTCCAAATCCCCAGTTAAGTGCTAAATGTCACGGGGCTGAAAATTTCGCCCAAAAGTTATTTTTATGTCAAACATTCTGATGCAAAGTGTATCCTATGGTTGTGGAACCTCCTCTTCTCATTAAAACATTCCATGCCACTATAAATCCGTCTTGTAGGAGCTAATTTATGACTGAGCAAATGATTTCCCTTTTTTTTCAATAGTAGAAATGTTTAGATTGCAACATTTTCCCCTCACTGGAGGTTCTGAGTCTACATTTAGGAGGTACAGCAACCTCACTAACACGTTTTCAGGTATACTGCTCTCACTGTACCTTGCTGGCCATGCCAGTGGGCTCCTCAGCCCCTGGTGAACACATTTTTGGTTGTACATCTATCCCATGGCAGACAGACATGACTATCACAGAGAGGTTACATTTATGGAGTAAAGCAAAGAAACACATTTTCCTGCAGTTGCTTAGAAAGGTAATTGTGTTCTTTCATACAAGGTGGGAGAATGAAAGCAAAAAGGAAGGAGTGGCCAAGGCTTTTTCAAGGAAAAACAACATTTTCTGTATCAAGCTTATTGAATTTTGCATGTAAGAGATGAAGGCTATGAACTCTGGTTGTAGCAGAGTGCCCTGGATGGATCTTAGATGTGGACTGATATGGCAACTCTCCCTGGATCCCAAGGGAGAGCTAACCTTGTGGAAGATATTCTTTGTGGGATGAAGTGAAGTCTTCTAATAGGACTGTTCTGCACTTCAAGGCAGCTTTTCTCTTCCATGTTCACTTCCACACTCTCCTTGCTTGGGTCCCACATGTATCAAATTGCAGGTCTCCTCTGGACCCCCTTTCATGCAGTTTTTGCTATGTTGGACCTTCACTCCCTAGAAGCAAACAGCAGTTGGGCTTTTCCATGGCTCTGGCCAGTCATCCCAGCACATGACTGTTTTATACTAACAAAGAGGTTATTTTCTCAGACAACAGATCACAACCTCATTTTCCCTTTCTGAGGAGATTTCCCAACTAATAATACTTAACTATGAACAGAAAATTGTATGGGATTATCAAGGATTTTTAATTCATTAATTTGGATACATTTTATGTGCAGAATCACCGTGTGCTCAAGCCAAGGCTGAGCTAGAACCACACAAATATTACACATCGCCTTGTTAATGCCAGCAAAACCCTTTTTATTGCATAATTCTGCAGCCTGTCTGTAGTTTTTATTTCATTAATTTTCATCCTGATAATTGGAAGCAGCTTCTCTCCTTGCTTTTTTAAGATTTAATGAGCTACATAACTTCATGCCTCCCACTGAGGGGCTATAGGTCACTTTGCACTCTGGAGAGCTGCTACACCTTTCCCTACTTCTCTTTTACTCTCCAGTGACACAAGATAATGTTTCTTGTCTTCCAGCAGAGATGTTTGTGCATTCATGATGTGTCAGGCATGCAGATATGATCTTCTCTGCAGAGAAACACAAACTCCTGAGATGGGGAAGGTTCTTGCAGCAGTGATAGTGGTACAGGATCCTGGAAGACCTGGATTCCTCTGCTGGCTATATCCCTAAGCTATGAACTCACAGTGGCACCTTGGGTCTCTCAAAAAGCCTCACAAAGTGACACCAATTACCTGCCTTGTTCCCCAGACAGTGATTTTGCAGAGTGGTGATTTCAGCATTACTAGAGAAATACTAAAGAAGTCAACAGAGATGGAAGTGTGTCTACCAGTTACGGAAAGTAAATTCTTCTGGACTTGGATACAAAACCTTATCCATGTTTTTTAGCTTCTCAAAATAATGACCAACCAACCAGGACTTCACATGGACTCAAAATACCCTGGATAATTTTCCAGCTGAGGTAGGACACTGTCTTTCCACAATCCCTCAAGACTCAGAAGAGAAAGATGGCTTCATCCTATGGGAAAATCAGCAGGAACTGGATTGAAATGCTTTTCTGAGCCATAAAACCAGTGGATTAAGTGTTCATAAGCATGTTGTGTACCTTGAAATAGCCACAATGGCTATCAATTCACTTTACCTTATATTTCCTTATTTTTCCTAATTTCTTCCTTGCAATTTGAGAGCAATTCAGAAATCCTTAAGCACCATGACACTGGGGTGTTCATTTAAAAAATACTAAATTGGGAGAATTCAAAGTGTGTTAAGAGAAAAAAAACAGTGGTTTTTTTTTTTCTATGTTGTTGACAATTGCTCTTGAAATTTGTTTTGTTTCGTTTCTAAGGGACATTTAATTGCACACCTTGATCTGAATTAAATGTGTCAAAAATTATTTCAAAGACCCCAGAAAAATACCAAAACGAATTCTATACCCCTCTACTAGTTTGACAGGCACAAACCAGAGCTAAGAAAAAGCTACATGCACGTGTAAGGTTCAGCAATTACACCATAATGCAATTATCTTGAGACTCTTTTTCTAAGATTTTTTTAGCAGTCCCAAAACTTGTTAGATAAATGGATACTAACAAAATAAACCACACAAGCCTCATATTCAGGTATGTAAAAAGGCATCCTAAGTTGCCCTGGTTTGTTCAGCTCATCTTTAATGTGTTTACTATGCAAATTAAAAAGCTATCATAGCTTTGCTAGTTTTTAAGGGTGAATTACTCTGCACAAGGGAAAGACCATGCACACCAGGAGTCTCAGTCCGAAAAAGCACGTTTTTGAAGCAAAGTGCTAAGTGACCTAGAAAAGCACACAACAAACAGGGGTCTTGTCTATACAGGAGCTTTGCATTGTACTCTGGCCCATAGCTGTATATGGATCACATTGAATAGGAAGCTATTTACTTATTTCAGTACATAATTCCACCTAAGATGAGTCAACAGGCAGTGTAAATAGGAGCTTTATTACCATTTGTCACCTGAAAGAACGGCCTCAAAAGCTGTCATTTGAATTTGGAAGGCAAATGGTGCCCTGCACATGGAAATGAAAGCCCCTGTGTTTTCTGCCTACACAGCTCATATTTAGTTGTCATCTTTTTACATCAAGCTTAACATTGCTGTGCCCTGGGGCACACTGTGCTCTGCATTGTGGGGGGTCCCAGTGCACAAACCTGTTGGTGCAGCAAACACTCAGCCCTGAGTGATGGTGGTTGGATAGAGACACCCACCCACAACGTGCCTGGCTTGGGGAGGCTTCCAGAGCACGTCTTCCCCCTTCTCCTCCTCCTCCTTTTCCACACAACTCCCTCCCACGAGCCAGTTCTGGAGATGGGATGGGGAGGGTCCTTTCTTTGGTTGGAGCTGGTTGAAACCCCTTTTCAACCAGTTAATGGGCTGCTCCCTGCAATGGGGTTAGTCCAGGTAGCAAAGGCTCTGGGGGTCTATGTTTGTTTTCTGAGTATTTATCCCAAAAAGTCATGGAACTCTATAAGGTGGAGTCTTGTCAAAAACACACCAGAAGAAACACATTGGGTGATGTGTGAAATCCCTGCTGGGTCACATGGGTGTTGTGCTTGGGGGTTCTCAGCAGCTGCCACCACCCTGTTGTCTCCACCTGGTCCCAGGGAGCCACACAAAGGAGCACAATGTGTACAAGGAAGGGCTGCCACAGGTTTATCCCTTGTATTTGTTTTAAAATTCCAATTCTTTGAGGAAAATGATCATGAGAAGAAGACAGTTAAGCTTGTGTGATTTCTGCAGGAAGATAAATGTGCTAAAGCAGTAGAATGACCTAAATAATTCTCTGAAATTGGAGGAGCTGCACATTAGCAACTGCACCACAGAAGGAACAGTAGCTACATTTGAGGAATATCCACACCCTTGTTTAATTCAGTTTTTATATTTCTTTTGAAAAAAAAGTCACAACCCACAAGCTCAGTGCTTTTGGATTAATAACATATACTTGTCAGCAAACAGTACATTAGCTGGCTCTTGGCAGCTCATCAAAACACATCATAGAATGGAGCTGCTCGTGTTTACAAAGCAAGGGAAGGGCAGGACATGTTGTATAACGGGTAGCAACTCATTCTCTAGTCCATACAAATGGGCTAAAAGGCTCAGAGGAACTATGGCATGAATAAGACAGAGGAAATATTTTTTCAGTTAGTCAAAATGGTTTATGGGCTGTGATTAATGAAACATCCACCCGCTTGTTTGTGTTAACAATAGCTGCATCCATCAAGCAGAGTGCAGGTTTCTAATTCAGGCTACTGGCACAGGCACTGCTTGGAAGGCGTCTCCTCCCCAAAACAGAACAGTGTCGCAAGAGAGGGACCTGGCCCACGCTGGCAAATGAGAAAATAGGCTGAAAACCCTTTCACAAGAGGATGAACAGGCTGTTACTAAGGGCAATCAGTTCACAGGCTTCCTACCCACTTTATCATTTGCTTGCAGATTTGCACAAGCAGGATCTGCCCCGTGAGCATCACGCCACACATCCCCAGTCTGGGTGCTGAAGTTACATCACTGGTATTTATTCCTTAAAAAAAGGAACCACAACACCATCATGCTCAGGGTGATCCCAAGCCTGGACAGTGAGAGTGGGTGTGTTTGATTGGATAACAGCATTCAACTCCAGTGTCTACATTTCTCATACATCTGCTTGGGGTGTAGAGCTCATGACTCGTCCATGTTGGTTATGCAGCTTCTAGAGCCAACAGCTGCCCAGATGTTTGGGTCCAGCAGAGCAAGCTGGACCCCAGCCCTGACATCAGTTCCTTGCCTGGCTTTGGGCAATCTCTGCAGCCCTTCCTCATTCATTCTCCCTCTTAACAGTATTTGCTTATCCACCTCATAAGTACAGAGAGAGTTCGTTTATATTGTAGAGCCCTTTGAAGTTGTAAATCCCTGTGAAAATGTCAAGTGTCACTATTATTTTATATTTGGTTGGTATTTCAGATTGAATGAGAGCCTTAGTACATGTAAATTGAATGCATATTAGGAGGTTTCAATTTAAAACATCAGCCAGTTATTATAGCCTGAAACATCTTGCTCAACTTAAGATAACTATATACTTAAAGCAGAAAAGACTGCCAAAAGCCAAAGAAGAAAGAGGTTAGAATAACACCCTGCACTGCAGAGGTGAGGAGGCAAAGGCGGGTAACCCTGAGGATCAGGCGTGCAGTGGGATGGGAAAGCTTCCTCGCAGTGACTCAAATGTTTTATTAGCTTTATCCAGCAATAACATCCCGGCGCACGGGGCTGTGCCATTCATCTGTGCACACAATAACCACGGAGCAGGGCAGGAGCAGAGGTGCTGGAGGTGTTGCCCTGAGGCAGAGAGGGCAATTTTGCAGGAAACCTGCATTCCTGGAAAGGCAGGTTGGGCTGGGACATGCCTGCGCCGCTGCTGTCCCCACTCCATTGGACGTCAAACATTTGTTAAATGTCTTTTCTTTGGTAAGTGCTGGGGGATTTTTGCTTTTAAAATGTTCAGTCGCTGCTGTGCATGCATGGTGGTGGTGGGGAATGAAAATACTACTGGAAAACTGGATGTGGCAAAAATTCTACTGCCAAAACCAGAGGAAGGTGTGGAAATGTTGGCAGTTAATTTTTTTTTTTTTATATAAATAGGGCATAGATAATGCTCCTCCCAGTACGTCTCTGAACATTATTGTTACTTGTCCTTTTCTGAGGTAGTATCCCTTGCCAATTTCTTAATTTATGTTGTATTTAAGAATGAGCTGTATGTCTTGTCCAGGAAGGTACAGTGGCATTTGGAGGGGCAGAACTGCGTCTACTATTGCATCACATCTAGGGCAAGCCTTCTGCCAGCAGGCTTGATGACCACAATAAAGATGCAGGGAAGAAAAAAAAAAAATCTATGGCAATGATGATACAAAAAAAAAAAAAAAAAGAAAAAAAAGGGCTCCAAAGAACAAACTTGTTGAGTGGCCAAGAGTTGGAAACTGGGCATAAGCACCTCACTGAGAAGTTTGGGCACTGGGACAAATGTTTGCCTGACATCTATGGGCCCATTGTAGCCACAGTTTTCAAGTTATTTCTTTGTTTCTATTTCCCATTTTCCTAACTGGATAGCTGTCATGCATACAGTGGCTTGCAAATTAATAAATCTTCATATAAACTATTTGTAGCACACTTGAAATGGAGTTCAGAGTGCCATGAAATGTCCATCTCATTCTATTCAAGTATTTCAGCAGGATCTTCTCCTTACAAGAGTGTTTGCCCTAGCTCTGTTTCATCCTACAGCAGTTCTAAAAATTCCCCTGTTCCTCAGAAGAGAAATATAGACATTCAAATGGGAGCAGCAAAACATGCAGCAGAGGCTCTGAATGGGGAGTGATGGTCACACAAAGTGTTACAATTTTATATAATAATTTGTCTCCCTTTAAGCTCCAAGGAGGAAAATCCCACTTGAAAACACTTTTTCTCAGGAGCAAGCAGGAGATCTGGACTGTGCCTAAAGTCAATGAGCTCAACAGCAACCTCTGTCCATGAAGGACCAGCACAGCCACTCCTTTTCCTGTTGTGACCTGGAAAAGCCAATAAATTACCTGCTGCTACTTTTTCCCTGTGAAGTGTAGGAAAATCAGGAGCCAGCCTGACCTGAGGTGATAGCCATTGCTTCCCTCACTCCCTGTTGTTGCACTGAAGCATGCAGCTTATTTCTGCTGCTCTCCAAAGCTGCCTCTCCTGCCTATGGAGATTTCAAAACTCAGATCCTGGGTGGTGTGAAGGGCTGATCAGCCTTTTGGGTATGGGATAGCTTCTCTGCAGGGCAGCCTGTTTGTGTTTCAAAAAGACAAAACTGTTGGAGGAGCAAGTCAATGCATGAGCTCCTTTGCAGAAAGTTCTCCTTCACCTTTGACTCTCATCTTCTGGGATGGATTTTCAAGCAGTAGCTTTTATTCCACTCCCTCCCAGCTCTCATTTGTGTCTTAACGAGTTTTATCCTTTGGCCTCCTTCCTGTTTGCAAGCATGCAGGCTTTGGATGCACAACAACTGTTTTGATCTAAAATTCCAATACAGGGTACTTTGCTGGGAGGCATTCTAGATGGGAAGAGCAAAGGGTAGGACTAAACCCTCCTTATTTTGAACCATATGATCTGGCATAAAAATTTAATCCTTGTTTTTTAATGCATCTCTCCAAACTGGAATGGCTGCAAAGGGATTGTGTTTTTTGATGGAAATCAAAGCTTTGCCTTTTGTTCCAGCCCAAAGTGGTGCCAATTTTGGTTGTCTCTTCCCAAGGGAAAAATAAGGACAGAATAAAATTCTGAAACCTAAGCCCCCTTATCTCTGGGAAATGAGGCTGATGGGTGGCTTGGGTGAGCTGCAATAAAGAGGGAATGTCAGTCCTTGCTTATTCTAGCTTTGGTAGGAAACTGCATCCTGCATTTGAAAAACTCCCCAACAAATTGTTTTCTTTAAGTTAGCAAGTTCACGCAAAAATAATCAAAATTTGATGAAACAGAATTTTCCAACCCATCCCCCCCATACCCTTTTTTATTGGATAGTTTCCACCTGTGCTTTGCATTGTGGATTAAGGAAGGTTTCTCCTCTCTGCCTCTGTCTTTGTAATCCTAGAAGTCTGTCAACAGCCAAAGACAATTTTGCAGATAAATTCCCGGCTGATCTGCAAGCAGTTTTCATTTCAAATTCACCAAGTCCTTGACATGTTCCTCTGCCTAGCAAGAAAAACCAGGACCTTTTGGACCAGCAGCTCAGCTTGTAGGCAGCAGCACGGCTGCAAAGGAGCAATTCCCATTTTTCTTTAATGGAAGATTTGGGTTTGATTCTCCTGAAATGAGGTAGAAGGGGGCACACTTACAGCTGCTTAGGAGCATTGGCATTTAGAGGATAAATTGATGTTGTCAGCAAAGAAAAAATCACCATAAACAGATGTATTGGCTTTATCCAACAGCTGCAAAAATTAAGAGTTACAAACCATGTCCTTTATTGGATTTTTAGTCTATTGGGGCATTTAGCACTTGGCTCTACTAACGAGATTGTGACAAGTGTTTCCAAATTATCTACAAGGCAGGACTTTTCTAAAATATGCAGAAAAGGAGGAGTAGGGGGCAAAAAGAGAAAGTTTTTATCCTTATTCTGATCATCTGGAAAATTAAAAAATGCTTGTTGGACCAGAATTAGGAATTTTAATCCTTTGAAGTCAGTCATTCTCAAGAGGAAGTTAGATGCAAATGAAAATACCTGATTAAACTGGAAAATACACTGCCTTCTGTTTGCAGGAGGGGTATAATAGGTCTATAATAAGGAATATTTTCTCTGTGAACTAAAGATGGAGAAACAAAAGCTTTACTGAATTTTAAAATAATAATTAATAACCCATAGCTAAACCATGCAAGGGGATATTATTTATATTTATATATTAAAATAATATTCACTAAGTCCCTCTCTCACACTGATGCAATTCGGTGTAGCCTCACACAAGTGTTAATAAAAGTTTTGACCTTAGCAGTTTTTCTGATGATAAAAATATTACTTCTGTCATCTTGAAATCAATTTCTGTATATTCTTTTCACCCAGTCATTCCATCTTTTCTCTAAGTTATGTGTCAGTTCACATTGCCTCTGAAAGCAGGAATGAGATGGGATGCCCACACTCCAGGCATTGATAATATAAACAGAACAGTCACTTCTGCTTGTTTTCATAAAAGTATGAATTGACCCTTCTGCTGCTCATTCAGTGTTCTATATTTAAGGAAGTATTCTCAATTACAGAATTTGGCTGTCAGCCTTTTCCTGTAAAGAAAAAAGACAAATATGTTTTTATCACTCTTGAAGTGTTAAGTTGCTAAGTTCCTTAATATTTCCTCTGAAAAGTAGACTTGCTCGATGAGATTTCATCTGAAATGTCACGGTATTTGCATTTCAAAGATAAGTGAGCTCCAAAAGCAGCTCTGGAGCAGAACTACCAGAGCTAAGAGGGGTCTGGCTCAATGTTTCAGGCAAAGTAACAGTATTAACAGCTTCTCATGAGCAGCAGGTCTGGGTCTGACCTCAGTTCCTTTGTCAATAAATCACTTCAGATCTGCCTCCTTTTTGTAGTCTGCAAAACCCAGATTATATTTGCTTGTAGCAACGTCACAACACTAGTGGTGGAAAGAAGAAATAAAGTGAGAAAGGAATAAAACTATCAAGATTCTGATGGAAATTGTACCACCAAAGAGGAGGACACCACAAAAGGCTGATGGAGGAGCCAGAGTGAAGTCACATATAAATTTATGATTTGGCTGTAGTTTTCACTGAAATCAGGAGACAATCCATGACAAAGTGTTTCCACAGGAGCTGTTGCAGTAGTTTTTGTCTCAAGAGGTTTTTCAGCTCACAGACACACAAATTCAGGCTCTGCTGTCCTTCCCCTGAAAAAATTCATCACCAGATGATGCAGTAAAGAATTCACAGTTCATAAATGCAGAAATTAGCAATGCACAATGGCAGTCACTTGGCCATGCTTATGACTTGGCCAAGGCTCACAAGGATCAGAAATACCCATATAAGTGAGCAGAACAAAACTATCCCACCCTCCATGACCTCATGAAATTAGGTGCATTCCTTTTTCCCAGCACCTGCAAATTCAGATATATCAGGAGCTCCCATATCTCTAGAGCAAATAATAAGTTTTTCCAAAAATGCTTCAATGTGAAATACCATAAGGAAGTTGGAAATTGTCCTGTTAAATTCAAGTGTCCTGGGTTATGATGCAATGGAGGGAAGGTATGATGTTCCTCACTATGTTTGCAAAATGAGATTATAATTATTTCCAAGCTTTTCCTTTTGGATTTCCCAAGACCATCACCTCCACCAATTTTTTTCTCCACTTCCCTGGAGTCATGCTCCTCAGAGACCCTTCCTTTTGCCTCTTACAGTTTAGTTCAGCCCTGTAATAAAATTGTATCTTTTATTTCACATAGCTGGGATATTTTGTGGGAGGGGAAGATTTGGAACAAGAGCTTCGTTATCATTTTAGCAGAACATGGCAATAACAACAAAGCAGGACAGATGATACAAATCATCTGTTTTATAAGTTCTAATACAGATAATGCAAGGAAAAGAAACACATAACAGAAACCAGATATCTCAGTGGCACTGCTACACGCCATCCGTGGCACGGCCATTTCAGCTCCTTCAAATGCTCCTCATATTCCTTATTTTTAGGTTTTTAGGGAGAGTCCAGGCAGAGGCAGGGTTTCATATCCGGCAGTTGAAAGGCAGTTGGTTCCAGACCGTGGAGGTTTTGCTCACAGGTCAGTCTGGGGGGAAGAAATGGATGTGTGCTGGTGAGGACCTGAGAGGGATTGGGGGTTTGTGGGGATTTCAGTCCCAAGATTCGAGGTGGGAAAAATCAGCCACTGCCACTCTGTGCCATGGCCACATGGGATTGTGGCATTCCCATGAGATGGCAAGCTGACCTCGGAGTGTGGGACTAAACTTATTTGGGATTTCAACCTGTGTTACAGGCTCTCTGCAGCTGCTGTTGCATTCATTTGGAGAGAGAGCCACAGCTGCCTCTGTGTCAGTCTGTGCTGCCGGGCTGTCCCGGGAAAGGCTGGGGCAGTTCTGAGGCATCGGGAGCTCACAGGAGTCAAAAGAGTGGGCAGGTAGGGCATCCACCTCGGCCAGGGCCACAAGTGTGTCATGTCACCACAGGCTCCAAGCACACAAAGAGTTCCCACACACAGAGGAATAATGTCCTTACACACCCTCATTTAAACGGAGCTGGTTTGAAGCACCACTGTGAAACATTTGTTTTCTTTCAAACTTGTTTTTCTTCCTTCCAAAGGTCACCCTAAGTGGATCCCAGGTACATTTTTTCTCCAGGCTGTTTTTGAGCCGGTATTGACTGATTGCCAAATCTCAGCCCTGCTGATTGCCATTTTATAACACGTTGATAAAGCCAGCTTAAAGCTGCTTGTGCTCCCCCACACCAAAAATGTCCCCTGTCACTCCTGCCCCTCTCCCTCCGCTGCCTCCCACACCCCAGCCCAGCTCACAGCCTGGGTTCTCTCCATCCCTGCCTCCCCAGGCAGCGCTGGCTCCGGGCAGGCACACCAGGCTGAGGATGTCCAAGGATGGGGGTGGCTTTTGTCCCCAGCACTGTCACCACTGCCTCCCTGCAGAGCAGCTGGAGCTGAGCCTTCTGACAGCTCTTAGAGCAAAAAAAAATTTCCAGTGGGGTGCAGATAAATTAATGAGGGCGAGATCTTTGTTTCTTCTTCATTTTTTATCTGAAACATTTTCATGTTTCATCTTTTTATTATTTTTGAACGGCCAGATTTTTTCTTTAATAGTTGCAGACAGTTTTTAAAAGTTTGAGATAAATTAAAATATTTTGACTAATCTCAGTCAGAGGAAGTTTTCTGAGTAGGTGAAAACTGAATCTTTGAGAAGAAAGGAGGTTGTTTCTTTAGAAAATGAAGATCTTTCTGTTTCTGGATAATAGAAATTGTATGGATTTTGCCACCAAAGAAAATAAAAACAACTAATTTCTTTTCCAAGTAAAACATGAAATCTTTCTCCATCCAAAGTCAAAATATTTTAAATTTGTTCTCATTTTTTCCCTTTGCTTCAGAAAAAAACAAAGCCAGGGCTTTGGGTGGCTGAGTTGAATGTCCTGGGGAAGATAGACATATCACTGCCCTGAAAGATTCCATGGGGTGTTACAGAGACATCGTCTTCCAAGTGAGACATAAAATCACAGTCCAAGCTAACTGTAGGCACAGGGATTTTGTGGCAGTCGTTTTGCAGCAATCTGAGTATCAGTCAGAGGGTTATAGCCAAATTTCAGCTTCACTCTGCCTGCAGAGGTTTCAGTCTATGTACACAAAGAAATTCTTCATTTCTGTAGTGTGGCTTCACACTGACCCGTGTTATCCCAGGCATTAGCTACCAACAGCTGCCAGACAGGGTTTTTGTCCATGATGTATATTTTTGTATCGTCATTTTGTTGAGTTTATGAAAAGATTTAGGACAAAATCCTGGCCGAAGTCAAACCTGCTAAAATTTCCATGGACCTCACTAAAGGCAGGGTTTTTCTCAGAGGATTAAAGCAGAGGGGTGTTGAACTGTTAATAGTGGGAGAAAACTCCGAGCAATTAATTTCTGTCCCGTCTATCAGCATCTTGTTCTATTCTGAAATGTGCTCTGAGCACGTTGCAGTTTTGTCCCTATTTAATCATGATTTGAAGCTATTTCACAGCTCAGTTTGGACACTTCTTGAGGGGATTTGAGAGCAAAAGCCATTTTGGTTCATTTCATTAAGCACCTCAATTCAGGGATTTACTTCTAATCCTTGAACAAAAATATCTCTCAGAACCAAGTTTCTCCTGCAATGTTTGTCTTCATAAATTGAAAAAAAGAAACACTTGCCAGGAATATTCACTGTTATTTACTTAATTTTTCTATTTCCACGGGCTTTTTATCAGTGCTTCCGTCTGTCGCAGCCTGTCTGGGACTGGCCACAGGAGGGATTCAAACTGCACATTTGTTAAAAACCCCGAAAGCAGTTGCTCAAGCCTAAATAAAAGCATGAATTCGTTGGCAGCACAGGAAGAAGAAAAGTTATTTGCTTGTTAAGGTCATTGTAGGAATTGAGATTTACTGAACAGCTATAATTACAACTAAAACAAATTATTCTGCATTAGCACTCGCATGGATAAGAAATAGATGGTTACTGCTGGGGTGGTCTGGGGCTTACCTCTGGATTTCGTAGGACTGCGTTTCTCATCAACAAAATTTAAATCGGATGATGCTCAACCAAATTCCTCAATGAAAAATTAATTTTCCCAGGTGCTTCTTCTTCTGTGAAATAAAAAGTTGGAAAATGTTCCCTTTGTCCACCAGGTGGCACGAAGGGAAGCGCCATTGGAAAACGGCTGGAATATTGACTCCTCGAACGATATCCTTGCTGGGGGAGACGGTGAGAGACAGAAGATCCCGCCAGCACCCATCCCAGTGTTCCCCACGGGAGGCCACCTGTCCTGGGAGAGGTGGCATTGGCAGCGTGGCTTTGGGACATTTGTGCCTGTCCCCTCCAGTCGGTGGCTGGACATAAGGGCTTGCAGAAAGGGTTTGCTTGGGTGGGTGGTGAGAGAGGCTTTGGAAATCCCCGCTGCTCTTCGGGACACAGAAGGGGTCTTGGAGACAAGAAGGGGACACTTGGGCCAGGGCAGCCATGGAAGAGGGCACAGAGATGGGGCAGTGATGGGGTGCAGAGATGGGGGCCAGGGGGGCTGGTTCACTGCTTGGCCTCACAGAAACGGAGCCGTGTGAGAAATAAGGAGAGATTTCACAGCAAGTATTTGTGCCCGAAGGAGAGGGAGTTGTGAAATCTTCCTGGGGTCATAGGGCAGTGCTGTTGTTAAACATGGATGGAGGGGGCAGCTGATAGGGGGAGAAGGTTTCTGGGAAGGGCAGGAGCCTGATGCAGGTAACAAAATACAAATGAACCATCAGAGGCAGAGAGGGAAGGGAGGAGTGTGTGGACTTTCCTGAACAGTGGGGTGAGGACAGGGGTGAAAACAAGCATGTCCCAAGCTCAGCAGTGAAGGCTGCAGAGCGTGGATCCAGCTGCAGCCAGCTGCTGGGCTGCCCAGCCCCAGCCTGGCTCAGCCAAGCTCAGCTGGGCTCAGCTCCACAATCCCTGGCCCTTGCCTTGGGCTGAGGGTGGGAGGTTTTAGCAGAGACACCAGAAGGTTTCTGCACCTTTGGTTATCCCAGATAGAGAAGGTGAGGTATGAGATGATAGTGCAGAGGTAGCAGGAGAATGGCAGTGAGATGTAAAGAGGTAGAAGCCAGCAGGAAGGTTTTAGCCTGGTCTCAGCCTTCAGCCTCAGAACAGGCATGAAGTTTGATACTGGGGACATCCATGAGGAGCATGAGTAGGCTGATGGCCTTAAACTCCCACAGCAATTGGCTTTTGACCAGATTAATGAGAATTAAATATTTGTATAAAATGTGACATTCACCCTTCTCTACCACAGAGGTGACCAGTAACTTCGGAGCCCAAAAATGAGCCTGGGGTTAGGAACTGCTTGGTGCTGAGCAGCTGACTGTGGCCCTTTGTTCTTCCCTGACATGTCTTTGCTACTTGCCTGCTCTTCCATTCAGGCTCAGAGCAGTTTTTGGGCACTGGGACCAGGGCTGCTCACAGCCATCCCTCCTCTCCCCACACACTGGAGCCTGGCACTGCTCAGAGTGACCACGATGCTTCAGCAAGTGCCCTGGCAAGGAGACCTCAAGGAGGGCACTTTGGCAACCTGTGGCATCCCCTGGAGAAATCCCAGAACAGGAGATGCTGGAGCATGGAGGGGAGAGCTTAAGGATGAGCAGGAACACCAGGGCAGCAGACAGCCCTGGGACAGACAGCTGGAGCATGGAAGGGAAAATGCATTTTGGGATAAAAATAAGCCCAATGTGCACAGAAGAAGCTGGTCTGACACATCTCTTGGGAAAATATCAATCCTGTATTTGCTGACCCCAGGGGTGCAGCTGAGCTCTATGTCAGTGCCCCTCCATGCTGCATGTGGAATGTAGGAGAGAAACATCAGGGAGGTGATGGAGTAAAGCAGTAGGAACTCATCGATTTCAAAGCCCATTGTATTAAAATATGTTTATATCTTGGTTCTTTATTAAATATAAGCAGTTTGCTACTTGTATACATTTCTACATCTTCAGTGCAATCTGCTTTGCATCAGGCATTGATATATTGGTACAGTATATGAAATGTTAGCTCTCAGGGAATATAAATAGCATACTGATATTAAATCTGCTTTCAAAAATAGTTACAGGACAATAAATCTGAAGGACTTGAAGGTTTTTAATCACCTCTACTTAGTTATTCAGGGATGGGCCAAAAAAGCCATCATTTAAATTAAAGAACCAAAAGAGACACAACAGAAAATTCTTATGCGCAGTTATTGCTTTCTCTACAAATATTTACTCTGAGGCTAAGAAAATATTATGGAATTTTACAAATATCTTTCTCTCTTAATTTTTCCAGCACTTTAATATTGATCTAAAAGAAATCTTGTTCAGGCGGGTGGGTTTTTTTTTCCTTTTCATTTTTTGTCCATTTCTAGAAATTCTACATAATAGGTCTGCGGGACAGGTCTCACCAGGGATTAAGCAAGGACAGCTCATGGTACTTTGCTGGACCCCAGCCACCAGCAGCAGCTCCCTCTATTGCTTTTGCCAGTATTGCAATTTTATTAAACCCAAAGATGCTTTGACTGCCAAGGGACAGTGGAAGTCACTCCTCAGATGTTATTTTTGTGCCCATTAAAGGTCTGAAAAATGAAATTCGTGGGAATGCAGGTGAGTTGGAGAGATGCAAAGGGCTCAGGAAGGGAGTCAGTGTTAGGGCAGACAAGGAGTAACAGAGAGAGACAGGATGCTCATGGGAGGTGCCATGTCTGCAAGAGAAATGGGGCAAAATAATGGACAAGCCACAAAATTAGGAATGGGAAAGCGGCAGGGTCTGACAAGGTTGGTTTTGTGGCTGCAGGAAAAGGCTAGGGCAGACTTTTTAAATAACCTCCTACAAGATGCCTTAGGCCCCGCAAAGATTTAATACATTGTTGAACTTAAGTCACTTAATAGCCATGTAGGACTCAATGGAGCTATTCATGTGAGTAAAGCATTGGTCTTAGCAGATCTGCTGCCTGATCTGCAAAGCAGGGAGAGCTCTACCCTGGAGAGGGCTGCAGCTGGGTGCTGCCACCAGCCATGTACCTCTATCAGTGCCCATTAACCAAGATTGCCAGACACCCCAACATCCTGACCAGATCCAGCCCTCAGCTGTAACCCAAAATGTTCTCATCTTAGCCACTAAATTATCTCTGTTTTCTTTTTGAAAAAAAAAATGTGCTTTAAGTATGCAGTATGGTTAAGGAGCAGAAATGTAAAATACAGTTGCACACTATCATAAATGCTGTCAATGTCATTGTTTAACTCTCTAAATTTTAAATAATGCAAAAGCAAGTGAAAAGGGTTGTAGAGAATGCAAAAAACTCATTCTGAAATAAATTCAAATTGTCACTTATTCTTTTTTCAAGAAGGTATAAGCCCTAATAAAATGTAAGTGAGGCAGACAAAAATAATCTGCAAATAGAGATCCCAGGTTCCCATTTATGGTAATCAGTTTTATTGAAAGTCAATTAATAAAAAGCTTTGGTTTAAATTAAATTAAGTATGAGTCCATCTCTATTTCCCAACAAGATGAAGTCCTTGAAAATTACCTAACATAGCTGCACACAAATTGCCTTTTCCCAAAGAGAGTTTCAGCATCTCAAAATATGTCCTGGATGAGAGCCGTCGTATCCAGACTGGGCACAGTTAATTGGTACCCTGGAGGGTTTTTACTCTTGGCATTTGAGAAATAATGAGAATCAAAACCATTAGTAGGCAGGGAAAAAGGGTGATAGAAAGCTAGCCTGCTTTTTTTCTGTCATGTTCATATTATGTTATCTCTGGGCAAGAATTCCCACTAATTTTCCTTCCGAAGTTCAGTAACTCTCTTAAATTGTTGTGTGAAAAATGCAGCTCTTCATTGAACAAAGTCTGTAAGAATTGCCCAGGCAATCTAGTGGAGCTGATAAAAGGAGTGGGAGATACTCTGTGATAGATCATATCCTTTTTACTGGAAAAGGTTACACAGACATCACCCTAAAATAAGGGGTGAGAAATGTGACTGGGGTAAGAAATGTGCCTTCTTTTTCTTTTTATTTTTTTGGTTTGTAGTAAGTATATTACACTATTTCTATCTTCATAAAAAGAAAAAAAAATCAAATGCACATGTGAATTTCTTCAGCCTTGGAGATGGGTGGCTGCTTAGTGTCACACTGGAAAGCAATCTGGAAGTCAGAATTGTACTACTGTGGTTATCATCAAAACTAATCAAACGCTGGTATCCAAAAGTGTGAAACCCTTTCAGCAGGCAAATCAAAAAATGCACCAATTCTCAGAACCAACGCAGACCAAACAAGAAATTACAAACACATGTCTAGAAGCAGCTCCAGCTCCGTGTATCTCGGCAAGGAAAGGTTCCTGAGGTGTGGGAACCCCCACCCTTGTTTCCCTGTGTACAGGGATATCCCTTGGACTTTCCCAGTCCTTCCTCTGAGACCACTGAGGTGATCACACGAATCCCAACGGGAACAAAGCAACATCAAGGACAGGATTTGGAGAGAAGCACCAGGAGACTGATGAAGAGAGGGAAGCAGGCTGACTTCCCTGCTGACCAGAGGGCTCAAACTGCCACCCCCTTTTCCATTTTACTTAGAGATTACTACAGATTTTCAGAAGGATGTGAGCATTTAGCGTATTTCTGGGAATAAGTCTTTTAATTGACATAGTAATAAAAATTTCTCCTGGACCTAGAAAGATGTAGGGCTGATATATGGGTAGAAAAATATTACCTAGTTGTGATTTTTCTGAGGGAGGAATACACTGCATTGCCTTACTTAGGTAGTTTTCATTGGTATGAAGCTTTACATCCCATTGTGAGCACAGGCAAAATGCATACATAAATAAGGAAATGAAAATTTTCCAAGACTTATCCTCAGATTTCTTTAAGAAATCTGTGATGCTGCTACTCCTGTATTCCTGACCATCATCGTACAAGTGAACAACTTTAAATATGTTTTCTGCCCGAACAGTGAATAACTTCAGCAAGACAACCAAAAACAATATCTCAAATTACTGCAGCTTCACTGCATATCATGAGGTCATGAACATAAGCCAGTAAGACTCCACTCTTTACCAATCTCATGCAGAACACCTTCAGGAGTTTTTCAAACCTATGAACAAAAAACACTGAATCTCCCAGACCCAGGATGAGCTGAGAAAGGGGAATCATCTCTGCCAAACCTGTCTTGTTCCTGTAGGTGGACTGTGGTTTTATTTTGAATCCTAAAGACTAACTCCAGAGTAGACCCTGGCTCTTTGGCACTCTTTGCAAACTATTGGACAAAGAGCAAATTAATTGACCTGCAGAAAGTGGTGGAGACAGAGGAAACTCTGTGGCAAACCCTGATGTCTTTGAGAAAATCAGACTCTGCAGTGTTATGAAGAAAAACACCATCACCACCCATCAGTCACCTGCCTACAGCTGTTCCTAAGACCAAGCAAGCAGCAGCTGTGGGAATGTAGGTGCTGAGGTTTAAAGTGATTTCCCTGGAAGGAGCAACAGCCAGGATGGCGCTGACTTTGGGATCCAAACAGGAGAACAGACACCTCTGAGCTCTGAGTGAGAGGACATGATCCAGGGTACAGACACCACAACAGACCCCAGCACAGCAGGGCAGGCACAATGTCACATGAAACAGCCACATCTGCTTGCATTTCATCACTGAAATGGTGAAGTTTGACTTTAGCTTGACCTTGCAATTCACAAGCTCTGGGGAAAAAGATAAAAAAAAAAAAAGAAAGAAGAAAAAAGTAACAGAAAGCAGCTAAAAAGCAAGCAGCAACTAAAACAGGCTGTAACCCCATGGTACAGGATGAATTAAAACCAAATGAGCTACTTTGCAACATAAGCAGCGTCCGGTGGGATTTTACTGAGGATGTTGCGATGCTTGGACTCCTTCTCCCTATAATACAAAATCCCTGAATCAATCTGTTTACACCAATGTTGTCTGAACATTTCAGGATTCATACCTGGAAGCCCTTTGAGAAAAAAAGCATTAAAAATCCTCTCTGTTGGCAAGATGTGTCTCTTCAAAATCAAGATTGAGACATACTTGTTTTTCAAGCTTCCCCCTGGGAAACAGTTGTCTAATTGTAATTAACAGGAGCCATGACTCAGATCCTCACTGGAACATACCGAGGGTTTGTTTCAGGGGATCTGGCCCACTGGGTGTCTCACATGACTGGGGCAAGCAGCTCCTGGGACAGCATTTAATCAATGTCTAATTGCTGATGGTGATGCTGGTCTCCAGGAGGCTGTGCTGCAGGCCGCTGTCCTCACTGGGGTTGCCCCAGCTTGTCCTACTGCCTCCCCAGTTTTGGGACATGGTGTAACCCAGAGCTCTGCAGACACCAGGCTGCACTGAGGGGTTTGGATTTACCAAACACACCATGACCAGTAACACATTCACTTCCACACCACCCCCCTGGGAAATCAAGCTTTTTTTCGAGCACATCGTTATTTAGACAAGAGATCATTAAGTGTCATCAAGTGTGTCAGTGGGAGTGAAAGAGAAGAAGCTGTTGGCTCTGCTCTAGTCCCAATGATAAATGCATTTCTCTGTGTGTATGAGCTACAGTTTTGCCCCATAAAATGCATTGGAGATTCAAAGCTTGTACAAAAAATTAGGTAATGTTTTCACTTCTTTCAGAAAGAGCTCAGATGGTGAGCAAGCACTAGTGTATTTACAGTGCCAGAACAAAAGAGTAGTGTCTGATGGTCCCTCTCCCTTGTTTTTCATAGTATTCCAAGGAAACAGTCAGGATAATATCTCCTATGGAAAGTCTATTAATGACTTCGAACCATCCAGTCCTATTCTAAAGGCAGAGTCAGTACTACAAATATCCTTTGAGGATCTTCTCCTCATCCCTGCAATAACATAGATCTCTTCATAAGCTACGTGCCAACAAAATGTTCCCTAAAGCCACTCTCAGCTCAGCCCAGGGCAGCAACACCAGACCACCAGAGATTCTTCCTTCCACAGTGCCAATATTTAACATCCGTGAGAGATCCTGGCCCTGGAAAGGGTCATGAGAAAACTCCACAGGATTTCAGCAGGACCAGGATGCCACCTACTGCTCTTGATCTTCACTTGGGTGCTCCCACAGCGAAAGATACGATAAGGAATCACTTTTTCACACCACTGAGAAGAGCCCAAGGCTAGTTATGAGGACAGAGGGAGCATGAACAGGGCAGAAGTTCAGACCAAAGGGAAATACCAGATCATTGCTGCACAGCCTTTCACGCGGTGATCCCAGTGCTCCTTTTCTTCTCTACACAAATATTTGTCTGACCCCTTAGAGACATTTTCTTTGGGTGATCTGACTTTCATTAGAGATGCCAAAGCCCGTGGTGGCCTCTCATCACAGGTCACTGGTTAGAGGCACACGGCAGCAGTGCCCTGGCACAGCCACCGGATCAGCCCAAGCTGTGACCTCAGTCCAGACATGGTTAATTCTCTCCCCTCTTGCCCTGACTTGCACTGCCTGAACTGTTGTTCGTTCAGCTGATGATCTGTGTCATCCTTTATGCAAACAAGCATAAATTGACTAATTAATCTCTGGGGTAACCCCTCCTGATTTCAGTGGAGCTGCA
Organism: Thryothorus ludovicianus; assembly: GCA_013397245.1. Lineage (NCBI taxonomy): Eukaryota > Metazoa > Chordata > Aves > Passeriformes > Certhiidae > Thryothorus > Thryothorus ludovicianus. The sequence goes on from VZTB01000132.1 coordinate 963,406, forward strand.
GTCAAAGTGGAGATCTTTAACGCACTCTGTTGCTGTAGCACAGCCTGTGCCTTGTCCACCAGTCAAAGTAGACCCCTAATTGTATGGATTTGACTCTTAATCTTTTCTAGTCTCAGGAGATTCCAGTTGCTGAAAATTATGGATTTCACTTGGAAACTACAAGATCACCAAACCACCTTGCTGGAAAGCCAGGAATGTTTTGGACCTGTGAACCAAAGCCAGTGCTGAGGACTGAGTGGCTCTGGGTTAATTAGCATGTCACTGGGAAACCTGAATTCCTGCAGCTTGGGTCTCATTCCCAACCCTCAGCCACAGCAAAGCTTCCTTGTGCAAAATGCCACGTTTGAACCTTTCTGTGTCATTTCATATTTGAAACCAAAACACTCATCCAGGACAAGACAGGGAGTTCTTTCTGCAGCACAGAAGCAGACAGGTGAGAATGGGAAGTGTCATCGTATGTTTAAGTGGCTCCACATGAAAATACATGCTTTTCAAATCACAGAAATACAGAACCTTCTCCATCTTTAAACAGCTTTACTGTTTTTCCCATCCTCTATTCCATAACTTTCTTCTCAGCTATATGCTGCTGAAGGTTTTGTGAGACTCATTGTGAAAGACCAAACAATAGATCTGAGCCTTGGCCAGGAATTTGAAGGTTTCCTTTTTTTCAAAACGAAAAAGACGAGTTGCAGTTGACAGCTGTCTATAAAAATTGTAACATACAAATCGTATAATATAAACTAAAGAGAGACCAAAAGTACCACAGGAAAAAAAGAAAAATGAGCTTGTTAGAACAGTCTGTATTACAGCTGTTTCCCTTGACAGTTTTCTGTACCCTAATACGCTCAACAAATTGGCAACCTGTCCTTATATATTTGCATCAGGATTCCCTTAAGGGAAATGTCTATATTATTCTGTTTTGGATAAAGGAAGCAGTTTGATGTGACAGGTAGGTCAAGTGTTTCTTTAATAAAGCATATGGGTAGGAAGAAAGAAATAGGCTATTGTCAATGACTTGACAAATAGGTAGATATGCCCCCCTTGAGTATAGGCATGGAAAGCTACTAGATAAATAGTCCTTGTTATTTTGATTTAACCACTTGGCTGCTGAATTCATCTTTTCCCAGAGAACAGCGTCCTCAATAAAGGTCACACCAGAGATTATTTTATAGGCTGTAGTGAGGTGTTAACTCAGTTTAGATTTTAGTAACACAGAGCAAACCCGGACAGAAGTTGGAAATTAGTTGAAAATTGATTTCTATATGATCTGAATGTGTGTTATATCTGTATGCGATACAGGTGGACACTCAGTGTCACTCCACCAAAGTTTGTCGTGTCAGTTCAGCATCTTCCCTAGTGGCCCATATGATGCTGCCCACCCTTTTCCTCTCTAAGGGTCCATGAACAGAAACCTGTCCCTGGGTGACCAAGGAGCTGGATTTGCTCCTAACCTCAGACAGTTGCACCCTTTCCACTCACATAAACAGGCTAAAAATCCCTATATTTCTGATTTGATGGTTTCTATCCAAATCCAACCATCAAGGCTTATGTGGGACGCTTCTGAGACAAAACCAGTCCTAGAATAGGAAATTACTCCAGTTCTTAAAGATGTTGGGATTTACCAAAGAAAGCCACTTCTTAAGGTTGAGGGTAAATTTTCCCCCCAAAAAAAAATCTGTAAATCCTTCAGGATCCATCTCTAGTGAGGTTAGATGTGGGAAAAAGTCTCCAAGCCTGCTTGGCTGGTGAAGCCATCCACTGCTGGCACTGCTGGGATTTGGGAGCTGCAATAGCCAGCTCCACCACAGCCATAGAATTAGAATCATAGAATCAGAAAATTATTTGGATTTGGAGGGACTTTAAATGTGACCTCATTTCAACCCTGCTGCCTTGGGCAGAGGCACCTTCCACTAGACCAGGTGCTCCTGGGGACATCCCCCCAGACAGTGCCATCAGGAAGGGAGGGACCCACTGTCAGACACACTGCAGGGCCTGGAGCCCCAGACCTGGTCACAGGGAATCACCTGAGGGGTGCTCAAAGCCTGAATTAGATAAACACATATTTAGGGACCTTCTACAGCAGAAAGCACACTCCTGATCAATTATCAAGCCCCTTGTGGAGCTGTTAGGGTCTGTTGTGCAAACACGAGGGAATGGACACTTTTTAAGTTCTTTACCCCAAGGAAGAAGGTTTCTAATGTGGGTACAAAATCCCTCCTGTTGAGTGCAGCTTGGCAGGTAGATTTATACCAGAATAATCATTTGGATAAAAATTCAGATCAAGCTATTTAAACTACTAAAACAAAATTCCAAGAGAATCATAACAGTGAAGATACATGATTTTATTATCCTTAAGAAAATACCTCTTTATAGCTTTTTAAAATATTGCCCCTTTTGGCCTCTCAAGCAGTGTTTGTGGGCCTGCAGCTGCCTCTGCCAGGCTGAGGGCTCATTCTCCCCACCCTTGGTCAGGGCATCACTGAGGAAGGGAAGAGTTCTCTCTCCTTCTCAGCTTTTCCTTATAACCAGGGGAAAGACAGGACAGGACATTTCAAAGTTCAGAAGCAAACTGGGAAACAGCAGCATCAAGTGACCCATCCACACTGATCCATCCTTCTGACTGAGCCATCCAAGAAATCCAACCAAGCAGTGCCATGGTCAGTCTTCCAACTCTCAGTTATTAAATCCTGCTGATTTAACATGTATGCCCTGGTCATGCCAGGATTCCAAACAGAGCTTAGCAAAACCATTTTGTGCTAATTCTAAATTATCTTCCAGCATTATTATGAGGTGTTTTTTCCACTATCATCTTTTTCCATCAGCATTAACATGTATATTATTAATTAGCTATAGGTTGATAATATATAGTCATATATTTATATATAATAAATTGTCATAACAAGCCATGTACTATAAATAAGTAATTACTATATGTGATATGTATACTATATTACATTAAATTACATTATATTGCACTTTGGCTATTATCTTTTTACTATTATACTAACAATGATAAAATATAAAAACTTATCTGGAATTTCTATCATTAGAGAAATGCATAGATTAATAGATGCATTAGAAAAAAATTTAGAGGCCTAAAAGATATTGCCTTCTATTTAATAATTTTATTCTTGCCTTTCTGATACATTCAATGTGGTTTTCCAGCTGCAGAGTCTTTTGCCTGGAAAAAGCTGCTATTCACCTAAATCAGTGTAAATTGCTGTTCTCCTTATCTGCCAAAAAGCACATTTTCTCCTATTCATAACTGTGCATTCCTATACTGTTGACCCAAACAAGGAGAGGACAGAGGTTCATATTATCATTTTTATTCCTCACATAAGTAGAAAGCAGAATTTATGCCTCTGCCTTGGGAAGTCCTTTTCCCCATACATGGTAGCACACACAGCTCAGCAGCCCCTGTTGTGTTTCCCATATTAAGCCATACACAAAGGCAGCAAACAGGAGGGGTTGACTGCACCCGTTACGAAAATCAGAGGCAGATGAAAAGTACTGCCTGGGCTGGATGATCACATCTTGCCTTTCTGTTCTACATGACAGTCCTGAAGGAAGACCTGACCAATGTTGAAGCCAAGAGAAAAACAGTCTAATTATGGAGAGTGGAGCAACACTGCACATTTTTGGTGATTATTACATTAGTTGTTGCTAGACTCAAAGAAAAACTCAGGTAAAGGGCAGCCACACAAAGGCACATTACAGTTTCCAAGGAGGATTTGCCTTTAAGAGGGCACAGGCTCATTATCCCTGGAAGTATTCAAGTCCAGGGAGCTTGAAAAGCTCTTGTAGAAGGTGTCCCTGCCATGGAAAACACATGGCCTTTCACACATAAACTTTCTGACAGAGGGAAGATCACTGGTGAAGCACCTGGTGGGAGAACAACCCCAACCACCTAAGACATCACAGAGTCCCAAGAGTCTCCCAGGTGCACCCAGGACTCCCACAGCTCGTGTACCTCCTTCTTCTAACAAATGCATGCAAGATTCTTCAGAGAAACAAAAGGCAGGAAAAGGAGCAGAGCCTTGTTTTAGTAATCTTTTTGCAGAGCAAGAACTGAGAACTTGGGCTTTTCAGTAATGGTGCCTGGAGATTGAAAACTATGGACTGGAGTTTGGGAAGAGTCTGTTCTTTTAAACTGTGGAAACACCAAAATAAAAGGAAAATTTCCCACATTCTCTTCCAGAGAAACAATCTGTGTTTCAGTTACATGTTTCTGTTTAAATTTGCAGATGCTTCTGGTGTTATTTAACATATTTTTTTATTTGGTGTTCCTGTTTCATTTTGTTTCCCAAAACCAAGGAGTTTTGTTTCACATCCCTGGGAGAAGTTTGGGTTCTGGTCACTTAATTTTCCTCATTCACAAGCACAAAGTTCATGTGTTTGATTTGCCCTGTCTAAAGAAAAAAAAAAAAAAAGAGAGAGAGAAAATAAATTATTTTGGGATAATATATATTCTTTATTATTTTCTTTTAATGAAAACACTCCCACTTCATTTGTATTTTGTGAAACTTTCTTTTTCCTGATTTTCTTTTCCAAACGTAAGTTTCAGCCTAAACCAAGTTGACATATTTCTTTTAATGTGTTTTTAAAATACGCCTAATGGTGCTGAAAGCTAAGGAAGCTCAAATATAATTCCAAAAGCCTGAGCCCACCAGAAGCCTAATGCAAACATTATTATAAAGACTCCAGGATGGTTAGAGGTTTCAGAGAAACCTGGGTGTTCGTTAACAACATCAGAAATGTTATCTGTGCAAGGAAAATATGTTCTGTTGTTTGGCATTTTGATGGCTGTTCAGTTTTTCTTTTTTCTGCACCCAGAAAATCTGTTTCCAGTGTTTCTGCCACAGAGAATATGGAACAGCAGGAGCAGAAGTTGATGCAAGGGGGGGAATTTCATGATTGTTATTCAGCTCACATCTCTGGAAGGCGCACTCCCTCTCCCCAGATTTCTCCCGAGAAATCTGCTGAATAAAGAGTGGCTCCAATATAAAGGGCAGGAGAGAAGAGGAATATTTCTCCTATCCACCTGGGACAGGCATAAGAGTTGCCCAGCAAACATTAATCAGTAGTCCTTACCTTTCCCCAGCACTCAACTTTTGGCAAGTGTAGAAGGATGGTCAGTAACTGGGCAAACTGGGGAGCAGCAGAGGGTGCAGGAGCTCTTGGGCAGCCAGAGCTGAGTGCTTGTGCCCCTGGTGCCAGCAGCCCTCACCTCCCTGCACTGCTGAGAGCTGGCACTTTCAGGAGGGTTTCAGTCAGCCAGATTGTCCCCAGAGGACGTGCCCTGGCACACTCTGCAAACACCAGCCTGGCCTGGCCCACGGGGACCAGCGCTTCCCTGGCTGAGCACCCAGGAGAGGACTGAGAGGCCAGTTTGGAAACAGCAGCAGATTGCTTCAGTCCTTGGTGAAAGACCACCTGTGAAGGTCTGTGTCCATGGGGTTTTCAGGAGAAGACCTCCCTTATTCACCCAAAACCAGCCCCTGCTATGCAGAGGCTAAATTCCAGTTGGGACTCTTTGGTGGTGTCTGGAATTCTGCTCCAGGCAAGCACACAGTTCAAACATCGCCCTGAAATATTCACTGGGAAGCTACTGTTGTAACTTCCAAAAGAGGCAAAAGCAGAGGTTTCTCTAGATATTTTTCCCTTCCCACCTCAGCAGGGCGGGAGCACGCTTCATTTCATCTCCAATCGAAACCTTTCTGGTCACACATGGACCCTGCACTTCCACACAGCGACATTCCTTTAAAGGATGAGGACACAAAACCCAAATAATATTCCTGTGGCTATGCCATCAGCACAGAAGTAGCACAGGGCTTCTCTCCCCGCTGGCCACACGGGAAGGATTTCCTTCAATGCCAGTGGCTCCCCCTGCATTCCTTGTTCCAAGAAGCACATGGAAAACTGGCCCGAAGTGCCTCTGTTCCCATTAGGGCAACCCTCCCTTCCCGTGCCACTTGTCACTGCTGCTGGCTCAGTGCTGACTGCTGTACACAGCAATGGCTCATTTTTGGCTGTGTCACCTCAGCAGTCCTTAAGGTGACCCTGAGCAGAAGCCTGTCTGTCAGGCTGTCCTGTCCTGATGGATTTTCCCAGAGGAAAAGTGTTTAACCACTTGTGTTGTCCCTCCATGTGTGGCTACTGTAGAACACCCCCACTCTGCCATTAATCCTTCCTATGGATCCCCCATTTCCAAAAGAAATGGGTCTTGAGTTGTGGCAGGAGCAACACCTTCCACAACAAAGCTTATTACAAGATGGAGACCTCATTTTTATTATCAAAGCATCCTGTGGATGAAAATCAAAAACTGTTCTGCACCCATCTGAATCCCCCCTCAGCCTCCCTGGCTGCTTCATGTGCTGGCTTTGAATTCCAGCTTTGTCATCGAGCTGCATCCAATCTGGCACAAACCCCCAAATTGTGTTCTTTGGAATTTTGCAACCAGCTGTTTCAAGCCAACATTTTTTTTGCTTGTTTTTTTTAAAAAAGTCAGAACTAACAATTACATAAACACAACTTTTTTCTTTGGGGCTTTTTCTTCCCTGCACTTCAGATTATTCTTGTTACAAACAATATCCTTCTCTTCTAAAATGTGCTTAGCTGCATGAATTCATTCACAAGAATATTCACTGTTACTGAATTAGAAGCAAAAAAAAAGAAAGGGAAGAAAACCTGAACTCAGTGAACCATGATCAAGTAATCCAAGGAAATCAGCATGTTTCTCTCTAGACAGTTCAGAATACCAAATGCTAAGACACAAGAATCCCACTAAATATACCTCTTCTCCTTATCTCTGTAAATGTCTAATAGTATTTTCAATTCTCATCATTTTATCATGAGTCATCTGCATTTACTGGTGATTTAGAGCTTGGATCAATTTTTAACCCAACAATTTAAGCCTTTTTTTCTTTAGCACATATTCAGCCTTCCTGAAAAGCACATGAGTGCAAAATGTTCAGCCTTCTGAGAGTGAATAAAAGAACCTGATATGAAGCATTTTCAGCTCTAGTTTTAAGCCAAGCTCATGATTTCAGAAAGCTTGGATTAAGCAATATAGCTACTTGAAAAAAAAGAGACTTGAAACAATGTGGAGTAAGCAGTGTATTTGGCACACAAAGCCTCAATTTTACTTCTATTCATTCTTTTTTTTTCCATTGCTATTTGCCTACAAAGCTCTTTTTAAAGCATTATTCCAGGTTTCAAAGCTCAGCACCGGACTGAGCATCATCCAATCATTCCTCACCTTTCCATGTCTGACTATGAATTCACACTGGGTGGAATTGGAAGGGCTTTGATTGTTATTATTATTATCATTTCTATTAGGAAGAAATTATTCCCTGTGAGGATGCTGGGATTCTGGAATAGGTTACCTAAAGAAGCTGTGGCTGCTCCATCCCTGGAAGTGTTCAGGGCTGGTTTGGATGAGGCTTGGAGCAACCCAGGATAGTGGAAGTTGTCCCCGCCTATGGGAATTGGAATGAGAAAAGTGTTAAGGTCCCTCCCAACACAAAACNCTCCTCACCCTTCCACGTCTGACTGTGAATTCACACTGGGTGGATTTGGGAGGACTATACTTATTATTATTATTTCTATTAGGAAGAAATTCTTCCCTGTGAGGATGCTGGGATTCTGGAATAGGTTACCTAAAGAAGCTGTGGCTGCTCCATCCCTGGAAGTGTTCAGGGCCGGGTTGGATGAGGCTTGGAGCAACCCAGGATAGTGGAAGCTGTCTCTGCCTATGGGAATTGGAATGAGAAAAGTGTTAAGGTCCCTCCCAACACAAAACATTCAATGATATGATAGGATAGGATAGGATAGGATAGGATAGGATAGGATAGGATAGGATAGGATAGGATAGGATAGGATAGGATATATGACAGGACTAAATGGAAGGCAAGGTCCCATGATGAAGCTCATCTTTGATCACTTCACTCAGGCATGAAGGAGGATAATCCAGCAGCTCAGTGGGATGGAGATGCCCCTTGGTGCTCCCTCCAAGAGCCTTTCCCAAAGCTGCAGGAGGCTGTACACTGCAGCCCAAATAGTTATGAAAGCCTGAGATATATATATATATATATTTGCTTTATTCCTTTATTATAATACAATAAGAAAGGGAGTGGAGGAATTCAGCCAGCAGCCAATGCAAGCATCACCCATGAGAGCTGTCAGGGCAAGCCCTGGCCGTGCTGTGAAGGAACCTGACACAGAGAGCAGCACAGAGAGCACACAGCCCTGTTCAGTCATGCCTCGGGGATGGGGCTGGTGCTGCCAGCTGCCCTGCACAAACCCCATGGACACCCTGCTCTCAGCTGAGCCCTGGGCTGGGCAAACACCCCAGGGAGGGTTGGAGGATGCCCAGCCACCTCCACCAGCAGATCTCGCTGTGCCCACGGCCACAGGCAGGGCAGATGGTCAGAAGTAGTCCCCATTTGGGGAAAGAGGCAAAACACCATAAATCATATTTAGTCTGCTGAAACCTCCAAGTGATACAACAATCAAAAAGACTACTTTATTTATAAAACACATATGGAGGCCTTAATCAAGCCAGGAATGAGGTAATTTCTGCCAATTAAGTCTCCCTCATTCTGCAGTTGGAAGCAATCAAAACAAAGGCAGAACTATCAATGGCATGTCTGTGTGCTGCAGCCCCAGAAAATACACGTTATGTTGGGGCTACAGTAAATCACCTCCCACCGTGTGCAGGGAGGCTGTTGCTCTCAGCTCCCCTGGACTTGGGAGGAAAAGAGAGCTTAGAGTATTTACCAAATTAATGGGTAGTATTTTTGTAACAAAATGGCAAAGGGATAGCATTAACTCCAAGTTCCCATTTGGAAACAGGCTATGTCTTCTCTACTCTTCTCCTCCCACTACCCATTGGAATTGTTGGAGTGGTTTTTTGCTCAGTATAATTTATCCAGATCAAGGAAGCTGCACACATTTCCTCTTGCTAGAATACCCCATTATTATTATTTTGTCCTACTGGTGATCAAATGGTGAGAATTGCTGTTGTGCAAAATAACAAGGGAAGTACTGTGGCTATAATTATTCAATATTAGACACAGAATACCTTCCAGTAAATAAAAAAGAACATTAATTAACTGGATTATTGTAATGAGTGATAAACTGACAGTAACAGTACTTTGAAATCCTATGCAACTTCACACAAAAGTCTGAGACATTAATGATCTTTCCAACACCTCTATAATTATTAATATATTAATTTTAATTAAGAGAAAAGTGAGACAGAGAGAGATTTCTTTCATGTGGATGTAGCAAGCTCTTTTATCCTGAGAAGCTTGCATGCTGCCCTAATCCAAATCATTCCTCTGCCATTGCAGAAGCGAACTGTGGAGCCAAGAAATCTGCAAAAGGACTTAGATGCCTAAGCACAAAATTATGATCTTCAAACCTTCATGACTCTGCAGAATGCATCTACAAACATCTGTGTTTTCTACATTAAAGTTCTCCAGATGTCTAAAATTCCCAGAAGTTCTCTGCTCCTCTCTGTGCATTTGCAGCTCAGCATTATCTCAGTCTGTGTCAGAGTCTGCAGAGCAGATTCCTGCACACGTTGCTCCTGCAGCACCCAGCCTGACAGGCTCTCACATGGGACAGGAGCACCCTGAATCCAGTCCCAAACTCAGATGAAATTTAGGAGCTGCACACAGAGACTTCCTCCTCCAAATGCAGAAGATCCCCTCCTTCTTGTGCACCAGGTAAGTGCACCATGCATGATATCTCACCACTGGAGCACCAGGGAGGGTTCACTGGCTCTCACAGGACCCAGCAGGTGCAGGGGAGCACCCACAGAGTGCACGGGCTGTGCACCCTCCTCCAGCAGCACAAACAAGCAGCGTGGGGCTGAGCAGCCATCGCCAGGGCCATGCCCTGTGGAATACTGCAATGGCAAGGGGTGTGGGTGTCTCCACCCCAACCCTGGTCTTTCCTTCACCTCTGGAGGCTGCAGGCATGTCCCAGCAGGTGTGTTTTTAACTCTTGGTGAAACACTGGGGCCAGGTGATGAAAGCTGTTCCTGCAAGCCAGAGCTGTGACCTGAGGATGATGCACGTTTCCTGCTCCTGATGTCCAGGTGAATGGCTGCAATTAAAACATGTCCTTCCTTCTACACTCCCATGGGCTTTCCTCCTCCCAGCCTCTGCATGCCCTCGTCAGGCTCAGGATAACACCTCATCCCAGGCATTTCCCTGGCATAGTTCAGCATCTCACCCTGTCTCATGCAAGCCCAAGGTGCTAGAAGTTACTGCACTGTTCCACAGCTCCAGCAGCAACAGGACTTGCACTTTATAGTGCTTACACTGGTAAAAATACAGACAGGAGACCCGGGCATGCAGAGTCAGTAACAGGGACTTTGTTATAGATATACCCGAGGTGCTCCTTCAATTATACATCACAGACACTGGGAATGAACATGGGCACTGCAAACTGAGAGTCTGACACAAAAGGATGGGCACCCTGAAACCTGTTGTCCACTGGGAAACCACACCAAGGAAATATATATGTCTCTGGTATCACACTTTGAATATTACTCTTAAATACTCACCTGCTGAAGGCACAGAGAGAGACAATTAGCTCAAACTCAATTTCTCCAAAGGCACAGTGAGCTGCACAAAAAACCATCCTGATTCTAAGCTGAAGGCTCAGGAGTGAAAAGACAAGGTATAAACACCTTCCTGCTACTACTGAAGGAGAATCTCAAGACCTTTGAGACAAATTCTTAGTTTTCTGAGGCCAAATTTAAATTATTTTATTATTTCTAGGGTTAGAAATATTTTAATGATCCACTTGAATAGACAGAGAGAATAATTCATTTCAGTCTTAAATAAGGGATGCCTGCATCCTCAAGAAGTGACTCTTGGTTTATCCCTATATATATATATACATGTATAGTTATCACTACACAAAAATAACATCCAACCAGTTCAGCAGGTGACATGGGGATTGTTTTCACTAAGCAGATCATGTTTCCCTGAAAGGAGATTGGTAGTAAAATTGTACTCTTGCTTTTCAGAAATGTTCATAACTCCAAAGGGTGGAGAAGCTGGGTTTCATTAGAGTAGAAGTGGATTTTTAAAAAAATAAACAATTATGGGTATTAACTAGAAGCAAACTGCTCTTCTGAACTGTGTCATATTGGTCAAAATATCTTTCTGAGGCTGGATAGGTCCACGGTGGAAGCTGGTGACCATTCGGAGCCATTCCCAGTCCAGACAGGGACGTGTCTCTCCCCAGTCTCATAAAATAATGAAAGAAAATACAGAAAGATTCACTGAAGGTCTAACTCCATTTTAATTAAAAGCTTTATATCAACAGCTATTTCACTTATAATAGGCAATTTCCTACTTCCAGGTACACTTTAAGGCTTGCTTAAGCTTCAGTGGTGAGGTGTTTTTATTGGTATATTTAATAGCAGATTTAGATTGCTTGGTGTTCCATTGTAATCCCAAGTCTAGATCGAAGTGATACTTTTATGTGGATGCAGAGCAGGGAATCAATGGAGCTGTGCTTCTGTTTAACCCAAGTGTTACATTGCATTAGGGCACTTTACAGAATAGATTTATTTTCTCTTATGAATTTCTCCTTTTTCTGAATTGGTGGGGACATTGTGACTTTGGGGTCACATTAAGCCTTGCTGTAAGGAGCTTCAGCATCACTCAATGTCAATGGGATCTCAAAGAACCAAAAAGAGCAATGCCAGCACAAAATCAAGGGGGGGGGAAGAAAATAAAAAGAGGGAGGGATGGTGCTAGGCAGCAATCCTTGAATTTTGTGTTTACAGGAGATCTCAGAACACCCTTTCCTTCTGCCTTCCTGGCATAACCTCCTGCTGCCTGCTCATACTGTCCCAGAATTGACTGATAGAAATTGTGCTGCTAGGCAAAGGAGAGGAGAATTGGAAAGTCACTCCCATTTATCTTAAATATTTGAACCAGGTGCACCTACACACAAAAGAAAAAAACCCAAAAGGTTGCTATTCATTACTGTATTACCACCATTGTTTGTTCTGTAATTAGTGATGATAGGTAAGCAAGCTGGAAGGAAAGCAAATAAGAAGTTAGTAAATGGAGCAGCATTCCAAGTGGGCAGAAAAGCAACAAAATGGGTCCTGAAAATGACACTAGAAGAGTATGTTAATCTCTGTTCACTTACTATTTCATTTGCATCTGACTTTCAGATTCAGGGGTTCCTGCCTGAGCACAGTGAGAGGATGGAGCCCCTGGATCAGCTCCAGGCTCAGGTGTGCAGCAAACTGTGCCAGGCCAGTTGTAGGACATCAATCAGCAAGTTCTCATTGATGAATTAAACCAGCAGAGAGGGTTTTACCCCAAGCCACATGGCCAATGGAAAGCAGAGGGGTTTCCACTGTCATGCCCAAAGATAGAGCCGGTACTGCTGAAGCTCAGTTTTGCTGTTTAAAGAGGGGGAAGGGCTTCCCAGGGGCAGTTTTTGCTGAGATTGAAGCTTTTTCAAGCAAACAGTTTTAAAAGCCCATTTCCATTACATAGATTGTGTAATGTTTGAAAGCTTGGAACTTCAGATATGTGGAGTGTTGTCTGACATTTCATGGGGCAAAAGAGTAACAAAAGGGGGAAACACAGCTTGGCTGCATTTAGGAAAATGCTATCTAGCAGGGACTCATGGTTGAAGCCTGTGCTCCTGCTTCCAGCTGGCTGATGGTTCTTTCCAATCTTCCCCGAGGCTGAAAGCCAACCATCCCCTCCTGTCACCCTGCTCGTGGCAGCCCAGCTCTCACCTCCACAGCAGCTGGACCAGCAGCAAGAATGGAAATGAGAGTTAGAACAATATTCTTCTGGAAAAAAAAACAAAACAGAACAAAAACAACTACAAATAAACAAAACCCCTACACAAACCAAAACATATTTTGGCGTTTGGAAAACCCCATGTTGAGCATGCTGCTATTCCACCATGCAATCACACCAGCACACCATGCCAGAGCCTTCGTATTACTGCACTCATGTCTCACATTGCTCTCAGTCTTACTGCACATTTTTGGGGCAGGTTAGTTGTCAAAATTATTTGTGTACTGAAAAATGAAGAGAGGAGCTTGAGTGATTTGAAGACAGTCTAGGGGAGGGACTTTTACAACACTGCTTTTCTACCAATTTTAACTCCATCCTGAACACATGTACCCATTACCTAGAATGCACTTCTATAGATGGCAGTTTCTAAAAGAGTTTTTTTAAGTCTCCATATCTTATCTTCATCTTGAAGTACTCAAACAATTTCACACCTAGTCAACTCAGGCCTTGAGGCTTCTCAAGGGTGAGGGCTGCACCCTGATACTTCATCACCCCCGGAGCTGAACAATGGAGAGGTTCAACCCATGGAAAATTCTGTGTTGGGCAACAGTCCCGCCCCGTGGAGGTCACAGACTGCAAAAGAAGGCACAGAGCACTGAACAGCACAGAACACAGGAAAACTCACTGGGAATGGAACTTGCAACAGGATTTGGCTTTCTTCCTGCTTTATTCTTGCCCCAGGCAGGGTACAGTCCCCAGTGGGCTCCAACCCTTGGCTTGATGGCAACATATGTTCTAGGGTTCACCCACTTTGTTGGGGCTTGAAGAGGAGTTCCTTCTCGGTAATTACTCATAGCAAAAACAATCTGCACAGTCAGCTCAGTCAGTGACAGTCCTGAAGGGTTGTCAGCCCCTCCTAGGTCACCTGGTGCACAAAGCATCATAACACATGGTATAATAAAAAAAAAATTAAAACCAGATAAAAAAATCCCACCATCCAAGGCCCTCACTCTATTATGGGGACCTTGTAATTAAATAACTTCAAATGAGCAGCCTAGAATATCACACAAAGGCCTGAAAAAAGCCCAACAAAGTGATAAGATCACTTATTAGTGCCAAACTTCTGATTTAATTATATATTCCTGGAGCCCTGTTCTCAAGGGAACTGCTTACACAACCCCATGGTGAAACAAAAGAAGGGATTAGAACCTGTGGGAGAGAAGCTGGAGAATTTGCTCCCAATTCACAAAGAAAAGTCTCAGTACATCTGACAGAGGAGGACTCCAAGATTAAAGTACTGAGAAAGCTGGATAAAGGATTTTCTTCCCTTTTTTTTAGCGTTAGGGAGGTAATAAAATACTTGTTATCAACCTGAACTGGACAGTCTGACAGAGTGCCTCTCCCATTAAGGGAGTTAGTATTCCCACCAGGGACAGGGTACACCAGAAAGGCAGTGTGCCCTCCAGTCACCATCTCTCAACTGTTCTTTTTTTTAGGTAAGATCCTTCAGACTTTATCTGTCTCCACACTTTGCTTTATCCCAAATGCCAAGTTCAAACTGGCTGGAAGGGGAAGGCTGAGCTCGAACCAGTTCAGCTCACAGGAGGGTGATACAAGGGAGAAGGATTTTACTCCATATTTTGAGGCCAGACATTTGGACTGTTGGCAATGTCTAAGGAGAGGAGTCCCCACCACACTGTCACTTTTGCAGAGGAGCCACCTGATCTATCTGTCCATGACAAAACTTGTAATTGAGCAGTTAGCTGTGATAACCATCTCACTCTTGCCTACACACTAAGCCTGTTTTGAAACATTTTTGTTTTGCCCTTGTAACATCTCTTCCCTTCTTTCCTTTTCTGCCTCTGTTATCATCTCCAAAATTCTGTTCAGGATGTATCTTTTGTCACCTTCCTTATCACAAACCTGATTTATTTAGTCCTTTTCATATGTGCTTCTTCCTGACTGGTTCCCTTAACCAATGCCAGCTCCCCAGTGGTGACATTGCCACTGTCCCTTATGCAAGAACCCTCTCTGCTGAATGCTGTTTTCACACCTTCATCTTCAGAGGACTTGTTCCTCATGAACCCCACAGAGGAATTAAAATTAAATCCTTAAAAATCACCATCTCCACATTCACATACCTACAAAGACTCAGCAAAACTTACCACATTCTTTTTGTTGTTGGAACCCACAGCAAAAATGGGGACTGACCCAAAAAAGCTTTTCTGTTTCCTTGCCCTCCACTTTTGCCCAATTCCATCATGTCAGCAGAATAAATTTGCTTGTCTCATTGGGCCAACTACCCAAAAAGTGATGGCTCCCAGTGTTTTCAGAGAAATATGGAAACACCTTGTAGGAGTGCCAGCCACAAGCTGAGGTGTCTCCAGTAAGCTGGCCAGCCACCACATAGGGCACAAGACAGGAGTGCCCCAAGTGCTCAGCAAGTCTCCCCTTGGCCATCAGAAGTGGATGAACGGTGTCAGGGATGCAGCAGCTTTGTGTTTGTCAGAGCCCATCTGGCTTTGCCTTCCCTGCCATGCTGCAGCTCCTGCTTTGCAGAGGGCTTGGCTCAGACAGGGTCTGCTGCCCCCAGGAGCTGCTCCACAACAGACTGCAGGAATCCCGTGGCTCTCCACGACTGCAGCTGATGGGAGCCAGCAGTCAAGTTTCTCACAAGTGAAGCTGCAATTCCACAACACACAGAGATGTTGTGCACTTAAAAGCTGAGCACTTATTTACCTCCAGGCTCCTGAGTCACCAAACAGCATAACACACAGCAGGTTTTCTCCCAAAATTTGGAAGGCTCTAAAGGTAAAGAGGATCATTACAAGGGGGTTTAACCAGTAATCAATCATTCTTAAGGATCAAGGACTTAAAAGCTGTTAAAGATGGGATCACAGGTCCAGAGCCTGAATACCCCGTCAGGAGGAGGCACTTGCCAGCAGGAGCATCACAGCTCGGTCTGGTCACTCCCCCCTCCCAGGGCGAAGGCGGCCCCAGCACTGCAGAGATGATTCTCTGCCTGTCCAAGATAATCCTACCCAAAGCAATCATCTGCTAAACAACTGGAGAGAGGCCAGCCCACACACTGCAGATCTGAACCTGAATGTTCCCACAACCTGAGGAAGGAGCTCAGGATCAGGAAATGTTTTAAAAAAAAAGACATATCACATGTGAAGTGAGAAGAACACTGAACTGCTCTCCAAAGGCAGGGGCCAAGCTACTGTTTATTCAAAAGATGCATCTAAGATTTACCAAAAATGTCATTTGCATGCGAGGCAGACCCTCCTGCCAAGGAGCAGCCAAGGGCAGTTCATGGAGCTGAGCACAATGTGGTACTGGGCATTGTGCTCCCATCCCATCTACCAGCCAGGGTAGAGGCAATGTATGCCAGCCTGTCTGGGTACCACACAACCAGGGAAGCTTTCCTGCTCCATCACGAGCCCCAAAAGGAGCTCAGCACAGCTTTTCACCCCACCCTGAGCCCTCCACCCATCTGTGCAGGGATTTGGGCCAAAGGCTCCCAGAAAGGCCCCAGTGCAGACTGATCCTGGAAATATCCCCCAATACACCCATCTATGAGGAACCTTTTGGGTGGTTGTTTGCCTATTTAAAGGAAAAATTCTGTGTTATGACAAACAGACAGTTTTCCCCATTTATTAAATGCTCATAATTTGTTTTAATGGTTTCTCTAAACAAGTAGACTTTTTTCTCAGCTCTTTGAGCTTTTAAATGACACAACTGTTATGTTAAAAGGGAAAAGGGTGATGATTTACATTTGGAGCGGGGTGGGGTGGCCAGCAGGCAGAGGGACAGCTGCAACCCGTCGGACGTGGCTCGCCTCCACACAGATATTTTGTTTGCACCGTTGCGGCTGCCTGGGTCTGTTGGTGCCCTCAACACCAGCTGTGGCCTTGGTCACCAGCACAGATGGTGGCTGCTCCACTGTGACCAGCAGGGACACATCCTGGCATCCACAGTGCTGCAGCCAGGCTGAGTCATTCTTTCCTCTGCATGAAGCCCATGGAAGATGGGGAGTGTCCCTTAAAACCTGCATGAGCTTCTCTGGACCATAACCAAGCCAGCATCCTTGGCTAATGCCAGCCTCTAGTTGAATTTGGGGAGAACCAATGTGAAAATCAGACATTTTCTATATTTTCAACTTACAGTTAATATCAGAAAGCAGTTGACATCTGACATGCTTGGCTGCCTGCATAGAAAATATGGCTAGCAGAGATTGTATGGAAATCAATGAATTATACAAAATAGCATTAACTGTACTTATGGTGAATGTTGAAAATACTGCTACATCAGCCACAAGTGGCAAACCAGATGAACAAGCTGCACTTGCTTTTCCTTTACATAAAAATTTCATCTCTTCAAGAGAAGGCTCCCAGCCACTGGTGCCAGCTGGAGAAATCTTCTCATTCACTCATTTCCCTCAACCTCTCCTCCTTGTGTGTCTGCAGGTGCCTCACCTCTCTGCAGCAAAAACTAGAAGAGAAGATAAACTGATTTTGTATGCACAAACCCCAGAAATCATTTTTTCAGGAAACTTCTTTGGATAGCAAACACCTGACTCAGGATTTTCAAAAGCTGTAGAGCGGGTTGGGTTATCTGATCACCCACAGGTATTTGGGTGGCTTCTGCTGTGATTATTTCCTTCATATGTACATAATCTTCAGGAAGTATGGAGCTATACAGCCAGGGGATGAATTCCAAAGAATATGCATGAAAGAAACAGCATGTCACTCTCATTCACAGAGCAGAAATCAGGATGTTCTTCATGTCCCAAACTTTGTAAAATTTAATGCCAGCTTGAAGCTCCAGATAGTAAAGCAAAGGATGAACAGACCCCCTTGAGAGCTGATCACCTCACCCTCCTCCTTGTTTTCTTTTTTTTTTCTTTTGCCTCTGGTTGTTGTTTTTCAAAACTCTAAAATGTTTGTACAAACTTCCATCTTGGAAGCCCAGCAGAATAAACAAGAATATACATGAGGCGCAAAAAAAGCCAGCAGACGGGAAAGAGATTTCTTTTTTTTTTTTTTTTTCCAGCTTATGGGCGTAACCATTGAAGCTGTTGAAAATACACCCAAAAATAGCTATAAACCACACACAGGAATCATTAAAATTTTCCACCTATCCATATCAGCAACTCAGATATCATTCGAAATAGTGCCTAGAAAAATTTACAGTGAGTCCTTATAAAATACTTAGAAAGCCAGTAAGCCTAGATCCAGAGTGATGAGCATTTTTCACAGCCAATAGTGTCCTTCCAAATCTATCAGGGATTGGAACAAAATTGGTGAGGTAACCCAAAAAAACCCCTCTGAACTCACTATCTGCCTTGGAATAAAGGGACAAGGTGTTCCCTCAGAGAAGAGCACCCAGATGCTAAAAGGTATAAAAATGAAGTCCCAGAGCTGCTTGGGGATTGCCGTAGGCTTGAGAAAGCAAGGACTGGCTGAACACCAAAAATTAGGTTTGGAAAAAAAAAAAATAGAAAACCCAAAACCCAGTAATGAGTCCTGTTCCAAATTTACCCAAAACTAAAATCTTTCTCTGAACAGCTCTGAGGAAAGTCTGATGTGCTGGGTGAAACTGCCTCGTACAGAGGATCTTCAGTTCACAGCAACACCAGGGAACACTTGTGTTTCCTAGCAGGCCACACTGAGCAAGTGTATGTACGAGGAGGTTTGGCAGACAAGTGTAGCCTCTGTCAGGGTGTTTTGCTTTCTGGCCTTTGTATGCTTTAGAAGAGATGCTACTCTATCCCAAGAGACCTTTCCCAGTGCAAGCTGCAAAAAAAAAATAATACATTCCTTAAAAAAAACACCAAAAAACAAACAAATAAAAAAAGAAAACTTCCTGACTCCACTCAGTGCTGAGCTTCAAATTTTAAAACATCTATATAAAACCCATTTCCAACCATCTGGAGAGGTTTTACGGACCATATACAGAAAAGAAACTTCTGCAAGCTCCTTCCACAGATGGACTTCCGGCCACAGTGGGGGTCTGCTGAGCCTCCATAGTATTTTCCTGCTTACCAATATCCTTCAATGTACCTGCAGGAGTAGTTTCCCTGGCTTCTCTTGTCCTTCAGTCTTTGAGAGGAGCTGCCTGGGTGGCTGGAGTGCAGTAGTTACCCTTAAGTAACCCCAGGCCTGTACCATGGGGATCTCTGTGCTCAACTTCATTCTTTGGGGCAATGGCCAGACCTTCCTATGAAAAAGAAATAAGAATTTTTTGCCAGGAGAGTTTCCAGTCTGCAATCCAAACAGGTCTTCTTGTGTCCTCAGGCACTTACAATTGTGGAAGCCTCCTATTTGTAGACGTGGTGCATGAGGACATGGCTCCATGGTGGACTTGGCAGCTTTAGATTTACATTTGGACTCAATGATCTTAATCATTTCCAAACTAAATGATTCTGTGATTTCCAGCATGTAACATATGGCCTTCTAACTGTGCAGAAGACCATATGCCTATGAATTTTACTCACTTTCAACACGAGTGAACACCACCAGGCTTCTGATCTTACACCTCCCTGCCCACACAACATGGAGAGAGCACTCACATGACTGAGAGGCACAAGTAAAAACAGTAATTACCTCTCTTGCCAGCATCTATTTGGACAATGCAAATGCCATTAGCCCAAACCGAAATACCGTGGATAATCTTGGTTCTGCTGAAGTGAAAATGTTAGCCTTAGTTTCAACAGGGCCAGGTTTTTACCCATCTTCTACACAATTCAGTTGCTTCATACCAGTCTTCCACCCATTCACAGAATCCAGATGGTCCTGAATGAATGAAAATTCACCTCTTTTACTGGCATCCCAACATCTGGCATATTTACAGCAGGCAGGCTGCAGTCACACAGAGAGAGAAATAGAGTCACTGATGCTCTGAGTGCACCATTCTTCAGCTAAATTAAATCAAATTTATAGTAGTCCTATTTGGAGAAAAACTGTGATAGACAAACTTTCAGCAGCTTGTAAACAAATCAAAGCAAAGATGTTCAGCATTCTTCAGAAGAGAAAGAGTCCTTTGCAACACTGCAGACACCTATCAGTAGTTAAACTGGAATCAAAGCTAATCCCTGGATTTCTAGCCTCACATGGTTATTAGGGTAGACATTAAAGTTTAATAGAGCAGATTGTATGTGATACAGCTGGAGTGACAGGCCAAAGATTAGCATTTCAAATTATGAGTTGTGATTGCATCCAGTTCTGAATTTCCTGCAAATCACGGGATAGCAAGAGAGTGCAGAAGGAGAGCCACGATCAGTGTGGACAAGAAAATGGTGTTTTACCCAGCAGACAATGTAGAGACATGCAGATTACCCAAATAATTAAGTCAAATCAACTGTATTTTGCAGGACAATGGTTTATAGAGTTGTATTCACAAAATAACCCTTTTTTTGCAGAAATAAGAGATATTACTGCAATAGAACCAGCTTGGAATTTGGGATGCTTTTTGTCCCAGCTCTGCTGTTGTCTTACATAGCTTTTGTGGATGTTATTTTAGGATGTAGGTTCCCAAGGAACTGCCAGGAATTCTGTGTCCTAATGATGTGGGCTTTCATGGGCCGTGAGTGTAACTCCCCAGGATGGCCTGAAAACCTGAAACTTCAATAAGGCACCCATGAAAATGAGAAAAATATTTCCATGTTTCCTATTTGGAATGCATGGCTTTATGCTATGCCTGATACCTCGTTATTTCTGAATTGAGAACATTTCCCTTCTAAAGCAAATGACTGTGCATAATATTAAACTAATAATTGCACAAACAAATAAAGGTTAATCAATACTGCAGACCTCAGAGCTGAGGATTGTTCCTTCATCTGTGTTTGGACAATGCCTGGCACAATGGGATTCCAGACCTAATTGTGGCCTTGGGGCACAATAGCAAGGGCAGTAAAACCAGCCATGTTTTCTTACACTGTTCATCCCATTCTGAGCCCCACATTTCTTTCCAACATTTTAGTAAGAAAAAGAAAAGGCAAGGATCTAAATTTATTCCCTGCTAAGAAAATGTTGTGTGACTTTTGGCTGGTTTGTGCCTTCCCTCAAAGTAGCCTTGCAGAGAAACTCAATTCTGGTCACAGACATACACAAAAAGAACCGACAGCAGAATACTCAGGCTGAAAGCCCAAATTAATCTGTGGTGTAATTGCACTGTCTTCCTGAGCTTTCTGCTCATACCTGCCAGATGGGATGGAAATACTTCAGTGTTTTTGCCTGGCATCACTCAGTTCTTGAACCGGATTTCAAAAATAGCATTGAGCTGGTCATGCCATTATTGGTCTTTGTGGTGACTGACACGTTTCTGGTGCTTGTGAGACAATGCCCTCCTCATGCTGGTCACAGATCACCTCGTTAGCAGGCAAGGAAAAAGGCAGAGGCTTCTTCCAGAAGAAATGAGTTTCCTCCCCATTCCCTCTCTCCAAGTACAGGGTTAGTTTTTTGACATACAAAAAAAACGAGACCAAAACCCTGCATGAGCAAAAATCATTGTTCATGCAAAATTATGAGAACAACTTTTACACTCCATCTGAAAAAAAAAAAAAAAGAAATATTTACAACATTTGCAGACACCAGTGCCTAAAAACCAGGAATCATAAATTGGCTTTCTAGCAAGGAGGTCCACAGGCTGCTGCAGCTGACCTCCAGCTTCTTTTAGGTCAAGCACATCTATGTTCATTCCACACTTCTGACAACCACTCCTTTTGCAAAGCTGACTCAGTATTTATTGGGATAACCCGGGTGAGACAGACAAATCTATCATTTTTGGACCAATTTGTCTGCTCTGTGATCAAAGATGTTTAGATGTCATTAAGACTTTGGAACATTATTATTTTTGAGACAAGATAAATGTCACAGATACCAAGTTGCTGGATGATTTAATGGTTAATTTCAATTTTTTTTT
This sequence comes from Thryothorus ludovicianus, assembly GCA_013397245.1. NCBI lineage: Eukaryota > Metazoa > Chordata > Aves > Passeriformes > Certhiidae > Thryothorus > Thryothorus ludovicianus. The sequence goes on from VZTB01000132.1 coordinate 985,125, forward strand.
CATCTCCACCCATTCCACAAGATTTTTGGACTGCCTCCAAACTGAGTTCATTCCAAAGTGTTCCCTCATTTTAGTTCTGTCCTTCTGCAGAGGACTGCACATCCCAAACATAACAGAGGATTTGGCAAAATTCACACTCCTTGTTTAACATACTTACAGAAAATATAGACTAGGTCTGACTACATACAGCATGTTTATGTAAATTTATTTTATAGAGGAACTTGAAAACATTAATGTCTTTTTGCTTTGTCAGTCCATTCCGGTGCTTTTCTGCTTTTCTTTTCATGTTGTTTTTTAAACAATAATATGAATTATCTGTCTTTCCTTTCCACAGGAAAAAAGGAAGATATTTATATTTGGCCTAATGTATTCTCATCAAAGTCAGTGACTGAAAGTTACCCATTACCTGACAAATTAATTGTCTGGAAAATAATCTTGACCTCCATCTTGTCCTCTCACAGTGCATCAGAATGGAGGGGCTTCTCTCATCCCATCAGCAAACAGCAGGTTCAAGATGATACCACACAGTATTTTGCAAAAGAAAAAAAATCACACTATATAAAGCTATTTTTGCTTTGGAGCTTTTATTGGCCTGTAAAATATTTTTACATTTATTACGCTTTTAATGAGAACTCCTAGAACCAAGAGTGGTGTAAATAATGAAAACAACACTAGTAAATGTCCCCATAAACCTCTCACCAAGCCTTTGATGCTAATTTGCAGGCCTGGCGTCCCTTCCCTCCTCCCACCACCTTCTGCAGCAGGGCAATGGCCTGACTCTAGACACAAAATATCCAACAGGAAAGGCATCCTGCAGGTTTGCTGCTCCCTGCCCAGAGCTGCAGTAGGTCTGGGGGAGAAGAAAAACCCAACCCCAGCAGAGATGAGCGCTGTCCCCTCTGCACCCCTCAGTCACATCTCTGCAGCATCACTCCATCCCCAGCAGCTCTGCAGGCACACAGGGCACTGCTGGGCCCTGTGCTGTCAGACAAAGGGCTCTCCTTGCTCTGGGAGAACTCTAGCCCTTGTTCTCTCTGTGTGCCACTTGCTGAGTCATTTAATTAACATCCTTAGATAAGTCAGAAAATCTTGGAAGCACCTTTACAATTCCCAGATGCTTGGCAGCAGCCTTTACAAATCCCAGCATTTCTGGCTTAGATGACACCACCCAATGCCCAGGGGAATGCAGTGTAACTGGTCCCTGATTCTCTTTCTCTCTCTGGAACTCTGATTTCTTTATGTAGGTGGGACCTGGAGACAGCACCAAAAACCAGTCCAAGGATCCATTTTGGTGGCAAAATTCAAGCTCACAGCTAGTGCACGCACAAAATGCAAGAGGTGATCATCCTGCACCACCTTCCATCTCAAGCTTCAGGTGCTTCTCCAAACACCTGTAAATTAACTGAGCCCCACCACTCTCCAAGATTATGGTGCACAGGATAGAAACAGAGCACAGCCAGGTTGTGGATTGAGCCCAGAAAACACCTTGAATTACCAGGACACAGGGCTGGACCTTGAACTGACTACCAGTTCTGTGCTTAAACACCCAGACCATAATATCCCCTACATTCTCTCCTGCAAGCCCGACCACAGCATTGCTGTATTTTGGGTTAAATCCAACAGAAAAAAAGCACAAGGCCTGTTGATGGAACACAGACCAGCACTCCATGGCAGCACATGATGCACAGTGTGTCGCTGCACCCCGGCAGCAGCGTGGGCTGCAGTGCTGCTCAGAGCTTCTGGTGATTTGTTCCCTGTCTCAGGCACTTTCCAGCTTGTTTGACACTGCACTGTGGACCTTCCCTTTGGCATCTCCAATCCAACACACAAGGATTAATTCTGACACATGGACTGATGGCTTCAAAAACAAAAAAACTCACAACCCGGGGGGCTGTGTCCCCCTTTCCCACCCGGGCACATTCTTCCTGAAGCCATGAAGAAATGCAGGACTGCCACAACTTATTTCTCCAGCCCTGACTCCCAGGCTGTTGCTGTTCACAGATGGTTAGAAATGGCTGGCTACAGCAACTGAGACTCAAATTGCAGTTTCTACCAGAACTATCATTTCTGTGTGCTATCAGTTACAAATAGTGCATTGGTTTTTCCTTTTCTATTTAATCCTCTCAATTCCAGGGCCAGATCCCATAAAAATTCCTTCCAGTATCTGCATCACAGAAACACACCCAAACCTTAACAAATCACTTTTTGCAGGGCTTTCCAGCCCTGTCTGCTGCAAAGGGCTGTACTCATTCCAGGTTGGGTCAATAGATCTTTTTTCTCCCCAGCTTTCCTATGACATCAATTGGAGTTTTCCATTCTCAGTTCCCATCCCAAAACACTTTGTGCCAGTACAATGCCTTTTCAACTTAAATTGATGTGTCCCACCAACATCAGCTGGATTTCACTAGGAAATTAAGATAAGAGAGCTTTGGGTTAGACTAAATTCATATCTCAGTTTTTCTTTGGAATTCTCCTAGGCAGGAACAACAATTCTCCCAGGCAGGAATGACTACCTTCAACAGTCACATTTCTAAGTTGGAACTAATGACTATTCATGAATTTTGCAAAATGTCATGTAATAAAGGAAATAGTAAAAAGCTATGGTAATGCACCATGATAAGTCATATTATCTGGAAAAAAACAAACATACACAAGAGTTTCAAATACATAACCATTGAACGTGGTGTTTCACAGCCTCTGTGAAATAAAGGAAAAGAAGTAAAACCATCAGCGTCCATGAGGATGACTCAGGACATAGGATGAGCAATGTGGCATTGGGACATTCCTCACATGCAAACTGAAGATGCCACTGAGCTCCCGGGAGCACTGCCCTATAAAACATTTCATTGAGGCTTCTCATCACACAGAAACCCCACCTGATGCTCCCAGCTTCACAACAGGAGAAAAAACCTCTTTATACCAAGTTAAAAACCCTTGTGTTAGTGTTTTTTTGTAGCACAGAAATCCCTTCAGTATCATTTTCCCAGACTCCAATGGCGAAAGCGGCATTCCTGCAAACCAAGACATGAGGCACTGAAAATGCAAAGGGGTTTCACATTGCCTGGCCCAAACCCAGCCAGAGTGGGCCAGCGGCAAGGAGAGAGCCTTCCCTTCACCAGATGTGTCCAATAAGAGGCAACCTAAAACTCAGCCCTGATGGGATCCAACCCCACCCTTAAGCAGTGGCAATGTTAACCATCGTGCTCGGCTTCTCCAACGGGAATGCCGCTGCCCTTGCCATAAATCAAACCCGGCTGAGAGATCAAAACCTTCAGCAGAACCAGATGGCTGCATAGGGGGCAGACAATGCACGTGCTCGCCGTGCAGGCAGCCCTTGTGCAGCTCCTGCAGCAGTGGAGATGCAAGAAAAGTTATTTATTCCTACGGCCTCCCCGAGTTTGTGCTGCCTGTAGGGACAGGAAGGCAGCCACAGGGAAAAAATTGCATGTGCCAGTCAACAAGGTAAAAGCACACGGTGCAAGCACAGGGGGATGCACTGGACCCATGAATATCTACACAAACAGACCAGAAATATCCTTTCTTCACAGGTTTCCAGCAGGAAAAATCCTCAAGGAGGGCATTGGTACTGGATCCCACAGAACCCCTCTTCCCATGGCACATTTTAAGAAGTCTCTGGCTAATCCTCCAAGTCACGTGAGACTGGGAAAAAGCTGGTATCTTAAAGGGCATTCATATTCCTAATTCCCTAGGTTGGTGTCTATGTCATACAGCCTGGAAATCTGCCCCACACATGTCTAGGAAGAGAGCTGTGACATTGTGAAATGTGCAAAACTAGTTAATATAAAAGCAATAAATGAGACAAGTAACCTAAACACACAAACCAGCAGGTAACTTCTAGATGGCAAATGTAATGTATGACATTTCTTCAACCTGGCAAGGGCCAGTGGCACCCAGGGAAGGTACAATCAGCTGGAGACACCCATCTGTGCAACTGCCTGCTGCTGTGCCACCCACCCCTTCACCCCTCACAGTGGGGTTGGTCTTCATCAGGGGTCCTGCACCCTGAAAAAAACCTTTGAGGGAATGACACTGAGACACATAGACCAGTTCCTGCCTTCCCTGGACGTGTCTCTCTTTTGATGGTGATCCACAGAAAGGAACAGGCGAGGGCTTGCTGCTGACACGGTGATGGATGGCCCCGGGCAGAGGCTGCTGCGAGGGATGAGTGACAACGTCCAGGACAGGGAGCTCGTGGCAAACAGCCCAGTCTGCCAAGCTCCACTGCTAAAGAGGTGGAGCTGCACTGCACAGTGGGGACCACTCACAGGCAGCTTGATTGCAGCAGTCTGTGGCCACTGGAAAATCACTTTCTGGGAGATGGAGGATGTATGGAGAGCTTCAGCTGTGCCTCTGCTCAGAGCAGCCTTCAGCAGGGACAGGGGTGCATCACACAGCATGATCTTGTCAAGGGAGGTGACAAGCAGGCTCACATAACCCATGGCTGCTCTCCAAAGATGGGTTGTAGGAGCTCAGAATCCTTTGTGATAGCTATAAAGCACCATCAGTGTCTAGTTCACTGTGTGCCAAACACTGTGCAGCCTTTTTTAAAATAAATATAAACATGATCTTTAAGGAACAGTCAAGTATTCAGAGAGAGCACGGGGATGGCATTGATTTACTAACAGTTGAAATTTCAATTCAGATTGATTTCCATTAAACATGCCAAAGGATATGGGGGTTTTATGGTTTTTTCCTGAAAATAAGATCTCCATGTCATGCGAGATCTAAGAATTCACCAAGAAAAAGGAATAACTATGCTTCAAAGTTATTTACTTCACATTTCATTTCAAAGCTATTTAACCTGTTATATACAGGAACTGCTTTAAATTTTATTTCTTTTTTACCACTTTCTGCAGAAGGTTCTTTTTGAAAAGCAAAGAATACAAGGAATGAGGGATCTTTTCTAATTCTTCAATGATACTAAAAAGAAAACTGAATAAATTGACCTATATCCTTTTCCTTGCACCACATGTGGACAAAGAACTTGTACAGGAGGCCCCAGAATCCAGACCATATCTGTCTGTTAGAAAAGCATCTCATTTATTTACCCACTTTCTGTGCTTCAACCACAGCAAAACAAAACCAGAATTTCCACAAAAAGCACTCTGCAGTCCCAGAGAGCTGATCTCTGCTCAGGAGAAAAATAAGGAAATTAATAAATAATTTTTTTAAGCCCATCCTGGATCTGCTGTTTCCAGATATCTTTGATGAGTCATTCCTATATTGCTATGCCAAGGATCATGAGCTGAAGAGTTTGGGACAGGGCCTGGAGAGAGGAAAAACAGTAGCAGTTTCACCAAATTCAATTGAGTACCAAGACTGAGGGATATTTTTTAGCCTCACCTGCAAAATGCCATTCTTGCCCTCACGAGCAAGATGAGAAACAGCACCTGGAGTAGGGCAGCAGCTCCACTCTTCCTTGCTTCCCAGCAGAGTGCACAGGAGGGAGCCTGGTCCTTGGGGCCATCACAGACTGTTTCTGGGTGCTGGTGGTTTTTTTCTGTCTGGGAAAGAGCAGATTTGTTCTTGATCTTTATTATGGAGCAAGAGGTACATGCAATTTCTCATCCACCACCAGAGCCTAAGCCTTGAATATGGAACACCCATGGTTCAACAGCTCTGGAAAACACTCAGAGGGAAAAGAAGGTTGTTTCTAGAATAGAAATCCATTCCCATGCCTTACCTCATTATTCAAAAAACATTTCTGATTCATGCTTAATTCAACTCTGCCAGCACTCCCCCAAAGACACACAATCTCCAGGTCCCACTCCTTAGTGCAGCTACTGCAGGTTGAAAACTCAGGCCCTGCCCTAGCAGCATTTTTCTGCTCTGCAAACATTTGCCATCCATCATTCATTATGCTTACAACAACCCTGCGTGCTCGTTTCTTAAACCACTGCCAAAGTCATCTGCAGGGGAACTCCAGGCAGGCAGGTACGGGAATACAGAGCTTCCTGCTTGTCTAGAATTCCACAGTACTTTTCACTCTGAGTTCCCACCCTTTGCACCTTGTCCTCAATTTTCAGGACCAGTCTTTGCTCTGAGACGTGCTGAATATCCATATGGTACAAATATACTTAGTGGAAAACCATAGCACATCTTAATTATCAACACCATCACTTCAGAAGGACACAGCCAAGTTTATGGCAAGATCCCATTACAGCATTAAACACAGATAGCTCCTGTACAGCAGGAAAGGAAGAGAAAATGGGTAGAAACCAAGTCATTTAATCAAAAATGCACTATCTGATTGAAAAAATCTGTTTCTTCAGCAGCTCTTTGGGCACAGGTCAAGCTAATGAAAAGAAGGTTTGCAGAGTACATGTGTGACTCTTTAGGCGACAGTAATCAAGCTGAGGTGCATTTCCTGGGGATTGGGAGCCAGCTGAGAGGAGCTGTCGTGCCTTGGATCATTAAGCACAGCCAGCCAGTTATCGACTGCACCATTGCCATTACTGCCAATACCCCTCAGCAGGAAAAAAAACCCTACCCAGCCCCTATCCAGGGGGAGAATCCTGGGGATTTTGCTCCTATGGAGTTCAGGGGAAGTAAGGAACTTGTATGAAAACCTCGGTGACGGAGCAAGCCACCACACTGATGCTTCTTGCAGAGTGTGGTGACAATCCAGTTTGCAAAGCTGGGGTTTTCACCAAAATAAGCAGTTTGACACATCGAGGAATCTGTAGACACCCTTTTATTTCTCTGTAGCTCCTGGAAAAGGACATTTGTTTTCACTGTCCTGCAGCGAGAATGACAGGGTCTGTTCATCCCTGAGTTTGTTCCCTTAAAGAAGTGTTGTAAGATCCTGCAGAAATGGCCTAGGAGAGGCAACAACTGCTAATTTAACTATGCTTTTTTAGTAAATACCAGAGTAAATAGACATAAATGTACAGTGTTTAAATAGCAACAGCCCTAAGGCATAAGTAAATCATCTTTATCCTCTTTTAACTAAATGGTTTCTGAGGGGTCGGGAGGGTTCTGCACATAAATATGTATCTCAACAAATATTCAGCAGAACCCTTTGAATTTATGTCCTGCTTATGCAAAGAGAAAAAGGAGTCTTCCAATTCCCAACGCCTCCAGAAACAAAAGGAGGGGCGAGCACAAGGTAGCAGGGAAAGCTGCACTTGGCACAGAAAATAAATGTGCTGTCTGGTCCCAGTGAGGGTCCCACTGAGAGCAGGGACCTGCCAGGGACACGGCACAGAGGGATGGCTCCTCGCCACGGTGTGTGAACCGTGCACAATCCGCAGATGCTATCAGCACTTGTACTCCTCGTCTATCAGTGTGAAATCTAACATGATTCACAGCCCAAACATCACTCTTCAGGCTATAATTAAGCAGAAGTCTTGTTGCTGGTTCGCAATCTGATTTTAGGAAGGGGAGTGATGAGATTGTGGTTGGAGTCTCCAAGTGGCTTTGATGGGAGCATATTCACATCACATAATCACATCCCAAAACTGCAGGAACAACTTCTTAAACCTCCAAGGCCGTTTGCACTGAGCCTTATTCATCTTTCACCATGTTTGTATTTATCCTTAGAAAGTAAAATGATGCTTCATAAACAAAATTATAATGACTGGTACTTAAGCAACTCATTTGATCCTGCAACCCCCCCAAGCATTTTCCTCACTCCCACCACTCCCAGCCCAGATCCCGAGGCATGAGGAGGTGCAGCACCTACTGTTCTGCAGAGGGGTGCTGGTGCCACCCCGTGATCCAGCCCCAGCTTGGGCATCTCTAATAGAAATATCTCTGCACATCTACAGGTTTTCACCAGCTCTTCAAAAGTGTGCCTCTGCATTTCCTCCACTCCCACCCTGGACTTCCCTGGGGAAGCCTTTTGGGGAGATGGTGAGATTTTGGAGGAGAAATGTTCTGAAGGAAAAAAAACATGAGGATGTTTGGAAGAGGACAAAGGTCACCTAACACTGAGCCTTATTTCTGTCCTGCAAAGAAGTAGTTGCCACATCTCTGTGGTTTCCTAGAGGGTGCAGCATGTCTCACCTGTGCCAAAGGAAGGCCACTCTCACATGCATCCTGAGGCCAAGGACACAGGTTTCTTTCTACTCAAATTATCAAGCAGCACCAATGATGGCCTAGATCAGGGGAGGGAGATGTTAAACAGATGCTGAGCCCCCAGTGAACCCTGGTGCAGAGTGAAGCCCTTCAAAGGTACACGGTGCCAAGAATGAATGAATGAAGAAAACATCTCAACAGAAGGAGTGATATGATCTGAAGCCACATCAAGTCAAAAAGTCTTCACAAACATGAAGGGCACATGGAGATCAAAAAATGTGAGTGCAAGAGAAAAGGAAGAGAAGTGAAAGGGATCTTTATCTTGGGCAATCCCCTGACTCCAGAAACTGTGTGTTTACCAGCCCTGTTGGATGCAGTCTCTAGCCTTGCCCCACAAAATCTGAGTGCAGCCCACTGGCCCCTCAAAACTCCTGGCGTGAATTATCTGTCCTTCAGGAAAGCCTACTGATAAATCAGCCACTGGAATCCATTTTCTTCTGGTGCTCAGTAATTGTTACAGTCTCTCCCTGTGCCCGTGATGGCTGGGTTTCTCATTAGCATCTCAGTGAGCTGAAAGATGTGTAAACAGGTGTAGCTACAGAATTTCCTACTGGGTACACATCTGAGGAGGCTCCAAAGCATAAATTACTCTTTCTAAAGTCAGTTTTAAATCATGCTCACTAACAGTCATCCCCTGCCCTTGATCATTGCTCCTAGGATGGCAATAGGAGTTTCACATATGGTTTGAGTGAAGCAGGAGCCCTTCAATGGCTCCACATCCACCTGTTTCAGATTGTGTCATAGGTATGTGCTTAAGCATTTCATTAACATTTCCCTTTTTTAATGTTAACCCAAACCATGCTAACTCTACACATGCATCTGGAAATTTGCAGCAGAAATGCAACTTGCACCCAAACCTGACGCATTCCAGAGGCAGCAGAGTGTGAAATGAGTGGGTGAGCAAGGCAGCTCTGAAATATTCCTCCTGAGAACAGGATGTTTTCTCCTATTTAAATGAAATGAAAACTCTGTGGATGCACGATGTGCAGTTTTAATGATCCAGCCCTAAATGTACAGATTTGGAATATCACCATTCCCCCGTGAAACACACACTCTGCTCCAGGATCTCAACTGCATTCCAATGCCATGTCCATGTTAATGCTTCTTCCTCATCAAAGCAGGACTACACCCCACCTCCTTCATTTTGTGAGCTGGGAGGGTCCTTGCTATTTCACAATTGCTTTAGGAAAACCAGTACAGTACCTGTGATGGAAAGAGCCTCCCATTGCCTTTGTTCCACGAGCAATGTTATCCAGCAGCACAGCTCCAAAGCCTGGCTGGGAGCTGAACAGGTTTTAGCATGTTTTTTCATCTCATTTTTCCTGTCTCCTTTCAGTTGGAAGCTCAACTGTCAAGATTAAACCATCCACCTGTGTGGCATACCCCAGCATGGCTGAACTTGATAGATCTGCACAGTTGGATTCGGCAGCACAGATCACAGATCTGAGACATACACATTGAGAATAGTCTACTAATCTTTCCCCCCTCCACTCCTCCCCCTACAAAAGAAAAAAACCCAAAAAACTCAAACATGTGTTTTTCCTCGTGGTGTTTTCTTTTTAAGGTATCTCCTGTCAACAATGTCGTGATGGGAATTCTCAGGGAATTCTCAAAGGGAAACCTTTGAAAAACTAGATTACTGTTGGTTTCTCATGTCTCACACACAGCATATTGCAGCAATTGAGGACAGAAATATGTAAAAAATCATTTGCAGTGGGGGAAAAAAAAGAAAAGTCAGCTATGCAAGACACAGGTAGGGTGTTCCAAGTCTGAAACCTCCAAGCACAGTTCAGAACAGAAGAACTCTGCAGAAAAAGGAGCAGAAATGCAGGAATGGTGCAGGGTGAAGTGGGCTCAAACACCAGGTTGTGCTGCAGGGAAGCTCAGAGCTGAAGGGGGTGAAGGCCTCTGCACAGATGATTTGATGCTTATGAATTTTAGAGTAAGACATCCACCTGTACACTGCTGCCCTCCTTCATGGGTACACATGACAGAAATGACACAAACTGCTCAAGGACCTTAAGCCTCTCCTGAGAGGAACCTTAACATTCAGCCTTCCCAGATCTGGGCTTGGAGTAACACGTATTTCCCAGCATTTCCTACACAAGGTGTTTTGTCCCTGTTGTTCTCAGTGCTGCTACCACATCACCTGCTATTCCATTTTAGTTGTAAAATCTGGTGCATTCCAGTCCACCTTCAAACCTGTGCTATAATGCTCCATGGCATCAAGTTCTGTACCCGATCTCCTTTCCATTCCTCAAAAAGGGGCTGCTGCCCCTTTGTCTTTTATTCTTACATCATCTGTTGAACAAATGTCACAGTTACTAGAAATATTTGAACCTGACAGCTGCAAATACTCAGAGGCAACTATACGTGCAGAGAACTATAATTAGTTCTCTAATTTTAGAGAGTATTTAATTTTGTTTTTAAATCACAGAGATCCAGTATTGGAATCTCTGCAGACACAGAAAATCAATACAGACAATGTGACTTAGCAGACTTTACGGTCATTTATTTTCCGTGTATGAAAGGATAACTGATACACCCTTGCCTACAACGACATATATTGCATTGCACAAGAAGGGATTTTGCTTCACTAAAACTCAGATCTGGATACATACATTCATACCGACATTAGCAGTGATACCACACTGAGTGCAGCAGTCAAAAATTACCCCTGAGTGAGCAGAAACTACAGGCTTGGGCTAAAAAAATTAGTGCATAATAATTACTTAGTGATTGCTGCAGGGTGCACTGAAATTATCGGCTGGAATCTCTAATGTTGCCTAAAGTAGGTGTCTCTCATCACTCCTGTCTTATGGAGGGTCAAGGCACAGAAATATCCCTTTTGCTGAAGGCAAAGAGATGAAGTTTGAGTCTACAAGTCCCAGCCTTACATCTCATTATTCAAAGCAGTTCAGAGATCCTTAGTATTAATAGTAAATAAAAATTTCTGATTTCTTGCACTTCCTGCAGTTTGATTTCTCCAACTGGATGCAATCTTCTCCAGAGCTTCAGACCACCACCCTATCCATACACAAAAAATCCAGGGAATTTATTATCTTCCCTTCTCCTATAGCCAAAGAAGCAGCAGACATGCTCAGAGCAGAACCTCTCCAAACAACCCATCTTCAAGTAATTCTAATCAAACTTAAGAGTAGATCCCAGTTTCCTCTCCCAATTCAACACATTTTTCTCGTTGCTGTTTTCTGAGGAATCCTTTCAGAGTTAGGATTTCACAAGTAAATACCTCATCATCTCTGTTTCTGCATTCATGACTGATGTAGCTGTGTGGGTTGTGTAATATTGCTTTGAGTTTCTAATTGTGATAGATATTAATTCCTTAATTTATTATTATAGATAATTAATTTATTAATTTATTAATTTATTTGAAGAGAATACAGCTGAAGTAATAAAATGAAGAAGATAAAGAAGCAGTCTATAAAATCATTATACCCTAGTAGTTTTATTGATAAGGATTAGGAGAAATAGCAGGAAGACAGAGAAGGAATAATATTTAGTTCAGATAATAAAATTATATGAGCTGCCACATTCATAATGTTAAACAAGACCTGAGGGAAGCTTAACTTGAAAGATTCACAGGTGGATTCTTTTCCTTTGGAGAACATGAAAGATTATTGTAAATGTCTTTTTACACAGCTGCCTCTTCAAACACAGTCACAAGAAATGAGCCAAAAGCCCATTTTTCACCACATGGTCTGACACACAGGGTGGGGATGGAGCCCTTGCTGCTGCCTCAGCTCAGAGCAGGGCTCAGGGATGCTATTTTAGCACATCAAAAGTTTGAGGGGGTTGTGTTGTACCAGCTCCTTGTCCCTGTCCTGCATCCCATGGCTCAGGCACCACTGTTTGGATCAGAGGGCACCGCAGGCATCCCCAGCTGTGGGGATCATGTACTGATGGACAGGGTCAGGGGATAAATGTGTAATGATTTATTAAGAAAAATCATGTACCCAGTGCTCTTGGAACAGACACTTGGGTTCTACAGGCAACCAGATAATACCTGCAGGCATTTCTTTTCCCAAAAAAAAGGAGAACCTATGAACAAGGCACAAATGAGGAGAAGGAAAAAACAAGTCTCCATGCCCTCCCAAAGATGCTGCTGTTTCTGGCTACCAGTGGGTTTAATTCATTTAACAATCTAATCCTGGCTGAAATTAGCAATTTGCCCCCAGAGACTTGCTGCTCAGTAACCCACTTGTTTGGGACCATATTCTCCGTTTTGGGACCAAAGTGCTCCATTCCAGCTCTCTTTAGGTGTTCTGGTCTTTGGTTTAAAAGTTCTTCTGTGGTACACCAAACTTGGCAAGCAAGAAAGTCTCACTTAATCTGAGATGCGATGCTTACAATTTAAAAATAAGGTGGAGAAAAATAGCCACTTTTCTGTCCTAGGAACAGGAGGGATTCCCAAACAGTCCTTGTTCCAGGATTGGGAATTTGTTTTGATTTCTACCTTGATGTTCACTCACTTTAAGCACAAAGATCCAAAGCCTATATGAGAGCAATAACCATTCCAAGACATTTACAAATGACCCTCTTAACTGTTTATGAGACATTATCTGAGGTAAAGCAGAGTAGGAGAAATAAACTTGAAGTAGGAAGAGCTGGCTCGCCTCCCAGATGGAGCATGATAAAGCACCAGTGTCAGTGTTTCTTCTCAGTTTTATGGCAGCCTTTAACTGCTTGGTGTTTAGGATTTTTTATCAGAAAACGGAAAGAAGAAGGAATGGATCCAAAGCAAAGAGGTTTTCACAAACAATATTCTCCAAATGACTTTATTGAGCAGATACTGTGTTATCTGGCTATCAAGATAACACCATTTATTTTTTTACTTGCCACAGCAGCCTGCTGCTCAGATTCCCAGTCCTGGGATGTACAAGGAATTCCTGAGCACAGCAATAAATTTTCAAAGGGATCTTGATGACCCCATTGCTTCTTTCCTATTAGAAAATATCCTGAATAAAGTTAATCTCTGGTCAGATTTACCTTATTAAATTGATTTCTATTATCTCTCTTAAACAGTGTGCCAGTTTTCAGTTCCCATATCTAGAAAAGCTCTCTGGATTTTTTTCCATCTCCCACAGAAGTTTAATGAATGGCCCTTCAATGAACCATGGGAATGGAATATATTTTTTACACAGAAAGCTCTCCTGAAGTCGAAATTGCATTAAAACTTCCTCACTTCTACTTTTCCTTATCCCAATGCAGAAATAATCTTAAATCACAATTTTTACTGCCCTTTCACAACATTTTCAGCACTACTTTGAGGAAAAAAGAAAGGGTAAACCTCAGTTGCTCCAGTTTGTTCAAATTTTGAAATGTAAGATACAAATCAGAGCACCCATGATGGGTTTGGAGGAAAGGTAAACAGAAATGAAGGACTCTCAAAAGGGATTTCTGCTTTTAATCACCTGCTTTAGGCAGCTCCTCAGCAAGGAGGAGCCTAAAATGTGTGGCAGGGCTCCAAATAAGAAATTATATCAATGAACCAATGACATTCGGTTCTGAAACACACCCTTGTTTGCTATGAAAAGAAGACAGTAAGGCCTCACATTTACAAAGCTGCTGTTTGGATATTGACTCCTTTCCATTGCTCCTTATGAATTAGTAAAGCAATCCATTTATACCATCATCCAGAGAACAGACAACCAGTCAGATCTAGACAAAAAAGTAAGTAAATACTCTTTATTAAGCAACAGAACATCCTGTAAAGAAAATATGCTCATTGTATTGGATATATTGGATTAAAAACTTCCCAGTTTTATGAAAACTTGAAATGGTTGTCAAATTCAGAGAATGAACAGTTTTGACAAAAATATCTAAACCCATTTAAATAATATTTTTCTCATGCTTCTGCAAAGAACTTGGAAATGTGTACCAAAAAAATGATAAAAGAAATCCTGCAAATGGGGGGGGGGGAATTAAAATACTTTGGAAATGAAAAACTTAAGGCCATAGGTTACACAAACAGAAGGTTTGGCTTTTCCAGGGTACCAGTGCTCAGAACACCTCTATCAGGTGCCATGAAATGCCAGCAGGACTGAGGGATGGACACCGGGAGGAGCAGAGCTGAGGGAGGTACTGGAAAGATCTCTCATCTTCTTGGGCTGAAGCTGAAATCAGTTCATGAGGACAGAGCCAAAGAGCCGAGGAAACTCCGTGTCCCAGCACCCATGGAGCCAATTTTTATTTGGATTCAATATCACAGGCTTCTGCCAAGTCCAACGAAAATTCATCATCAGCTCTCTAAAAACTGGTGTTCTCCTGATCCCAAATTGATTGATTTGGTTTAGCTCCCTCAGACCGAGCTGCTGTTCAGAGGCTACAGAGGAAGCAATTTCTCTTTCAGATTTTACCTGAAGATAAAAGCACCTCCCAGGCTGTTGGAACCCACAGTGAGCTGGAGAACGAAGGACCCAGCCATTCCCAGGGCATTCCCTCCCTCCCTGCTGTGTGACACAGGTGATGCTCGCCTTTGCCTCGGGTAATCTGCACCCCTGGGAGCAGCATCCCTCCCGATTCCAGCAGGACAGTCGAGCTCAGGCTGTGGGTTTTGGCTCTGTGGGCTGCCTGAAGTGAGCTGTGTGTGCTTGGTGGCCCCTGGCAGGCTCAGGGGAGGCACAGGCTGCCCTGCTGGACACACAGACAGAGAGCACAGTGATGGGACTGCTGTGCCCTGGGGGTCCCTGTCCACCACAGGCAGAGCTACTGCTCCAGCCAGGCACCAGATGCTGGAAATCCTGGATAAATATGCAAAAATCCCCTGATTCCACTGGTATAAAATTTCCAGGCAAAAAAAAAAAA
>VZTB01000132.1:1000088-1016648 GCA_013397245.1 Thryothorus ludovicianus
TGTCCAGGGAAACCACGCAACAGCCTGAACTTCAAGCTTTCGTTCCAGGGTTTTCAGAAAGCCCTGAATCAAAATTTCCACTAACACCATTTAAAAATATACCCTCCCCAGCCAGCAGGAGCACAAGCGAAGAGCTAAGAATTACTTGAGCCCACAGCAAGGCGAAAAACCTCATAGCTAGGTCCTGAAAGATCAGAATGGTGCTGGGAATCAGAGAAAAGTGATGCCACCTCTGCAGGGATGGGATTTCCCCTGATATGATCCTGCAGGATATCTCATTTCCACCCAAGCACACCTCGCCACCACACCACACATTTTAACTCACTCCAGTTTCTCTCACATTGAACCAGAGCTGGTCTAAGTCTTACTACAGCATTACTTGGGTTTATACTTGCAGCATGTTTGACTATGTTTTTGTTTCCTGTTTTCACCTTCTAGTTGTACTTTTCTCCAGATGAAAATAAAGTTCATGGAAATGCTCATGTGAACCACCTCTTCAAGCTGAAATGACTAGAAAAGTTCATTTACTGAACACCTTTTAAGTGCAAGAGAATAAGTTGTTTTTCCAAGTCCAGCCATCCAGTAAGAGGTTAAGAACCAAATTTCTCTAAGAATTTATACTGCAATTCTGCTGCCTCATTATTTACTGGTAGAATAAAACATAGCATCCAAGTGTGAGGCAGACAATAAATCCTTATATTTAGCACAATTCCATTCCAAGCAAACCCCAAGATCTGCACTACTTGTGAGTACAGCCTAATGGCTGCAAACATTATTTTAAGGATGTTAGCACGTCACCACTGGAAAAAAAAAAAAAAAAGTACTTTGTTTGACATCTGTGAGTCTGCTCTGAGCAGGCTGATGCCTCTATAAAATTTGTCACACTGCCCAGAGCCCATTGCTTGGGTACCAAAAGCACAATGCAGCCCTGAGCCCAGGATAATTCATTTGGAGCAGCAACACACTGTCTGCTTTGCTGCCTTTGGTTTGTTGTTAGCTCCTGTAGGTCTGGTCTGAGGGTATCTACAGGTCAGCTGTCTTTCCCAGACTAGACATCTTCCTCAACACAGAAAAGTTAACCTCAGCAGAAAGGAAAAAATATTGGAAAATCTATTTCACAACATGGTGCAACTTTAAAATTTTTCATTCACATCATCCAACACAAGGATTTTTGGACATGGAAGTGTTATTTCCCATTTGCCTCTTAGAGGAAAAGGAAAGGAGAGCCTATGATGTTCAATGTGCTGCTCATGGATTAATGTTGAGAAGTGCAACTTGTAAAATAAAAAATGGGGTCTTAAAAAATAGAACAGCTTGACAGGGAAATATTTGAGCTGTCTAAAACAGATTTATTTATACTTTTTGGCAAAGATCACATTTTAATTGGGGTTATTACTCACATGAGCCTGGAACTATATAATATTATCCAATAATATAGAGAATCTGACACCAAAACATGTCCCAGCACACGTTATATTTGCGTTTGCCAGACATGAAATCCCATAAATTGTTGTCTGATAAAGGTCTGCAGTTCAATGGACAAGACTTTAAACAATTTGCAGGGGATTATGGATTTCGACATACAACATTCAGTCACGGTTATTTGTAATCAGATGGTCTAGTGGGAAAGGGAATTAAGCCTCCTAAGCAGAGTCTGCCTGAGGCTCTGTTGAACTTGAGAACAGCCCCTTCCAAACCTGGGCCATCCTCCACAAAAACCTGACAGCCTCAGCTGTTCAAACCTCCCAAGGAAGGTGAAGCTGATCGAGATGTCTGTGAAGATAAGGCACAAATCATCTTGCAGCATCAAAGAGGCAAAACCTGGGATGTGCAATTTACTGCTTGCATGATGCTATTCAGGGACAAAGCAGATGGAGATTTTATGGCAGCTGCTCATGTTTCCCATAAAACTCAAAGCTCACACGGGGAGACTCAGGAGGAAGCAAGGAGTAATTGCAACTTATTTCCCAGAGAAGCAGGGACCTGAACTGGAAAAGGATACAGCAAAACCACTGCAGGAGCAAAAAGAAGCAATAGGGATGGTAATGCTCCTCCAGGCATAAGCCCAAATACCCAGAACTCCTGAAAGATTCAGTGAGCTCTGATACAATAGTCACCATCACCATGTTCCCTACCAGCACAAATGGGGCACAGTGGAAAATTTTCTGGCTTGTTGTGAAAAGGGAAGCTCAGATAACCCAGCACTGGCACCTAATGCTGCTGGGTGGGAGCTGATACATTCAGGGTGTCCCAGGCAATGCCACCTCTCTGCAAGAGAGATGCTCAACCTCCCTAGGGCACCTTTTTTTCCAGATCATATCCAAGACTCTGAGGAAAAATGTCATGGAATTCTCAATTTTTTCTCATGCTTCATTCGGTTTAACCTAGGCTGGCTCTTGTGGACCTAGTCCACAAGGGGGTGGTCATGGGGAAATGGGAACAAATCTCACCTTGGAGAAGCACAAATCCTTGGCAGCCATGCCTACTACTGAAATTAAATGTAATGACATCACAGTTCCAGGCAGAAAGACCAGCTCTGGGTCTCAAGTTTTGAATTCAGTTGTACTGGAGCTCTGCTAACAGCCATAATTAGGGATTGCAGATCATTGCCAGGAACATGTGCAAAGAACCCAGTAAAATCCACATGTGTCAAGGTTTGGAATCATGTCATCATGGAACATTTCAGGAAAGAGTGCATTTAATGGGATGAAATAGTAGAAATGGAATAAAAGCAGGTGTTGCTTTCACACAGCTCTCTGCATACATTGAGGGCAATAAGCAAAATACAGATGAAAAGATGGACCTGGATGTGGAGGTGCACTTGGAAACAAGGACTCTAATCTAACTATTTTAGGCAATCTTTGCCTTGGTCCACTGTCTTGGAGCTGTAGTAAAGAGCAGCAAAACATAGTCTTGAATACCTTGAATGTCAGCTGAACACCAAGGTTATATTCAGTTCTTTCCAAAATTCCCACTGGATCATTCTTTTTCCCCTCTTTCTATGGAGAGTACTGAAAACCACTTAAAAGTGTGTGTGCTGAATGTGTGCAATAAGGCCAAAGCTTTCCAAGTGAGCTGAGTGCTGGCAAAACAATCCAGGCTGAGAGCACTGGGAATTGCTTTGGTCCACTTAGTAGGAGTAGAAGAGCACCACATCAGTAGTACAAACAGCCCTGCATCCCACTGCCAGAAGTCTCTGCTGGCCACAGAAGGAAAAGAAAGAGAGGCTCAAAGGAAGCCAAGCACATGTTTACACTCCATGCTTTGACAATATCTTGTTCAAGGTACATAAATTTTTTTCATTAATTAGAATGCCTAGTAGTCACAGATTGATCTTCCTTTTCTTCTTGGGGACTTGTTTCCTTGAAAAGAAAGGGGTCCATTGTCTTCAGAGGGACTCTGTGAGTTTCCACAGAGCACAGAGCTGTGCAAATGATGAATTTCACAGAAGTCCACAGGTTAGAAGACCAAAAGAGATTGTGAGTCAATGAAAATTTAGAAAGCCAGTATGTGTCTTCATTTTTAAGTCTTCTGATTTAAACAAAGCTAAAGTTCAGGCTTTTGTTCCTTAGGGTAGACCCAAACCACCAGGAGTTACACTGAGTATCCTCAAATTTACCTGGAAGGGGAGCTCCTGGTTCTACACTGCATGATGGCAAGAGCAAAACTTGTGTTAAACAAAAGACACTTACTTTTTTCCAATGGCAAAGTCATCTCACTTAACTTCTGCTGTTCAGATTGTAATGTATACACATCTGAATCTGATGTCAGAACTGGTTCTGTTCACTAGGACAGCTCAGCTTTGGATCGTGGCAGGGGGTCAAATAAAACAATAAGAAATTAAAGTACATCCTGAGAAATAAAAACTACATCCTTTTATTATCTGATAAAAAAATTAATCTAGTATAAGAGATGCCTGGAACTACTCTTGACAGCTACCAACACCTACAGCAGCTACCACAGAGCATTTTGAAATGGGATATGGTGACATCCATTATACTGATGGGTTCCTGAGGCAAAAAAAAGGCAAGAAGTGACAGTCCACACACTCACCCTGGAGAGCAATTGAATCTGGGGGCTGTGCAGGTGTAAAACCACCACAGAAGATTGACACATCCTCCTCAACTTAACAAAGCTCCATGGGAGCTTTCTGGAGCAAAACTGACACCTGTGTATTTCTACAGCATCTGTGCTGGGAATGAGACTATGTCAGTATAAAATTAGTACAAAAAAAAGGAGTCAAGCCTCTTAGGTAAAAGCCTTGAAATTCTTGTCTCTGATCCACCTGTCAGCATGAAAAACAAAATGGTCAACAAGCGTGAAATTCAGTTTCTTAGCTACTTTTGGCTAAAAAATGTGAATTTATAATAAGGAATACTGCAACTATTAAATTATTAATGTAGGTCATCCACGTAGTCATGCGGATGGTGCCACTTGAGGATTTTTTAGAGCCACTTGAGATTTTTCACTGGGACTTTAAGTTTTAAAATGACTCAAACTTTCATGAAATAACTCCATTACATAGAAATGGCACTAAGGAGAAGTGCACACTTCTCAGCCATCCACGTGCTTGGACAGGAGTGACTTTAGTCCTGCCTGGGCCAGTGCTGGTCCCCAGGGGAGGGCACCCAGGAGCTTTCACATCTCTGGTGCTTCCAGCCATTGCCCATCTTACGTGACTCTTTCTGTTTGGGGCACACAGCGAGCCTGGAACAAACACAGAGTTCATTTCCAAACTGGCTCCAGTACCTTCCTTCCTCACTGGTGCCATAACAGCAAGGCATTCCTCATGGTGTGCTATTCTTCTTCTTGTGTTTTCGACGTCATTAATTGTCCCCATTGACAGTTCTAAAAGGTTGGTTGGGTTTTTTCCCCTCTGATAAGACAAACACGTTTGAATCAAACAAGCCTTGACAAATGCTG
Organism: Thryothorus ludovicianus; assembly: GCA_013397245.1. Classification (NCBI taxonomy): domain Eukaryota; kingdom Metazoa; phylum Chordata; class Aves; order Passeriformes; family Certhiidae; genus Thryothorus; species Thryothorus ludovicianus. The sequence continues at coordinate 1,005,012 of VZTB01000132.1, forward strand.
GAGATACACATTGCACCGAAATAATGAGGGAGCTCTTTAATACAACACCACAATATGTATGGGCAAGTTGTTGCACTGGAGCAGTATGAGCTTGTCAGATCACAGTGAAACAGTACTCATTGTAAGAATAGGTACAAGGAAGAACACCAGAAAATATTCTGCTGTATAAACACACAGCTAAACAAAACCTTTGGAAAAGAATAGGACACATGCAACATTGAATCGTTTCTGTGTAAAACTGCCTGATGTCAATCAAATTACCCACAAAAAATAGAAAGATTTCCCTGACAAAGACAAAAGCACAATTAAATCTCAAATTTAGACAGATCCAGATATATAAAATAGAGGGAATTAAGAGCTGTCAATAGCTGCTGATTTGCAAACTATAAATCTGAAATAAGCAAACAGAAAAGTGGCAGCATGATGGTTGTTAAAATACACAGGCTTACAGCAAATTCAGATAGACATGTACAAAGTTACACTTCCCAAACCACTCACAATTAACTTGTCTGTATTCTTAATAATGTTAATTTGCTAAAATCAGGAAAAGAAAAACATGACAGCCATCCTTCCCACCTGTGTTTGCCTGTGTGTGCATAACATGGCACTTCCAAGGCACAGAGCAGCGTGACTCACACTGTCAATATAACTCCCCAACTTCATAATTAAAAGGAGGTGCCAGTTTCGTGCTATTCAAAGCATATTTTGAAGGGCAAATGCTTTCTGGCCTGACAGCAGACCTGCCTGCAGGTGTGTGCCAAGCTGTGTCCATGGAGCTGAGCCCTTCTGCTGGCTCTGGGACAGGAAGGTGAGAAGCTGTGAGCCTCCTCTTCCACACCATGCAAGAGCAAGCCTGTGGAGCTGTGCCTGCCTGGTGTCCCTGGCACTGCCCTCTGCCTGTGTGACAGTGACAGCTGGTGATGCACAGCCCTTGGTGGGTGTTTCAGCATGAACAGGCTGGCAGGGAGCTCCTGCCCTTGCTGGAGGCGTTAGCAATGGAAAGCTGTGAGATGGAGTTTTCCAAGGGCACACCTTGTCTGGGGTTCACACAGATGTGAAAATGGAAGGAGCAGTGTCACCACCACCAAAACAAGAGGTGGCAGCTCTGATGGAGGGGATGTTGGCTGCTCCACTTCAAAGGAGCTATGTGTCTGTAACCACCCACCTCAAGAGGAGGTCCTGGCAGAAAGAATGGATTCTGCCTGAGGGAGCTCCTCTCCAGCTCAGTGACCACAGGCATGAGCCATCCCTGAGCATGTGCAAGTGGTGGTTTGCACTGAGTCCTCCCAGGCTGGTTTGATTGGACCAGAGGACTCCAACCTGGTCTGATCCTGCTGGGTTTGTGCCTTCAGGAGGAAGGTCATGCCCTGCCATCATGACCAGGGTGATTTTGAGTGTGACCAGGCTGCTGCTGCTCTGAGCCAGGGCTCAATCTTCCCTCCCAGCTCAGCTCCCCACTGCCTTAATCTGACCTGCAGAGACACTTTTTGGAGGACAGAGGTCATCATCCATAGGCTACACAAGATATGACCTTGCCCTTGGGCATTTGCCTACTCCAGTATGTCTCTCCTGTCACTGATGAGGCACATCTGGATCCTCCTCACATGCTGAAGAAGGAGACAGGCAAAAATCCCGCTGCTGAGACTTCCAGTCCAGCATTGGCACAGCAACCCTGGAGGGGAAGGGCTTGCATGGAGCCAGTTGCCCCACTGCCACCACCCAGGGCTCCCACTCACCTGCTTGCTCTTGTTCTTGTTGCTGCAGGCACTGCTGGTCAGGGGAAGATGATAGCTGCAACCCAACAAAGAAATAATTAACTGCGGGACACCGAGGGGAACATGCCATGATGATCAAGAGCTCGCAGCCTGAGGCAGCCCAGCGTGTCAGGAGAAGGGAGCAGCATCCCTGCGAGAGCTGCCACTCAGCGCTCTAATTTGTAGTGGCTAGGCATCCCACACCGGCCCGCCCTCCGCCCGCTGTCAGGAAACAGCTCCGAGTGGGAATTTACACTGGGAGGAATTAACAGCCTGCCCTGGGCTGCGAAGAGGCGTTTCGGGTTTCACGGCTGCCGATGGATGATGGGAGCCGAGTGCTGCAAAGGGGGACATCGAACCGCACAGCATCCCGCAAGCGGCGGGAGAGCTCCCGGGGGAGCGCTGCTGGGCACTGCTTCTGCGGCTGCAGACACCCCGGGATTCATCCCCACCTTCAGCATCAATACCCGGGGGAGCGCTGCTGGGCACTGCTTCTGCAGCTGCAGCCACCCCGGGACTCACCCCCAGCTTCAACATCAATAATCCCGCAGCCACCGGGGTTTAACTTCTCTGGATGAAACAAAGACTCAAGAAAATGAAATAGCATGATGGTATCTCTGCAGTAACTCAGCAAGTCCTGCTGCCCAGAGAAGAGGGAAGAAGTGGCTCCTGTCTCTCTTTTCCCTGGGATGGAGAGGAGATGAGAAAAGTTCTGGAAGAAGAAAGGCAAAGCAAGTCGGAAACATTGTTGGATCCAAGAAGATGCGGGAGATGGGAAAGGAGCACCAATGGCAGCCCAGCCAGGTCATGGGGACCGGTGTGTGTCCTGCAGGACACAAGGACATTTCACAGGGACAGCCCGTCTGATCCAGCTCTGTGAGGAGTCCTCACAGCAGAACACTGGCAGGGGAGAGGCTGGAAAGAGGTTTGGAGGAAAGCAGAGGACCATGGTAAGGCAGCAGGGATAGAGAGCACGGGCTGAGCTCCAAGGAGAGGAAAGAAGAGCCAAATACATCTCACTCAGCTGGGGGATAGCAAAGGGGACGTGATAGGAGCCTAAAAGTATCTGGAGGTTGTAAACATCAAGGAGAGAGAGAAATTATCTGCAGTTGCATAGAGGGCATAATTAAGAGTAATGGGATGAGATTAGGAAAGGAAGGGTTTAGGCTAAATATCAGGAAATATTTCACAATGATGAAATGTGTTAGGCTGCTGAATAATCCTTCCAGGGAAGACATGGGAGCACAGCAGTTTAGAGGAGTTTGACTACTCATGACTAAAGCCTGGGCTATGTGTTGCCAGGCGTAATGGATAATGTAATTTCTGTCTCTGGCCTCCAAGGTTATTTCCTTTCCATCTCTACAGAAGGAATACCTTATCAGGTCATACATGCTTTGAACGTGATGCTCCTTTTGTCAGAGACAAAGAGACTCCCAGTTAACAGCACGGCCAGGAATGTCACTGCAGTCAGCAGATTAGGGATGCACCCTGCTCTGCTGGGCATACCTCTTGTCTCTAGGGAACAGCCACTTCTCCCAAATTCCAACTAAAACAAATACAACCTACACCTAAAAAAGAAAAAAAAGTTTAAAAACAAAAAAAAAAGTGGAGCTGGTGTATTTTGCATTGATTTTCAATTTGCAGTTAGATAACATGAAATGTATAAAAGTAAAACAAATTACTCAAATGAAGCGCTGGAAAATAGGGAATGGAATCATTGCAAGTTTTCAGCAAATTTCCTTGTTCTGCCTTATTTGTCATGAGACAGATCTGGACTGACAGCATCAAACTACTCCTTCAGTCAAATCTGGAAAGCTCTCTTTCTTGGACAGGTACAAAATCTGTACCTCTCCAGAAAACAGGATTTCTGGTCATTTTCATGGGAAGGTTTTATTCAGACCTTAATGAGGAAGAGTCAGTCACCCAAACAAGAGGAAAGCAGCACAGAAAAGCCATCCATTGAGATCTGACTCACTGCATTTACATTTGTAATTAGGATACTGGAAATGCTCAGCAGCAGCATTTGGTGGCAGAACTAGAACAATATCACCTTTCATAACTCTGGAGAAAAGCATCAGGTACAATTCCTCAGCCTCAGTGGTGCCAGTGCAGTGACAGGGCTGGGACAGGGAATGAGGGGACAGACACACAAGTTTTCTGAGGAAAACTTAGCACAGGTGTGCTAAGGCTTCAGTCATACCATGTTTCTCTTGTTTATTTACAGTGGACAGCAGGAGAGCAGCACAGCTCTGAGCTCCAGCATTAAATGGAGATCCTAGATGCTGAGCATTGGTGATGAGGCAGTCAGGGAGAAGTGGGATTTCTGAGTTTTTCAGAGCCCCAAGGCTGGGACATGGTGGGAGGAGGAGGACTAGGGAGCTATAATAAATAAACACTCTTTAACACTGGATCTCAGTGATAATAATCCATCAAATCCTAAAGGTTTGCCCTGAGCAACTACCCAGTTTATATACAGTGGGTTACTTCCTTTGTACAAAATCTTTCATGCATCCTTATTTCCCATATACTGTTTCACCTCATGTTATACCTTGTAATCTTGGCTTGTAACGCAGTTTAGAGTTATTATATGTCACATAAGGGTTGAAGTTTAAAGAAACCAAACCGCAGCTGAGCTCAGACACACCGTAGCACTGGGAGGAGCGCTCAGAAATGCTGAAGTGAACCTGTGGAATGCTTTTCCCACCTGCAGACTTTAACACCAGCAATTGCTACAGGAGTGAGCCATGACCAAGGACCCCAGCACAATGACCAAGGACCTCAGGGGAGCAAGAACAGAAACAACTGGAGGTTTCTCATGGCAGAGTGTTGGTATGGCCAAGGCCAAAAGACAGCGACAGTTCCACAAGCGGTGCTGATGAAGGCAATGAGGCTCTCGTGAAGAAGCATATCTAATATTCCACAGTGTTTTAAAACTAATGAAGATGTAACAATTTGAAACAAAGGGTTTGCTGCCCAGGAGGGGCAGGATTGGGGACTGCAGTACCCACTGGTCCCTGCATCCCAGCCCATATACATCCCTCATCCCCCTGCACGGCTGCAGCTTCTCCCACTATCAGATGTGAGTCACAGCCAGAGGCACAATGCCAGACCTGATGAACCAGAGGTCTTATCCGGTCTGGAGGATCTGAACTTCCAGTGTTTACTTAAGAATGAAGAGGAATAAACTCTGGTTTTTAAAGCTAAACATCTAAATGTACTCACTAATCTGAAGAGGTACAGTAAGCAACTGTACAAACACACCTTAAATGCTTCTTGGCAATTTTTGCAGTTCACCCAGAAAGATGTATCATCTTTCAAAACATGAAAATCCAACTTACCCAAGTCCACAGGGAGGTGTTCTACTTTTCTCTTTTGCAGGTACCGAAGAGGTGAAGGAAGAAAAGCTGCAGCCAGGTACACCTTCACACAAAGTGCCAAGCACTGTGAGCAACACAGAGGCAAAAACCCGTCTGCAAACAGGACATGCAGGTGGATTTTCTGTGCAGGTTGGGGGAAACAGGGTGGTTAAAGTACCTGACACCCTCATTTGTAGTGCTTGATTTTATGATCAGGAGCCTAAGCCTATACTTCTTCCCAATAGCCACATGTGATCTTTTTTAAAAAATGTTTCACTCCAGCCACAGCATTGAAATATCAGTCAAATACATTCTGAAAGTTTTTGGGTTTTTTTTCCCTTGAAAACATGGGCAGTAACTGAATTTAATGTTTTGTAGAGCAAAACCACAAGGTTTCACTCAGTCCTCATCTATAATTGTGGTAGACACTAAAAAATCCCTCGAGGGCCCCAGCACGCACAGAGCCAGACCAGATCTTCCAAGTTCCTTCCACACACAAATCCTCCTGAATAACAAATATTAATATATAGTAAATAATAATTGCAATACTTAGCACTTCCCACCCATAGATCTCACAGTATTTCACTGAGCTGGATGAATGCCTTTAATTCTCTTGCTCCCAGGCAAACAAGGACTTCTCTTCTGCAAACATTTTCCATGCAGGTGTTTCATTTTAACCTTACACCTAGTTTTGGTGATTATGCTGTGGTCAGCCCAGTCACTGGGAGAGCTCCAGGTTAGTCTTCTTCTGTAAATGTTCCCCGCAGGAGAGCAAAAATACCAAATGTTTTTTTAACCTACAGACACAGATGATTCATCTGCTTTCTAAGCAGCAAATATTTGCACCCAAACTTGAAATCAGGTGGGCTTTAAGGTCCCTTCCAACCCAAATCATTCTATTATTCCACAATTCTGTGATCTTTGGCAGGATGGTGTTCTCTGGAGCACGAGGACAGCCAGGATGGGATGGCAGGAGTAGCACCATGAGTGCACAGGAGAGCTCTTTGAGGAAGCTCCTGAGATGCAAAGCTTTTGGGTGTAACAAGATCCAACAGGTCTTTTCATGTGCAACTACCAAATGCACCTTGAGCATCCTCACCTCGGTGCCTTGTTCTGCTGTAAAATATATGAAGACATAAAAAAATTATGGTTTTTTGCAGCAGCTCTATTGGACACCCTCAGACTCCCTCGGGAAGTCACCTCTTCTTTCTGCTTACTGAATTTAGGAGACCTTGATGGCAGGTTTGGCAATTAAAAATCACCTAAATACAGCTACACATTGTAGATCCATGAATAATAAGGTGCATATTCAGAAATTAGTGCAGAGTTGGTTGCTTACTCCCTGGAACCACAAAGAAAGTGCAAATTCCCTGGGAAATGCTGCCTCTAGTGCAACTCCAGCCTGTGTTTGACCCCATCTTCAGACACTGGGGGTGGGATGTGCTGGTGCTGAGCACAGCCAGGACAAGATGGGAACAGCAGGGGATGCCCGTGGCCCCTGCTGCCTGGTGACAGCTCAAGGCTAACACATGGCAGAACGAGAACACTCTACGGTTCAATCCATCCCTGCAATTAGGAGGCAATAACTCTTGGGGGAAAAAATGTAACAAAATATTAAGCCATCAATTCTCGTTTGTATGAGGCCCTGTGTCTGCTGCCAAAGGGTTCTATCCCATGTATAGCTCCTGCCAAATAATGTGCATTTACCTCATTTCCACCCTCAAGCCAGCATGGTCACCTATAAAGATTAATGTTTGGGACTTGTGCACAGACTGGAGATGTTTAGATGTTTTTCAGATGGATCATCAGGCACTTAAATAGTTTTAAAATGGCCTTGGAAGTCATTAATCTTAATAGATAGAGCAATAATTATATAAGACAGAGAAGGTCCCATGGGACAGGGGAGGAGGTGTTCCTGGCTCTAAGAAAATCCTTTTCCACTATTTAACTTCAGGAATCAAGACTGGCTGGGCCAAAGTCCCCTCTCCTTCCTCTCAGCTTGGCCCAAAGCCAATCTCTGGGTAAGAAGGAGGAATAAAGTACATACTCAGTGACAGATACGTGCACTGCACCTCTCTGCCCTCAGCATCTCTTCAGGAATGAACACAAATTTACCTGTGAGTACAAGCTCAGTCCCTGTTACAACCAAGGCTAAATGAATCTCAGCTAAAGGTAGGCTTGACTATCTATATTATATCTATATAAGGTTTTTTTTCCTGACAAGGTCTAAGAAGCTGGGTTGAGTAGATGCCAGGGTCTAAAATAAGGCACATTTAGACCCAGTGTGGCATTCAGACAGTGAATGAGCTGAGACACTGCTGTGCTGGTGTAGGAGAATAATACCAAGCACAGCACAGTATTTGGAGTCAGAGCTATCAACCACCTTGTGAGAGCACAGGAGGCATCTGGGTTAATTTGAAGGCATATGGACCATTTATCACCTTCCCTAAAATCCATAATGCATGGAATAGACTGTAGTAGAGATATTTGGATCGATGTCTAGACCGTGAGTAACTTTTGCCTAATGTCCAAATCCCCAAGACTCTGTTCTTTCATGTCCAGTCCTCTGACAGATCTCTGGAACAACATTAAATGTGTTGTGTTTTCACTGGCAAGTAAACAATTGACCACAAGCTGCAGAATCTAAAATCCTGCAAGTGCAAAGATGAGAAATACATCAATATTTCATTGATGGAGATCTACTGCCATTAACATCTACATTGTGTAAGGAAACATCTCCAAATGTCATCCTGAAGAATAACAAGCAGTTTTATTGGAGTAAATGTGGCCTTTCCAGTTGTCACAAACAGGACCGTAATAATTTTTAAAGAGAATTAAGCTAAGTATTACCATCCTCTACAGAACTTTGTTTGTTTGTTTCTGTTTGTTGTGGGTGATCCTCGGTTTGCAGCTTGTTAGCAGCATGTCACCAGGGAATAAACACAACCACACACACAAAAGAAAACCTCTTCCCCAAAATCTTTCAAGGCCTCTGGCTGCTGCTAATTGCTGACGCACACAATTGCTGCAGGTTTTTTTGTTGTTGTTGCATAACTGTCACTATTAGTAGTTGGGGATGCATAAGTATCTCATGTGTTTATTACTCAAAGATGGCAATGATGATAAATTCAGCGATTTAAATGGAGTGAAGAGGTTTCCTTGCCACAACAAGTGTTTTCTCTGTTTCCATCTAACCACAAGGCAGTGATGCACACCTCATTTTTTTCCACAAAGGATTTGGGTCTAGCATTATTGATCCAGTGCAGCTGCAAGAGTCTTTCATAAGCGTGATCAAAATGCCAATAAACTCTGCTCTTGTATAGATTCTTCCATTTGTCCAACACCTTTTCCTGCCCCCGTCCTGGCGGGAGGTCAGTGTAGCTGGCTGCAGCCACATAAACCTCATACAACGTGCTGGAATCTCACCAGGAGACTGGGCAGGGCTGGAAAAACGACTTCTCCCAGTCCTCATACTTAATTTTCCTTGCACAAACTCATGGATGTGTTTTTTAAGTGACAGAGCTGCTCCACTTTTCCTGCATGAAGGATGCCTTTTCCATCAGCAATGTCAGGCTGTGGATGAGGTTAGGGGGAAACGGGGACAGCACTGGGTCTCATCCCGCTGCTCTTCCCTGAGACATAGACTAAATCTGAGACATAGACTTCTTTCAGTGGGGAATAGGAGTGAAGCAGGGAGGGGACTGAAGTTCTGGAAATATTGCCCTGAATGGATGATCTTGTAGGCCTGACTCACACCAAGCTCCCAGCGGAGGGAATGGGAGGGCTGTTGGACTCATATATAGAGGGAAAATTTCATTATTGACTCCCTTCCCCCCATATGGTTAGGTCTGTCTTGGGAAGGACAATATTTTCCAAACAATCTGTCATTTCTTTTTCTGAGCTCTCCTTTCCACTTGGCTCTGAAACAAATGTGCGTGCACAGAAAGAAACTTATTCCTTTACAATTTGCCTCTTCTGGGAAGTTTAGAAATGCTACAATCCAGTCATGTTCCAAACATCCCAGTTTCTCTCAGAGAAGCAATGCAGCCTTTTAGACACTATTCCAAGGATGGACTAACAGGGAAGGCTGCAAATAAAGGAATGGGTGAGCTTGGAGAGTCATTTCTTCACTATATTTGGAAATATGAAGAGATGTTCTTTTAATGAATGTTTGTGATGGTTTAAAGAAGAAATTGCAAAGGGTTCTTCTGTTTGTGTAGGAGCAATCTGTGCCACCATCACACAGAATAACATCTTGGTATACTTTTGGAAATTGGCTTGGCTTGAAGCTGATTTGATGCTGGTTTGGTTGGCACTGGGAGGGTCAGCTGGTGTTGAGGTGCCCTTCCTTCCCAACCCCTGCAGCCCTGGACACTCCTCGCTGTCTTTTGGGCACAAGCCCTGGTGTGTTCTTGACACCCCTCAGTTCATCTGATGTCTTCTCTGGGGGAGAAGCTTTGCAATGACCTGGAAGTTGAGAAAAGCAGACACTGAGACTAATTAATCCACCTCTGAATTGAGTGTGAAGAAAATAACATGGTTTAGGCACCTGCTTATACTCACACCTTAACTCAGTTCACTCCTACATCTTGCCTCAAAGCTACACTTGTTTTTCTAGTACCTGAAGCTTGCTGTTAGTGCTGTTACTGTTCAGAAATATCTCAGTCCATCTGACCTATGTGGCTGAGGAACTCAGTCAGGCCTCCAACCTAAAATACACATTCAACAAGCACTCCTCCCAGGCTAGGAGGGGTGGAATCTGTATATAATCTGCCCTTGCAGCCCAGAGGCCACAAGCCAGCCCCACTGCCCTGCTGGGTGGTCTCTGGCCAGTCCTTTGCCTCTCCAGAAGTCTTTTGATCCCCTCAGAAAGGGGGTTCACTCTGAGCTTGTTCCTCCAGAAGGAGGCTCCTGAGCTGGGGGAAATTCCAGCATCCATATCCGATCTTTATGGCTCTTGACAGCCACAGCCAGGACTGAACATGGGCTGGATGCTCTCAGTATTTGCCCTATTCACCTGCTCATAGTCCTGACTCAAATTACTTGAAAACGTTCACAGAATCAGAATCTCAGGCTGGGCACAGTAGGAGGGGACCACTGGAGATCCTCTAGTCCAACTTCCCTGAAGAATTTCTTCAGCACCCACCCACAGACCTGGGCAAAGCCTCTCCTGGTGCTGAGCAAGCTGTGCCCTGGTGCTGGGCCATCTGCAAGACTGGTAGGACACAGGATGTCTCCCCAGCTTCTCAGGCAGGCAGGCAGGCAGCCTGGGAAGCTCCTCTCCATCCTCAACATGTAAACATCTGCTGGAGGAAGACTTTTCTCCTAATAACACGTCATTAAACATTGATTTAAAGACAATCATCTTCCCTCTTTTCAGTTTCACAGCACCTTTAAAACAGCTGTTAGGCTGCAGAGGGGATGATCAGCTGAACAGGAAACACATTGTTAGCTCCCAGTATTAAAACAGTAGAATGCATTAATTTATGAGCTCCTACTCCCTCTCCAAAAGTTTTATTATGTTAATATCACCTTGATGTGCTGGTAGGCCACAGTGCCAAAGCCTCTTTCACACAGTATGTGCCATCCTAAATTATAGGCTGGGTGCCTCCTGGAACTGCCTTTGGAAAACTGGAGTAAACCAGTAAGCACTGAAGTTAATATTATCTTACAGACTAACAACCAGCTAATGCTTGACATGTGAATCCCATTTACTTCTTCTCTCTATAACAAATGGCAAGTGTGGGACTGGACTGTTCCTGATTTTGTGCTATTTATCTTTCTGATCCATTCCATACTCGTTGTCCTTAGTTTTCAGCTACAGTTATAGCCTGTGTGTGTCCGAGTGTGTGACCTGCTCTGTGCAGGAAAGCCCAAGGCACACCCCTGCTGCCGTGTTTGCTTGGTCACTGCATGACTTTCGTATTTTTCTCTTGTGAGAAAAACTTCCAGGGGGTAGGTTTGAGAAGTGCAGTGTCCGGAACTCCAGAATCATCCCTGGAAAATTAAAGCAGACTAAGGGCCTGGGAACGAGCAGTGAGCTCAGTGTGCCGATATCACCCAGGAAAGCATCTCCTTGAGCCCTGCATCCTCCAGCCCGGGCAGCCCTGGCTGTTGCCTGCAGCCTTCCCCCGGGTGCTCAACACTGCGCTCCCAGTTCCACACTGAGGTCCTGAAACAAGAGAGTATTTCAGGGGGTGAAAAAAGAAGAAAAATAAGAGGCCATTCCTTGTCTCCGTCCCCTCGGACAAAAGCCCCAACCGGGAGGAAACGAAGAGGGCAGGGGCCGTGTAGCCGGGAGCACGAAGCCGCCCCCCGAGAGAGGCTCTGCCGGGCGGGAGCCGCCGGACGCGGGGGGCCGGGCTCGGGGATGCCTTCGGCCGCAGGACGGAGGTGCGGGGCGGCCGGCGCCGCCGGTCTCCCGGTGCGGGCGGCGCTGGCCCCGGCCCTCCCCCGTCTGCAGCACCCTGGGACGGGGCTGACGTCAGGAGGAGACGGGGAAATCTCCCAAGAAAACCCTGGAGCGG
>VZTB01000133.1:0-17429 GCA_013397245.1 Thryothorus ludovicianus
GCTGGAGCAGGTGAGATTCCTGTCAGGAATTCCCCAAAAAAAAGCATCCAAATCCCTGGACAGGGAGATTCCTGTCAGGAATTCCAAAGAAAGTGTCCAAATCCCTGATGTTTTTCCTTGGGCTCCTTCCTCGTCATCCCACTGGAGCAGGTGAGATTCCCGATGGGAATTCCCAAGAAAGTGTCCAAATTGCTGATAGGAACTCCCAAAAAAGCGTCCAAATCCCTGCTGCTTTTCCTGGCGTTTCCTCGTCATCCCGCTGGAGCAGGTGAGATTCCTGTTGGGAATTCCCAAGAAAGTGTCCAAATTCCTGATGGTTTTCCTGAGGCTCCTTCCTTGTTATCCTGATGGAGCGGGTGAGATTCCCAATGGGAATTCCCAAAAAAGTCTTTCTGGATGGGAACTCTCAAAGTGTCCAAATTCCTGATGGTCTTCCTGGGCTTCCCTTGTCATCCTGCTGGAGAAGGTGAGATTCCCAGCAGGAATTCCCAAAAATGTGTTTCCTGATGGGAATTCCCAAAGTGTTCAAATTCCGGATGGTTTTTCAAATTCCCAGATCCCGAATTCCGCCTGGGAAGGGAAGCTGGGAGAAGCAGGAGCTCTCCCTGATTTTCTTTCCCCCCATCCCACCATTCCTTCCACTCTTTTCCTGTGCAACATTCCCGCCTCTCCCGAATTCCTTGTTCATTCCGGAGGCAGCTCCAGATGGAAGGAATTCTAATCAGGATTTAATTGCAGAGCGCAGCTTGAGCCTCATTAATATTCCCGGAAAAAAAAAACCAAACCAACCCTGGGAGCTTTGTCTGATCTCCGGCCTCATCCCGGCTCCTTCCTCACGGATCCCAGCTGGAATCTCCGTTGCCACCCCCTCGATCCCGAATCCTGAGGAACAACCCCAAATTCCCAGCAAATCCCACTTTTTTTTTTTTTTTTTTTCCCTGGGATAAAAGCAGGGATGGCGTTTGCCACCTGTTCCGAAGGGATCCTCGGAAATCCTGGGATATCCAATCCTGCCTGGAGCGGCCCTGGGTGCCGGAGGAGTTAATAAATTCCCGATTTTTTTTTTTTTTCCTTTTCTTTTCTCCGGAGCCTGATTAGCTCATTAAGGAGAAACTCATTTTCCTTGGAAACCAGCAGCTCCCTAATTAATTGGGATCCATAATTAGAAGCTAATGAAGGTAACCCGGATACCGCGGAGCCGCTCCGTGGATTCGCTGCCGTATTTTTGGAATCTTTTCCCTGGATTTTGCCCTCAGCAAAGCTCCCGGAATCTGGGCCGGGCCATCTGCTCCTCCTGCTCCTCCCGAATCCACATCCCGCGGTTTTCACGGAGAGATCCGAGGGATGTGTGGGATGGGAAGAGGGAGGTTGGTTCCTCCTTCCTCCCAGATTCCTCGGGATTGGGAATGAGCCTCGGGATAAAAATATCCCAGGGGAGTGGGTGAAGGATAAGGAAGAGCGGGATTGTCTCCATAGGAATGGGAGAATCCTGGAATCCTGGAATGGTTTGGGTTGGAAAGGACCTGAGAGATGATCCCATTCCATGGACAGGACAGGGCTGGATTTGGGATGGGGAAAAGGCTGGATTTGGGATAGGGGAAAAGCTGGTTTTGGGATGGAGCAGGGCTGGATTGTCCAGGAAGGACAATTCCCACTATCCCAGGATGCTCTAACCCGGCCTTGAGGATTTGGCCCAGGAGAACCCTTGAAAATATTCCTTTCTTTGGAGTCAGGGAACAAAACCCTTGGATGCTGCAGTTCCATCGGGAAGCAGCTCGGTGCTGTCACATCCCATCCTCCTGGAGCTCATCCCGTTCTCCCAAAGCCAGGCTGGGAATTATGGGAATGTTCCCCTGGAGAAGGGAAGGATCCAGGGAATCCTCAGAGCCCCTTGCAGGGCCTGAAGGAGCTCCAGGAGAGCTGGAGAGGGATTTGGGATGAGGAATTTGTTGGGATCCCCGTGGATCCCTTTGCAGGGAATTGCTTCCATGGAAACAGAGGGATCAGATTCCCTCTGGGAATGAGGAGTTGTTTTCCAGAATCTTCTGATGTTCTCTCCGGAAGGAAGCCTCCTCTGTTTATCCGGAGGAAGCTGAAATCCAAACTCCTGCTCCTGTCACTGCCGGGTTTGTGGGAATGGCTGGATTTGGGATGGGGAAAAAGCTGGATTTAGGACGGGGACAAAAAAGGAGGAATTGAGGAATTTTGCTGATGGAACCCACAGAAAATTCATCCCGGCTTTCCATCAGGGCGGGAAATTCCATCCCTCTCACCCCAGGGATGGCTCTGATTCCACTGAAATTCCTGGAATTCTGTGCACAGATCCTCAGGAGATTCCTCCATCCCATTCCCTGATTCTGGAATCCTGAGGGCTTCCATCCCTCTGCCTCCTGCTCTTCCAGCCATTCCCAGGGAAAGAATTCCCTCTCCGTGCCCCTCGGTCTCCAGAATTCACAATTTTTCCCAATCATTTTCCCTTTTCCCAACATAACCCAAAGGATTTTCCCTTTTCCAAGCACTTTGGCAAAGGGAGGGGCAGCAGCTGCTGGAAGATTCCCTCCTTCCAGCCTTTTCCGTGGAAAACCTCGGAGCTGCCGGAGCCGGGAGAGCTCCGAGCTGTCCCCACGGGGCCGGAATCTGGGTCACTGAGCTTCCCTCAGCCGGGGATCAGGGATCCAGGGATTAGGATTCACCTTGGATTAACTCCCTGCTGCCAGCAAGGTCCTGCTAAAAAACGGGAAAATGCAGCCGGAATCCTGGATTTTTTAGGGATTTTTTTTTTCCTTTTATTGCCTTTATTTTTCCTTTTTCCTTTTCATTTTCTTTTTCCTTTTCCAGCTGCCCTGGGAATGGCACATTCCTTGTCCTTTTCCCTCTGTGCGCAACCGATTTAATCAAAATTCTGGATTTCTTGGGAAGAAACGATCCCAAATAACCAAACCCGGTGTTGTCCTCTTCAAATCCTGATAAATTTGGGGAGAATCCGTCACATCTCCTTGGGAAAGGAATTCACTCCTCAAAATCAGAGTGGTGGAATTTGAATTTGTGCTGTTAAAAATTCCATCCACGTGGAATTCCATGAGTTCTGTGGGAATTTTTCCTGCTGCCAGGATGTAAATAAAGTCAAATCAGAAATCTGGGAAAAGCAGGATAACCTGAGCCTTTGGATAAGCGATGGGGGCTGGAATATTTTGTATAACGCAGCTAAAACCTGGAATTCCATCCCAGGAATTCACTGGGAGGCAGAACCAAGGAGTCACTGCCATTCCCATGTTTCCTTTTTCTTCTCTGTCTCATCTTTGGGAATTTTCTTTCCCAAATTCCTCCCTGCACCTGGAGGGGGGAAATGAATCCCAAGAAACCTTGGGACCGACAGCTCTGGGGCCTTTCCCGGCTCTGATCCGATTTCCCGGAGCTGCTGAGGGCAAAATTCCCAGCACATCCCTTTGTTCCCGAGAAACGGAGCCGGGAGCTGGGCAGGGGAAAAGTCAGGAAGGAAAATCCATGAAATATTCAGCGGCTGTGCCGAGCTGACCCAGTTATTCCACACGCTCCGAGCGCGGCTCCAGCACGGAGCAGGGAAGGACACCGGGGTGGAATCCGGACACGGAGCTTCCTTGGGAATTCCTGTGGCCCATCCCGGTGGGAATCTTCCCAGGAGGCTCCAGAAAAGCTTTGGGAATTCCGCATGGAAAAACCCCATCCTGTGGGGGTCATGGATTGAGGATTTGCTGGAGTTGGGGATCCCAGAATTTGGGGTTTGTTCCGTGGAGGAGAACCTTGGGAAATGGTGATTCCAAAGTTTGAGAGGGAAATCCAAAATTTAGGAGGGAAATCCAGAGTTTGGGAGGGCAATTCCAAATGCTCCAATTCCATGCCAGGCTGGATGAGCTTGGAGCAACCTGGGATAGGGAAAGGGATCTTGGGCCATGGCAGGGATTGGGAATGGATCTCCTGGAAGATCTTCCCTCCCAAACCCTTTTGGGATTCTGGGATTCCCATGGGATCCAATGGCTGAGGGGCTTTGGAGCCTCTGGAATCTCTTCCAGTCTTTTTGCCCATGGATTTGGGTCATGAAAGGAGAGGTTTGGATATTGGGAAAATTCCCTCATGGAAAGGGCTTTCCAGCCCTGTCCCCATTCCCAGAGGGATTGAAAATCCCTGGGGGGATGCGGCCCTTGGGGACACGGATCAGTGCTGGGAATGTTTGGATTCCATGATCTTGGGGCACTTTTCCAACCCCAATATTCCACAATTCTGGAAATTCCCACTGAGCTCCCAGCTCAGTGGATCTCATCCATGGATCAGCTGGGATTACTGGGAATATTGGATAAACCCAATCCTTGGCTTGACCCATCCTAGGCCGAGACAGATATTCTTTTTCCACAATTTCCTGTCCCTGGAAAAACCAGTTTGTCCCAAAATTCGATGGTTTTCCTGATGTTTTCCTTGATTTCCCATTCCAGACTGGCCGGATCGAGCCGAACTATCCCAAAGTTTGTGGTCACCAGGGAAATGTGCTGGACATCAAGTGGAACCCCTTCATTGAGAACATCATTGCCTCCTGCTCCGAGGACACCTCGGTGAGCCGGAATTCCGGGATGCAATTCCCAATCCATCCACCCTCCCGATCCCATTGATGCCCTGTTTTGGTATTTCCACGGCATTTCTTTTGGGAATGCTGAGGGACAGGAGATCAAAGCCAATCCCAAACTGTGCCCAGCTTGGCTCTTGAACTGGAATTCCCTCCTGACCTTTTATTCCTGGACACAAATCCGGAGCTGGGGGAAGATCCAGAGGGTAATTCCCATGAGGAGAGCTGAGGGAGCTGGGAATGCTCAGCCTGGAGAAAAACGGGATCCAGAGGGAATTCCAGGCTCTCCACAAGTCCCTGACAGGAGAGGGCAGCTGGGGGGAGGTCCCAGGGAATGTTCAGGTTGGAATTTCTCCATGGAAAATGTTCTGAAACATTGGAATGGCTGCCCAGGAAGGTTTGGAGTCTCTATCCCGAGAGAAATTCCTGGATGTGGCACTCGGTTCAGACGATGTTGATCCATACCAATTTAGATTCCATGATCCTGGAGCTCTTTTCCAACCTCAATGATTCCATCCCAAAGGCTGAATCCTAAAGGAAAAATCCCACATGTAAAAGGAAGATCAGGATCCATCCCTGGTTTTGCAGGATGAGAGCCAGGATTTGGGATGGATGATCCTGAAATTGCTGAAAGCTTTTATTTGGGGGAAGGGGCTTTCAGGGACAGGAGCTGGAATGCTTCAAATCCCATTCCAGGTTCTATCCTGGCTGGATTTTTCCCAAGGAATCACAAAGATTTGTTCATCTTCCTTAAGGGATAATAAGCAGCAGGGCTGATCCTGGAGTTCCTGGAAGCTTTTTTGGGGGGAAGGAGCTTTCAAAGCCAGGAGTTGGGATGTTCCAAACCCCATTCCAGGTGCGGATCTGTCTTGGCTGGATTTTTCCAGAGGATCCCAAGGATTCATTATTTATCCTTGAGGGACAATCAGCAGCAGGCCTGATCCTTAAATTCCTGGAAGCTTTCTTTTCTAGGGAAAGAGCTTTCAAGGCCAGGAGTTGGAATGCTCCAAACCCCATTCCAGGTTTGGAACTCCATTCCAGGTTCTACCCTGGCTGGATTTTTCCCAAGGAATCTTTATTTATCCTTGTGGGACCAGCAGCAGCAGCAGGGCTGATCCTGGAATTCCTGAAATAATTTTTATTAGTGGGGCAGGGGGGAAGGATCTTCCCAGGCCAGGGGTTGGGATGATCCGAAGGGCCGTTCCAGGTGCGGATCTATCTTGGTTGGATTTTCCCAAAGGATCCCNTGGCTGGCTTTTCCCAAAGGATCCCAAAGATTCATTATTTATCCTTGAGGGACAATCAGCAGCAGGGCTGATCCTGGAATTCCTGAAATAATTTTTATTAGTGGGGCAGGGGGGAAGGATCTTCCCAGGCCAGGGGTTGGGATGATCCGAAGGGCCGTTCCAGGTGCGGATCTATCTTGGTTGGATTTTCCCAAAGGATCCCAAAGATTCATTATTTATCCTTGTGGGACCAGCAGCAGCAGCAGGGCTGATCCTGGAATTCCTGAAATAATTTTTATTAGTGGGGCAGGGGGGAAGGATCTTCCCAGGCCAGGGGTTGGGATGATCCGAAGGGCCGTTCCAGGTGCGGGCCTGGGAGATTCCGGAGGGCGGGCTGAAGCGGAACATGACGGAGGCGGTGCTGGAGCTGTACGGACACAGCCGCCGCGTCGGGCTCGTGGAGTGGCACCCGACCACCAACAACATCCTCTTCAGCGCCGGATACGACTACAAGGTCGGGCTTCCCGGGAATGCCGCTCCGCAGGGCTCTCCCCGGACGTCGGCACCGCTGGGAGATCCCAGTCTGGACGGCCGGAGTGGGATCGTGGGGTGCTGGGAATGGTTTGGGTGGGAAGGGGCTTAAAGCTCATCTTGTTCCGTGCTTTCCATAGGCCGGGGGTACGTTCCATGGATCAGGGAGAGCTTCCACAGGCCAGGGAGACATTCCATGGATCAGGGAGAGCTTCCACAGGCCAGGGAGATATTCCATGGATCAGGGAGAGCTTCCACAGGCCAGGGAGATATTCCATGGATCAGGGAGAGCTTCCACAGGTCAGGGAGACATTCCATGGATCAGGGAGAGCTTCCATGGATGAGGGAGACATTCCATGGATCAAGGAGAGTTTCCATATGCCAGGGAGACATTCCATGGGTCAGGGAGAGCTTCCACAGGTCAGGGAGACATTCCATGGACCAGGGAGACATTCCATGGATCAAGGAGAGTTTCCCTAGTTCAGGGAGGCATTCCATGGATCAGGGAGACATTCCATGGACAAGGGAGATATTCCATAGGCCAGGGAGACATTCCATGGAGGAGGGAGATATTCCATAGGCCAGGGAGACATTCCATGGACCAGGGAGACATTCCATGGATCAAGGAGAGTTTCCATATGCCAGGGAGACATTCCATGGGTCAGGGAGAGCTTCCACAGGTCAGGGAGACATTCCATGGACCAGGGAGACATTCCATGGATCAAGGAGAGTTTCCCTAGTTCAGGGAGGCATTCCATGGATCAGGGAGACATTCCATGGACAAGGGAGATATTCCATAGGCCAGGGAGACATTCCATGGAGGAGGGAGATATTCCATAGGCCAGGGAGACATTCCATGCACAAGGGAGATACTCCATAGGCCAGGGAGACATTCCATGGACCAGGACCAGCTCCCACAGACCAGGGAGAACTCCTACAGACCAGGGATAGGTTCCACAGTCCGGGAACAGGTTCCAAAGCCCCGGGAGCCGCTCCCGGCGCTCCGGGTGTCTCCAAGGGCCGTTCCCGCAGGTGCTGATCTGGAACCTGGAGGTGGGCGAGCCGGTGAAGATGATCGACTGCCACTCGGACGTGATCCTGTGCATGTCCTTCAACGCGGACGGCAGCCTCCTGGCCACCACCTGCAAGGACAAGCGCCTGCGCGTCCTGGAGCCGCGCTCCGGCAGGGTCCTGCAGGTGCGACCCGCCGCCGGAACGGCATTCCCGGGAAAAGCCCCGTGGAATGCCCAGAAATGCTCCCGGCGGAGTGTTTTCCATGGGGAGGGATCAGGCTCCCAGGCTGGAGGTGGAGGTGGTGGGAAGGGCTCGGCCTCATTCCGGGTGGAAGAGGTTTGGTTCTGTTGTTGGTTAAGGATTTGTGGGAAGCGTTGGAATTTCCCTGGGATGAGGCGAGGGGAGCAAGGAAGGGGCTTTCCAAGAGGAAGGAGCAGGGGAGTTGGAGGCTTTGATTCCGCTGTTGATTAAGGATTTGCAGGAAACCGAGGGAATAAAGGAGAAGGTGAGGGAAGTCTGGAGGTGGATGGTGGGTTGCCCCTGATCCTTGGGGAAAATGGGAATTCTGGCTCGCCCAGAAGGACAGAGCTGGAATTTCCCTGGGATAAGGCAAGGGGAGCAAGGAAGGGGCTTTCCTGGGATGAGAGCTGGATCCAACGGGGATTCCAGAGCCCGTTCCCATCTTGCAGGAGGCCAACTGCAAGAACCACCGCGTCAACCGCGTGGTTTTCCTGGGAAGCACCAAACGGCTCCTGACCACCGGAGTGTCCCGCTGGAACACCCGTCAGATCGCCCTCTGGGACCAGGTGGGATCCCGCTCCGTTCCCTCTGGAATTCCTGCTTAGTTTCAGGCAGGATCCCTGCTCCATTCCCACTCAAATTCCTGCTACAACCCTGCCACAATCCTTGTTCCATATCCACTGGAATTCCTGCTCTGTCCCTGCCAGGATCCCTGCTCCATCCCTGTCGGAATTCCTGCTCCATCTTTGCCAGGATCCTGCTCCATCCATATCAGAATTCCTGATCTCTCACTGCCAGGATCCCTCCTCCAATTCACTGGAATTCTCCTCCAACCCCACCAGGATCCTGCTCCATCCCTGCCCAGATCTCTGCTCCATCCCTTCCAGGATCCTGCTCCATCCCTGCTGGAATTCCTGCTCCAACCACACCAGGATACCACTCTACCCCTGCTCAGATCCCTGCTCTGTCCCTGATGGAATTCCTGCTCCATCCCTGCCCAGGTCCCTGCTCCATCCCTGCACGAATTCCTTCTCCATACCCACTGGGATCCCGCTCCATCCCTGCCCAGATCCCTGCTCCATCCCTGCTGGAATTCCTGCTCCAACCACACCAGGATACCACTCTACCCCTGCTCAGATCCCTGCTCTGTCCCTGATGGAATTCCTGCTCCATCCCTGCCCAGGTCCCTGCTCCGTCCCTGCTGGAATTCCTTCTGCATCCCCACCAGGATCCCGCCATTGGCACATGGCTAACTCCGGGATTTTCCTGTTTTCCAGGAAGATTTATCCATGCCCCTGATCGAGGAGGAGATCGATGGGCTCTCGGGGCTCCTCTTCCCGTTCTATGACGCCGACACCCACATGCTGTACCTGGCTGGGAAGGTAGGGATGCACGGAGCATCCGGGTGGGGCATTCCCACAAAATCCCCCAGCATCGCCCATGGATTGGGGCCGGAATTTGGATGCTGGAATGGTTTGTGTGGAAAGGGAGCTTCAAGCTCATCCAATTCCATGGGTGTCCCTGCCGTGGGACACATTCCGTTATCCCAGGCTGCTCCAACTCAGGACATTCCAGGGATCCAGGGGCAGCTGCAGATTCTCTGGGAATCTCCTTCCCAATGTCCCATCTATGCCTGCCTTCTAAATGCTCCTAATCCTGTTTTTTTTCCACTTTCTCCTTTCTGAATCCATTCCCATCCCTCTTCCCTGCTGCTCCAGGGTGACGGCAACATCCGGTACTACGAGATCGGCTCGGAAAAGCCCTACCTGAGTTATCTCATGGAATTCCGCTCCCCGGCTCCGCAGAAAGGACTGGGTAAGGATGGAGGTGCTGCTGCTCCGCTTCCCGGAGCACGGAAAAGGTGGATGGGGAAGGTGCTGGATTGAACAGCACAAGGAAAAGTGTTTGGGTTGGAGTTGGATTGGGTTTGGGTTGGGATTGAGATTGGATTGGATTGGATTGGATTGGATTGGATTGGATTGGATTGGATTGGGTTTGGAATGGGTTTGGATTGTGTTGAGTTTGAGTTGGGTTTGGATTGTGTTTGAATTGGAATTTTCCATGCTGGAATCTCCCGCATGGCTGATCCCGGTGCTCTCCGGTTTGGGATTTTCCATGCTGGAATCTCCCGGATGGCTGATCCTGGTGCTCTCCGGTTTGGGATTTTCCATGCTGGAATCTCCCGGATCCCGGTTCTCTCCGCAGGGGTGATGCCGAAGCACGGCCTGGACGTCTCCGCCTGTGAAGTTTTCCGGTTCTACAAACTCATCACCCTCAAGGGGCTCATCGAGCCCATCTCCATGATCGTCCCGAGGAGGGTGAGTCCTGGAATGTGGGAATGAGCGGGATCCGGAATGTCCAGGTGCATCCGGAGCCGTGGACATGCCCCACTTTGGCCAATCCCATGCATGGCTCTGTTCCCACCATTCCTGGACCTCTCCATCCTTACTCATCCCAGGGAATTTCAACCAAAATTTAGCGGGAATGTTTTTAGGGAATGTTTCTCTAAGGGGTTGGTCTCACATAAGGTTTGCGAGTTTTGGGGAAAATACCTCTTGGATTGGGGTTTTCTGGGAAGAAAATCCAGCTGCTGGCCAGGGCTGGGTGGAGGATGCGATCCCAGGTTCTCTGCTCCAGCCAGCCCTTCCCAAATTTCCTCCCTTGTGCCTGAAGTTTCCCAGCTATCCAGGTGTTAATTTCTTCTGTGGGGCAGGGAATAATTCCCCCATGCCCAGGGAGCAGATTCCCAGATCCCATTGCTCTTCTCTTCCCATTTTCCCAGTCGGAGACATACCAGGAGGACATTTATCCCATGACTCCGGGCACGGAGCCGGCCCTGACCCCGGACGAGTGGCTCAGCGGGGTTAACAGAGGTAAAGCCACCAGGAGGGTATCCCAAAAAAATCCAGGATGTGGGAAAGGGTCGGCACATCCCGCTGATCCGCCGGCTCTCCCGCAGATCCCATCCTGATGTCGCTGAAGGAGGGATACAAGAGGAATTCCAAGATTGTCTTCAAGGCGCCGGCGAGGGAGAAGAAGAGCGTGGTGGTCAACGGGATCGACCTCTTGGAGAACGTCCCGCCCCGCACGGAGAACGAGGTGGGGCAGCCTGGAGTGGGAATGGGAGTGGGAATGGGAGTGGGAATGGGAATGGGAATGGGAATGGGATCTGGGGGATGAACCTGGAAAGGCACCGCGCTGCTGGTCTCCATCCCAACGGAGCTGGGAGCGTGGGATCCTTCAGGGATGGGGGCCTGGGATCCATCCTGTGACCCTTTCCCAGGGTAGGATCCCAGGATCCATCCCGTGACCCTTTCCCATAGTGGGATCCCAGGATCCATCCCACAACCCTTTCCCATAGTGGACACCTTTTTCCAGGACACCTCCCATTATCCCAGGCTGCTCCAACCTGGCCTTGGACACTCCCAGGGATCCAGAGGCAGCCACAGCTTCTCTGGGAATTCCATCCCAGCCAGCTCCCACTCCCAACTGGGAATTCCTTCCCAAAATCCCATCCCAATCTCCCATCCTTCCCAGTTCCCATCCAATCCTTGCCCCCAAAATCAGCCGAGTTGTGGCCCATTCCCAGCACGGATCTGGCAAAATCCTGGGATGAGCTGGTGTGATCCCACCAGCTCCATCCCTTCACCTCCATCCTTGTTTTCCAGCTGCTCCGGATGTTCTTCCGGCAGCAGGACGAGATCCGGCGGCTGAAGGACGAGCTCTCGCAGAAGGACATTCGGATCCGGCAGCTGCAGCTGGAATTAAAGAACTTCCGGAACAGCCCCAAGAACAATTGACTCCAGGGATGTTTTCTAAAGAAATTCCTTTGTTTCTACTCCTCAAATTCCTTGGATCCACTCACCCAGAACACAATTCCGGAATCCGCGGCTGCTGAGAGCCTGGAATCACGTCCTGCGCGTCTTGTCCGGCACTAATCCCGCTCTAACCTGATTCCTGGGAAAGCCTGGAGGCTCCCAGTAAGTCGGAGCCGTGTCCTGTCCGTCGGGATGAGCCAGCCCGGGAAGGATTCCCGGGAAAGCGCGAAGCTTCCTTGCTATTAATTTTTTTTCCTATGCAAAACTGGGACGGCGGGAGCAGAACTGGAAAAGGGGCGGGAAGTGGGAAGGGCTTGATCGTTAAAGGGGGTTTCCATGTGGGAATTCGGGATCTTTCCTGTGCTGGGAATCTGGGATTCTCCCCATGGGAGCAGGACAGGATCCTGCCTGTGCTGGGAATCTGGGATTCTCCCCATGGGAGCAGGACAGGATCCTGCCCGTGCTGGGAAACTGGAATTTTTCCCATGGTGGGATCCCAGAATCCTTCCCATGACCCTTTCCCATGTTGGGAGCCCGGGACTCTTCCTGTGGTGGGAATCTGGGATCATTCCCATGGGAGCAGGACAGGATCCTTCCCACAGGAGCCTGGGATCCATCCTGGGACCCTTTCCCATAGTGGAATCCCAGGATCCTTCCCGTGATCCTTTCCCATGTTGGGAGCCCAGGACTCTTCCCACAGTGGGATCCCTGGGATCCTTCCCGTGGTGGGAATCTGGGATCCTTCCCATGACAAGAACTTGGGATCATGGCGTGAACCCGGGATTCTTCCTGCAGCTGGAGCCTGGGATCCATCCCAGGATCCTTTCCCATGGTGAGAATCTGGGATCATTCCCATGGTGAGAACTTGGAATCCATCCCATGGTGGGAATCTGGGATCCTTCCTGTGGTGGAAATTTGGGATAATTTCCATGGCAGGGAACTGGAATCCTTCCCGTGGTGGGATCCCAGGATATTCCTGGGGATGGATCCCAAGGGATGGTTCCCGAGGGATGGACCTTGTGGGATGGATCCCAAGGAATGGATCCTGAGGATGGATCCTGAGGGATGCACCCGGACCTTGCCGGGCTCAGCACGTTGGACAATCCCAGGATTTGTGGGATTTGCCTGGAGCACAGGGAACGACACCAAATCCCGTTGGTTTTTCCTGGAGATCCCAATTCCCGAAGTTCCCGGCGTTCCCGGCGTGGGTCTGTCCTGTCCGTGCTGGACATTCCCGGCGTTCCCCGCTGCATTCCATGTGCTGTCATTCCCAATTATTTATGCTCCCACGGGATAGTGATGGAATAAAATCTTTTCAGGATACCAGAACCGCATTCCTGCTTTTCCTTCTCCACCCAGAGGCTCTGTGGGACAGGGGTTGGGAATATCCCAAGGAAAATTCCGGGATGCAGGGAGGGGTGAGCAGCCGAGGATAGATCCTGGAATCCAGCACGGACCCCCAGTCCAGCATTGCCAGCTCATCCCAACATTCCCATTTAGGATCCAACTCATTCCAGAGGGAGGGAAACAGGGAGTGCTGGCTCTTCCCTGGGATCCAGGAGCTCCTCGTTCCCAGCCTGGCAAAGCTGGGAGAGGATTTTCCAGGAGAAAGGCTCCAGTTTCCCTGGGATAATCCCCCAGAACCCCCCATTCCCAAGGGAAAACATTCCAGGAGCTTCACCCAGCCCCAACATCTCCCTGAGCTTCATCCAAAGGATTTGAGGGAGCCAAAGGTGCTAAAAATCCAGCAATTCCCGCTCACCCAGGGCTGGAATTCCTTGATTTTAGGGTGCCAAAAAAAAAATCCAGGAATTCCCACTTTTACAGATCTGGAATTCTTTGTTTTTTAGGGAGCCAAAGGTGCTAAAATCCAGGAACTCCCATTTTTCCAGAGCTGACATTCCTTATTTTTAGGGTGCTAAAAAGATCTGGGCTGCCGTTCCTTGTTTTCCCAGAAAGAATTCCAGAGGCGGGATTTGTATCAAAAGCTTTATTGAAATTCCTCAAAGCCAAACAGACAAAAACTCCAAAGGTGGCTCTGCTGGGCCCCCAAATTCCCAAAAAAACCTGGAGCCGCTGGATTTCAACACACGGAAGCTTTCCTAGGAAATCCAAGTCACTTCCAAAGGGATTTTCCCCGCAGGATCTGTACATTCCCCAAGCATTTCCTGGGCTTTTTTGCCTCCCAACAAGGTAAGAAAATACAATTTTCAGGAATTTCCATGGAATTTCAGGCATTTCTCCTGGATTTCCTGGCTTTCTGGGTGGAAAAACTGGGATTTTCCAAGCAGTTTTGCCTGGACTAGGGGTGGAAATTCCAGAGGGAGTTGATTGGGAAAGAGGGGAGGGGAGGAGTTGCTTTATTCCAAGGTCAGGCAATTTGGGAATTTGGGATTATTTTTTATTGAGATTCCCATTTTTTTTTTCATGCCTGCCATTTCCAGGGATTTGGCTGTGCCAGAGCCACGAAAATTCCCAAAAATTCCAAAAAAATTCCCCTAAAAACCCAAAAAAATACCCTAAAAAAAAAAAAATCCCCCAAAAATCTAAAATTCCCTCCCAAACGAAAGGAAAACCGGGAACACACAACACACAGGGATCGCAAAGTCACCAGCTCCGAACCCATCCCGAAAAATCCAACATTCCCAAAAAAAACAACGTTTGGTCACTATTTACAAAAAGGGAATTCCCAAAGTTGGGAAAAGGGGCTGGAAATGGCAGCATTCCCCAAAAAACCAAAAAAAACCCAAAACCACGGAGCAAGGCACCACTGCCACCCCAGGGAGGAGGCCTGGCTGCCATTCCCGAAAAACCGTGGATTTGGGAATGGCAGAGGTGGGAAAATCCCAGCTCATCCATGGATTTCGACTCGGTTTTCTCCTTGTTTTGCTTCCGAGATGTCCAAGCTCCGCTCCGAGAATTCCCAACTCGGCTCCTACTCAACGCTCGTAGTTCCAGGGATTCAAGGAAAAGGATCCAAGGAAAAAATTCCCAAAGAATCGGAGGAGGAGCGGCAGTAAAAATAGGATTTTATTCCCTTCCCACCCTCGCTGCTCCCGCTCGGTTCCCACAGCAACGTTACAATCCGGAAAAAAAAAAAAAAAAAACAAAAAAAAAAAAAAACAAAAAAAAAAAAAAAAACAGGAAAAGAAAAGGAAATCCAAAGGGTCGGGAGTGGGAAAAGGGGGAATTCCGGGATAAAAACAGTCAAATCACAAGAGGGAATTTTTTCCAGGGAAAATCTGCTCAGTCGTCCTCATCCCCCTCATCCTCAGGCTCTCGTTTCCTCTTCTGGCCCCGCTCTTCCTCTGGAAAAAAGAAAGAATTCCCGTTATTCCAGGAGCCGTGTTCCTGCTTTTCCGGGAATTCCATTTTCCATGGAATTGAGGTGGTTTTTCCTCGGGAAAAGTGGGATTGGTTCCGTACCGGGCTCCTCCTCGTCCTCCTCGTCGTCCACCTCGCCATCGTTGTAGCCTTCCTCATCCTCCTGGAATTCCGGGAAAAAACGGGATGAAAACCTGGGATCAGCCCAGGAGCTTTCCCAAGATGCCCTTTCCCAAGGAGGGAAAGTCCTTGGAATGTCCTCAGCAAGGAGCCACTTCCCAGTATTCCCCTTTCTTATGGAATACCAGGAGCTGGCCCTGAAATCCCAGTGAATCAAACGCTGAGCTGGGAGTGTGGGAATGTGGGATTCCCGAGTTTAGGAACACTGGATTGGGAATTATGGGAGTGGGAAAAGCTGGAATGATCCAGAGCCTCCCAGCGGGACTGAGGAGGCTCAGGAACATTCCAGAGGGGCAGGAGAGGATTTAGGGCTGGAGGAGAGGGAAAACTAATTCCTAGAATCCCGTTTTCCCTTCTCCCATCCCACTCTCCCTCCTCCCTATAATCCCATTCCCATAATCCAATTCCTTCCACAATCCCCTTTTCCCCTCCAATCCCATTTCCCCCATAATCCCATTTTTCTTCCCATTCCATTTTCCCTCCTCTCTATAATTCCAGTTTTCCCCCCTCACTCCCCTTTTCCCCCATCCCAGACTTCATCCACCCCAGCACAAAGCCAATCCTCAAATCCCAGATTTCCTGCCCAGCTCTTCCCAGCCAGATCCCAGAGATTCCTGAGGTGGAATTCCAAGGCAGAATTCCAAGGCTCACCTCCTCCTCTCCGCTCACATCCTCCTCCTCCCCCTCCTCTTCTTCCTCCTCATCCTCCTCATCCTCCACTACCTGAGCGTCGTCGTCATATTCCTCCTCTGGAAAAACAAAATCCATGGAAAAAGTTGGGGTTGTTTTTAACAATTCCACTCAGAATCTGGGAATCCGAGTGCAGAATTCCTTTGGGATAGCACAGGATTGTCCAGAGCTCTGAGAATGCACTCCAGCTGCTCCTCTTCCCACTATTCCCAAGGATTTGGGAGCTGGGGAATCCCAGTTTTTCCAGGAACAGATGGAGCAGAATTTTCCCATCATCCTTCCCATGGACACCAAATTCCAGCCTTCGAGGCGATTCCCAAGAGGAAAGTCCACAAATCCAACCATTCCCAGCAGAAAATAGGGAAGTGCCGAGCCCCTGCAGTGTTTTCCATGTGTTTGGGAGCCTTTGGGAAGCTTCCCAAGAGTTCCCACTCAGCATTCCCAGGAAAAGTGCACATCCAGCTTTTCTGCTTCTGCTATGCTGCTGGGATGGGAGAATCCAGCAAATTCCCTGGGATCAGCCAGATCCTCATCCTGGGATGGCTCCGGAGGCAGCCAGGGAAAGGTGGTGCCTACAGCACTGGGATTCCCTGGAATTCCAGGCTGTTCCTTCCTCAGCTCCCCAGTGTTTTCCATGCACCTCCCTCATGGAGCAGCTCCCTAATTCCTGTTTTTTTCCATGCCCATGGAAACCCTTTTCCACGAGGATTTCCACAATTCCCAGACATTCCTTCTTACCCACGCTCATCCCTGTTCCCACAATTCCTTCAGTCCTTTCCCTTGATTCCTTCCTGATCCCACCCAATTCCCAGATAGAGGAATGGGATTTTCCAGGCCCTCATTCCCTCGGGATACAGGAATTCCATGGAGCACATCCCACGTACCGTCCTCATCCTCCTCCTCGTCATCCAGGCCCTCCACGTATCCCTCAGCGTCCGAATCCGGCGCTTCCTTGTCATCCCGGTCTTTCACTAGGGATAAAACTGAGGAAGTTGCTCCTTCAGGCCCAGCCCAGCTCCTTCCCGCCATTCCCTCGGGATACCCAGCTCCTTCCCCTCATTCCTTCTCCTCTTTTCCTCAGGTCTTTTCCCTCATTTTTTTTTGGGACACCAAGATCCTTCCCCTCAGATCCCTCCCCTGATTCCCTCATTCTTTTCCCTCATTCCCTTATCCTTTCCTCATTCTCTCCCCTCATTCCCTGCCCTCATTTCTTTGGGACACTCAGGTCCTTTCCCTCATCCCTTCCCCTCATTCCCTCACTCATCCTCTCATCCGTTCCCCTCATTCCCAACTCCCTCCCTAATCCCTTCCCTCATCCTCATTTCTTTGGAACACCAAGATTCTTTCCCTAATCCCCTCACTTTTTCCCCTCATTCCTTCCACTCATTCCCTCATTTCTTCTTCTCATTCTCTCATCCTTTATCCTCATTCCCTCATTTCCCTCACTCCTCCTCGTTCCCTCACTCCTTCCCCTCATTTCTTCCCTCACTCCTTTCCTAATCCCTTCCCTCATTCCCTCACTCCTTCCCCCTCATTCCCCTCACTCCTCCCTCTCATTCCTTTGGGACACCAAAATCCTTCCCCTCACTCCTTCCTCTAACTCTCCTCACTCCTTCCCTAATCCCTTCCCTCATTCCCTCACTCCCTCTCACTCCTTCCCCTCAGTCCTCTCATTCCCCTCACTCCTTCCCCCTCATTCCCCTCACTCCTCCCTCTCATTCCTTTGGGACACCAAAATCCTTCCCCTCACTCCTTCCTCTAACTCTCCTCACTCCTTCCCTAATCCCTTCCCTCATTCCCTCACTCCCTCTC
>VZTB01000135.1:0-17049 GCA_013397245.1 Thryothorus ludovicianus
TCCCAGCTCTCCTCTGTCCCAGCCCCATGGTTCATGGCTGCAGGCCCCTCTCCAGGATGTGTTGGCTCCCTGCCAATCACTCTGAGTGACAGAGACTTCAGAACTATGAAACACCTCCTTCCATTTCCCCAGCAAAAGCCTAATTTATGGAACAAAAAGACTTGTGAGGCATGAGAAACATCAGACAGCGAGTTCCCAGGCTGCTCCCTCCTCCCTGCACTGCTCAGCTCTGCCCGCAGAGCAGCCCTTGCTGGCATCCAGGTGCAGGATCACACGGCCAGCTTTGCCTCTCCAGATGACCCCAGGCGCTTCTCATTATCCCGGCATGAGGCAGGATCTCTGGAGCAGGGGCTCACACGTGCCAGGACTCATTAACCTTCTGCAGTCTGCCTTCAAAAACCTGCCAGAGAGGCTGCAAACAGCTACTTTGGAATGGGCTTTCCCAGCTTTTATTTCTCTTTGAAGGGAATGCTGGAATTGAGGGGTCTGGTGCAGTTTTTCACGTGGGAATAAAAGCAGGGCAGGTTTGCCAAGGGAGGCAGGGCTGGTGGGAGATGTAAAATCTCTCCTTGGAGCACTTCTGGCCATGGGTGGGAATGGAGCTGGGAAAGGGACTGGAGCCCCAGAAGCAGCTGAGGGAGCTGAAAAGGGGCTCAGGCTGGAGAAAAGGAGGCTCAGGGCGCCCTTCTGGCTCCTGACAGGAGGAGACAGCTGGGTCAGGGTCAGGCTCTGGTCCCAGGGAACAAAGAACAGAACAGGAGGAAATGGCCTCAGTGTGTGCCAGGGAGGGTTCAGGTTGGATATTATGGAAAATTTTGTCACTGGAAGAGTAGCTAAGCATTGGGACGGCTGCCCAGGGAGGTGGGAGTGTCCCCATCCCTGGAGGGATTCGAAGGATGACAGGATGTGGCTCTTTGCAATGTGGTTTAGTGGGAATGGTCATGTTTGGTTGAAAGTTGGACTTGGTCATGTTGGAGGTCTTTTCCAACCTCAGTTATTGTGTGATTCTTAGTGATTGAGCCCAGCTGCATTGTCCAAGGAGGGACCATTCCTGGCTGCAGTGGTGGCTCCTGTGCCAGGATGTCCCTGGCTGTTGGTCAGAGCACACTGGGTGCCCCAGACAATGAGATGGGGTGGGAAATTATGAGAGTTAAAAGCACAGCCCCAGCAATCTCACCTCTCTTTCCTCTCCCCGCCTTCCTCAGCTTTGAGGTGCCTCAGGTCATTGTTTTCAAGCTTTTCTTTCCAGTCTGGAGTCTCATTTACAAGGCAGTAGCTGGAGTTCAAAGCAATGCCTGGGAGCAAGGGGTGCTGGAGCCTTATGGAAAAAAATAATAATCAGGAATCAGAGGAGTGGTGAGGAAGTTGGCAACTTGTTCCAAACCTATGCTAAATTCAGGCCACTGAGCCTGAGGTGTAAACAGCCCTATCTTATTGCTGCATCTTCATTTTCTGGTTTTGATCTTACATTATTTATTTCAAGCAAGATAACAGGGAATGTGCCACGCTGAAATGAGAAAGGCCCATACTCAGAGCAAACTGAGTTTTGCTGTCACAGCCCCCTGTCAGACCAGGAAACTGCAACAGGAAAGGGCTGCTCCTCTTGCTCAGCACAGGTCCAATTTTCAGCTTTAACTATATAAAAATGGAAGAAATAACCTGCTGTCATTAGTAGTCCAATTGCAAAGCTTCTCAGACTCACAGAGTGGATTGTCTGCTTATACCTCATTTCACTGAAATGTGTCAGTTAAATGTCAGTATTTGTAGTACCTCTCTTATTTTCTCAGGAGCTTTGTCCATCCAAGTCCAGGTTGGATGTGATTGGAGCAATCTGCTCTAGTGGAAAGTGTCCCTGTCCATGGCAGGGAGTGGAATGAGATAAGATTTCAACCCAAACCTTCCAACCCAAACCATGCCGTGACCCTGCGATTATATCAACACCAATGAAAACAGAGATAAAGCTGAGCAAATGCTGAAGAACAATTCTGCAGGTTTGACCCCTTGTGACCAGCTCAGGCACTGTTTGCAAGAGGTCAGCCACCAGTTGTCTGCCAGGCTTCCCAAATCCCATGATCACAAGTGGATTGGCACTGAGGACTCCTGCAGGGCATGGCTATTTTCAGCTGCCACACATTGTTCTCTGGATTCTGAGGTGTCACTCACCAAGCAGGACACCAGGAGGGTTTTAGGTGATGCTGGGCACCAGCCAGGCTGCAGAACAAAGGCACCTCCTGGGAAGCTCTCTGCCACCCTGGAGGATGGGCAGGGCTCATCCTGGCTCCTTGACAATGCCAAATAATGTGGTCAAAGGAGAACAGGAGGTGCTCAGTGATCAACTTCATTACATCTAGAAGGAAGTGCTGGAAAAAGTTATCTATGGACGAACTTTGAACCAAAGCCATTATTGCTTTATTTCCAGCCAATTTGCTTCGAGCTTGGGCTTTCTAAATTTACCCTGAGTAAGGATTTTAAGTAAAGGAGACAGTCCTATGTTTCCTGAGCAATGATTTGTTCCCAGAATTGAGGTTACCAGCAGAACATTTATAGAGGCAGAATCTCACTGTAACCTCTCAACTGCTTTCAAACCTCCCAGGCCCAGACACCTTTTCTCAGTGACATCTCTGAGGCTGAAACACCTGCACAAAAACCTCATGTTTGTCTGGTATTGTGTAATTACAACCAGAAGAACATGCAAAATGTGGTCATCAAAATTTCGTCTTTGCTGATGTTAAACAAGTCACAGAGAGCCAGAAGCCTGAATGTCTGTGTTAGACTGAGATGGCCTTCCTAAAGCATGAAAGATTGTTTGGCTGCCTAGAAATGCAGTGTATCTGGGGTTGTGTGTATGTTCGAGTAGGGGAGATATCATAAAAATAGGTGGCAGAGAGAACAAAACACTTAAACTGATTTAGAGCAGGGAAAACACAAGATGGCACAAGTAGCATTTCAAGGATGCTCTGTGAAGTTGAGAAACGAGTAATTCCTGTGCTGCCTTAAAGCCACAACCCCCTCCCTGGAAAACTCTGAACAGCACAATTGCTCCATAAATCACTGTGCTTGCCCAAGAAAGGTCCCTGGGCAGTAGCTCATGGGGGTGTCAGATAAACACAGGAGGCATCCTAAAGCTGTCTGTGCAGATTGTGTTATTTTACACACCTCCAAACACCTCAGAGAAGGTGTTTGCTCTCAGGAGATGCTCCTCGAGTGGCTCCCTGGGCTGGCTTTGCTGTGCAGCTCTCTGGGCCCTGCACTCACGAGTTGTCATCAGCAGAGTGTCCCGAACACCCAGGCCTTGCACCAGGAGCCACAGTGTGCTCTGGATGTGCTGCTGCCTGATTGCTTGGTGACATCCCCACTGGGGTGGGAGGTGAGAGCTTGTGGATGGGTGTGAAGCACACCCAGCAAAGCTGGGGCTGCAGTGAACACCCCCTCCCTGTGCTCAGCCCCCTCCTGACAAGAGCTGAGCACTCTGGGTCCCCAGCAAGGGCAGAGAAGATGCCAAGTTCTGGTGCAGCTCACAACCCAAAGCTTTGTGTAGTCCCAAAGCTGTGGCTGCAGAGCAGAGCTGGTGCCTGGCCGTGCCCCCAGGAGCCTGCCCTGTGTCCTGCTGGCACCCTGGGAGCCTGGCCTGGAGCCTGCTCACAAATCTGTCCTGAATGTGCAGCCAAACCCTGGGCTAATCCCCTCGGGCAGTTCAGGTTTCCAGGAGGCATTTGCAGCTCTGATTTCTCTTCCATTTTTGCAGCCTTGGGATGGATGCTGAGGTGGCAGCCAGCAGGAAGAGCCTTCCCGAGTCATGCTGACACATCAGCTCCCAGCTCTCCACTGAACCACTCTCTCCTCCCCTTCTTCTGGTGTCCCCCACACCAAGGGCTTTGATTCCTTCTTTGCAAAAAAGCGCTGTACTGTTGATAATAATGGGAGCCTTGAGACTGCAGCTGGGCAATAACATTATCCTGCTTTCCTTTCTTCCTTCCTATCAGAAGCTGGCTTCAATTAAACCACACCTTTCCCACTGCTCTGTGTTGTTTGGTTGCTCCATTTAATAAGTGTTTTCCAGGGGCTTGTGTTGAAGCAGTGAATCCCCAGTCCTTCTGCTAAGCCTTTTCAGTGTCTTCCTCACACTCCATCCAACGAGGATTTGGATTTGAGATGCTCCTGCCTCCCCAGCTGAGCACCTCACCTCACCTGCTGGGTGCTGTGGGCCCTGTGGGAGGCTGGCACAGAGCACGTGGGGCAGGGAAATCCATGGAAAACATATTTCCGAGTGCTCCAGCCAGTGCTCTGCTGCCAGGGCCATCTGGTTTTGCAGGATTTCACCTTGAAGGGATTTGCCATTTCCACAGAGCTGTGTTGAACTCTGTGTTTTAGCAGTGCCCACCTGTCTCGGGCGATGGAGGGGGTGGATGAAGAAGTTCCCATCCCTGCAGGTCAACACGGGAGCCCAGTGGGCTCCCAGCAGGGCCCACATTCCTTGGGCTTGCCCCCCACGGCTACTCCCAAGGGTGGAGTGGCAACCTCAACATTCAGCCTGGATCCAGGCAAAGGTGGCGTGGAAAACACCGTGGGAGTGCCCTGGCAGATGCCCTCCAGCCTCCAACACCAAAATTCCTTGTGTTTATTTACAAACCGAGCACGAAAGGCATCGCTGCCCTCACTGCCAGATCCTTCTGACTACAGGAACGCTCGGTGCCCGGGATCTGGAATTTCCCTCGGTAGTCAGCTCCCGTCCCGAAGATGCGCTGCCTTTGTGCCCCGCAGCTCCCCTGAGCCGGCAGGGCAGCGGCAGATGCTCCCCAAAGCCGAGCTCAGCACTGTCGAGCTGCTCGGGCTGTTAATTAGGTCTGTAGCCCAATCACCGAGCCTCCAGGTAATGATCAGAGGCTCCAGCAAAGGCTGCAGCCCGTGGCCGGTGTCTGCCAGCTCCCAACATCCCGCCTGGAAAATCCTGCGGCAAAGGGCACCGGGACCCCCCAGCTCCGCATTAGAGCTTATCGGGGGCCAGCGTTTGCAGGCAGGCAGCTGAAAATGTCAGCACAGATGGAGATTAAGCTGTCTTCACCTCACGTCAAAACTGCCATCTGCTGCTCTCCTGCACAGCTTTAATCAGATTTTCTCCAGGAAAAAAAGGGAGCGAGAGGGATGGGGAGGGTTCTGGGTGCTCCCTGGACTCTCTGTGCTCGTGTGCACAGAGGCCTGGGGAGCTGCAAAGTATTTGTCTGGACATTTTCCATGGAAAAGCTCAGTGTGGCTCCTCTGGAAAGGCAGGAACGGGCAGCAGGGACTCACATCCTGCTGCAGAGCAGGCAGAAGGAAAGCCATTATTAGAAAAGAAAACAAAAGTGGACCTTGTCCTCCAACGCTGGCTTTAATCAATGAGCAAAGCCAAGTTTTCAGCTGATGAGGTTTCACCAGGAGCCTGCTTTTCTCCCCAGGCTGATCCCAGCCCTGCTCTCTCATAAGCAACATGCTGAGGAAGACAAGGAGATAACAAAAAAAAACCCAACTAATGGGAGAGTTGGACAGTTTGCTCTACAGTCACATCACAATTTCAATCTTGCCTTGCCTTCCAAGCCCAATATGTTCAAAGCTAAATATGCCACTGCTAAGTTGGGGATAAACCATTTCAGAGAACACAGTGTTTTGTAGGGACATGAAGACTGGCTGAGCATCAACCATATGTGTCCAAAGCCTACGAGATAAGCTGATGGAGGAGTTTCTGACATGGCTCACAAATCACAGTTTGTGTGGAGTGAGGCTTTGCCTTCTCCTGCTGAGCACCTGATCCACAATAATCTCACTGACTTCCCTTCAGATCTGCTCATCAGCCACTTGCTCCCATCTGCAATTCCCACAGCTGGCCATTCCTTTCCAGACAGACTTATGCCCACCAAGCAGCATCTCCTTTTTATTTCAAATCATCTCCAACTCAGCTCTGAATCTGTGCAGTTCATTTGTGAGTCTACTCATCCCAGATCCTGGCAGTCCTTTCCTTGTGGATGTGTCAGCCAGCTTGAGAAGTGTTTTCTGCATTCCATCATCGGGACCATTAATGAAAGTGCTGAAAGCTCAGTCCATACTGCAAGCATCTTATTTTGACAGTAATCTGTCAATGATTGCTCCATCTATAATTTTCTAACTAGTTTTGCAACTACCCAATAATATATTCACTCAGATGATATTTTTCTAGCTCATGGAAGTATCAGAGGAGACAGTGTCAAAAGCCTGACTAAAATCAAGATCTATGACATGGTCTGTTTCTTCTCTATCCAGAAGGCTTTTTGCACTGTCATAAAGGAAAATTAGATTGGTTTGACATATTTGTTCTTGACAAATCCATACAGACTGTTACTCATCCCTTTATACTCCTCTGTGAGCTCACAGATAGACTATTTGATTATCCACTTCAATGTTTTCTGAAAACTGAAGTTTTATAGGTTTGAAAGGGAAGCTCCTGACTCTCTGTCTTCTTATTTAACATTTCAAAGGTTGGCATTTAAACATGTCTCCTGTCTTTCAAGTTTTCTTGAGCCTTACACAGTGAATCCCTACAGCTAATGGTCAATTCTTCCAGTATTTCCCCAGCTTCTGCTGTAGGTACCCCACAATGAAGTTCACCAAGACACAGGCAAACTAGAACATTGACATTTTGGGGGGCACCTCTGTACTTCTCTCAGTATTTTGTGTTTATTGGAGTTGTTCCTTGCATGAAAGATATTCCAGTTAAGTGCACATTAATCCCCATCCCTGGTCCCTTTGGGAGGCCTTGGCCTGGGTGCATCCCTGGACTCTCTGCTACAGGCTGCTTCCACTCCCCAGGCAAGGTGGGAGCTGCTGGAGAATTTCCAATGCTTCCATGCCCTGGTGTGCCCCAGCCCATGGCAGAGTGGCATGGAGAGGGCACAGGGATGGGGAAGGGCTGGTCCCTTCACTGGGAAGGCTGCAGTTACCTGGAGGCAGCAGCCTGGAGCCAGGCCCAGAGTTTTGCAGGATTGGGCTTTGAGGTGACCTTAAGATCAATCAAACTGATGAAGGGAGACAAGCCCTAACTCACCAGCCTGCAGAAGTTGTCTCGTCAGCCTGTGGAGCTCTTAAATCATCCTTATATTTCCAATCCATGGAATAGCCATGTGATCTGTCCTTCAGGATAAAGGCAGCTGCTGAGCTCAGAGAAGCTGAGGAGCAGCAGCACAGCTGATTTCTCACAAGTTCAAAAGATCCAGCAGCTCTACCTGTCCCCATTTTCCTTCCTAATCTTCACCTCCAAATTCAAAAGCATTCCCAAGTGACCTGGTCTGCAGTCCAGACCTTGCTGTCGTTATCCACGACTCATCTGAGAGAGCCAAACATGCTTTGCTGTCCACAAAACTGTGCTCCCAGGGCAGGCTATAAAGGACAATGTTTCCCAGGAGGGATAAAAGGACGTGCTGGCCCTTTGCTTGACTTCCCTTCCTGCCCAAGTAAGACATTTAGGAGCAGAAGTTCCTGCTTTGGGGTTTCTACAGGGAAAGTTGTGATGTCTCTGAGCAGCTGCTCCTAAATTTGCTCCACATGGAGCCACAGGATGTTGGGAGGTTTTTACTGGGTGGACTTCATCATATAAAGAGTCCACTATAAAATCTGAACCTCCACTGCTGCCCTTGCTGCCTGTGCTGTTACTCCAGGATCTGCTTCACCTTTGTGCAGAACTGCCAAAGGTCATTCATTTGTCAGAGACAATCAAATTTCCCTTCTGCTTCCTGAAAGATTGATGAGGTTTAAACATCTTTTATTTGATCATCTAAGCAGCTTGTGTCTGTCTATAAATTCCCTGTAGCTTGCACTTGGACTTTTATGTCTGTGCACGCAGGAAAAAAGAAGCATGCAGCATTTCTAGTGTAAAAATATTCCTTGGATTGTGTTGAAGTACTTCACCCATCATGTTTGCCTCCTCAAACCATGACCATGTTAATCAGGATCACTCACAGGGTTGTCTCAAGCCCAGTCAGTATTCACAAAGCTCATTCCCTTCCTTTAAAAACTATTTCAGGAAGAAAAGTGCCTTTCGCAAACTATAATTCATATATGTGTTAGTAGACGTTCAGCTAGAAGATGGAAGAAATTACTTTCATAATTTAAAAAAAAGAAAATATTTAATTTTGCAGGGAAACAATGTAAACAAAATCCCCAAACTTAATGACAATGATGAGAGAAATGGAGGATTTGCAAATGAAAAAAAAGTATCTTTAAATAGAAACTCCTGCTATTTTTGAGCATCCCTTGGAAACTGATTACCTGCATTGACCTGTGTCTAAAGCTATTGACAAAGATAAGTGGGGACAGGCAGCAGTCACTTCAGATTCAGTCCCAGTAGTTTGAATTAGATGGACCAAACAAGCTGGAATTATCCATTAAATCAGCAAAATCTGCTTGTCCTTTGCTTTAATGCTTGATTAATGCTGACAAGCAAAGGACGTGGAGCCGGCCCTTGCCCAGCCTGGCAGCAGCTGGGAACGTGCCCATCCATGGGCAGGGCCCCTGTGCCAGCCCCGTCTGCTGGGAAACTGGGCTGGGATTCCAGAGCCCGGGGTTTGTGTGGGAGCAGAGGCTGTGCTGGCAGCAGTGGTGCCTGAGGGCCTCCCTCGCAGGGCTCCCCTTCCTGCAGCTCATGGGAAACTCCTGGTGGATGCAAAACGCTGTTCCCCCAAACACCTGGAATGTGGCCTTGTGATCGTGACCCAGGTCTGCTCTGCTTTTTCACTTAAAGCTTTCATGGACTGGCCAGACCTCTCTAAAAAATGCAGCCCCAAGCCAGATTACAAAGAAGCATTAATTTGAAGTGTCCAGACCTTCAGGTTTGGCTTGACCATAAGAAATCAAAGCTAAATCCATAGTCTTGGAACTTAAAGATCCTGCATGGAATTAAATCCAGTTGGGTGCTGGTCACCAGGAACAGCTTTGGGGACAGCCCTGCTTAACGTCTTTATTGACAATGTGGACAAGGGGATTGAGGGCACTGGAGGGAACAGTGAGTTTGGAGGGAGAATTGATTTACTGGAGGGCAGGAAGGCTCTGGAGAGGGGTCTGGACAGGCTGGATCTGGGGTGAGCTCAAGTGGATGAAGTTCAACAAGGCTAAGGGCCAAGTCCTGCATGTGTGACACAACAACATGGAACATAGAATAACATGGTCATGGAATGCTCCAGGATTGGGCAGAGCAGCTGAAAAGCTGGAAAAGGCCCTGGGGGTGCTGGTGGCATGAGCCCAGGTGTGCCCAGGTGGGCAAGAGGACAATGGCACCTGGATTGTGCCAGCCATAGTGTGGCAGCAGGACCAGGGCAGTGACTGTTCCCTGTGCTGGCACTGCTGGGGCCACACCTCGAATCAGCTGGGGCTGGAGTGTCCAGGGAGGGGAACAGAGCTGGGGAAGGGGCTGGAGCCCCAGGAGAGGCTGAGGGAGCTGGGAAGGGGCTCAGGCTGGAGCAAAGGAGGCTCAGGGGGGCCCTTCTGGCTCTGCACAGCTCCTGCCAGGAGGGGACAGCCCCAGGTCAGGCTCTGCTCCCAGGGAACAGGGACAGGAGGAGAGGGAATGGCCCCAGGCTGGGCCAGGGAAGGCTCAGTTTGGATCTTGGGGAAAATTTCTCCATGAATAGGGTTGTCAAGCATTGGCAGAGGCTGTCCAAGGAAGGGCTCCTGAAAGGATTTAAAAGCTGTGTGGGTGTGGTGCTAAGAGACATGGTTTGGTGCTGGACTTGACAGGAAGAGAGGGGTACACAAGGCAAGGGAAGTCAAGGCAGCCCCCTCCCTTGCCTTCCCCACCCCTCCTGTGCCTTGCCTTGCCTACTCCTCCCTTGGCTTGAATTCCCTACCCCTCCCCTGCCTTGCCTTCCTGAGTTAATGGTTGGACTCGATGACCTTAAGGGCCTCTGCCAAGCTAATCATTCTTTTATTCCACAAGTCTTTACAGCTCCTGGTATCCTGCGTTCACACACACACACACCTCCTCTCCCAGAACCAGCAGAAGAGCTCAAGCATGAAATAAAAAAATTGTTTCTGAGAGGGAGTTTGAGTTAAACAAAAATTGTGCACAAGAGGCAGCAGAATGGAAACCTTTCAGAAACAGCCTTTTAACACTGACTTTAAATGCTTTGAAGTGAAAGGTTCAGATTTCCCTGCATGTTTGCAGGTTGGCTTTGTGTTTTTCAAAGCTTCTTTTCCTCTGTGCCGTCCCTTGCTCTGCATTATCTTGTTTCCATTTGCCCTGGGCCATGAATGATTCCCATTACAGAAATGGGGTTTGCCTGCATGGCCACCCCATCTCTCTGCTGTTCCCTTTGATCAGTGTTTAACCCCCTGTCCTGGGTATCTTGGGTGGCAGTGCCAGCTGTCCCCAGCAGTGTGTATTCTGTCACCAGCTGTTGGAACTGGGGCAGGGCTGAGGGCAGGGTAACCCTCTGTCAATGGCCAGCTGTTAAAAAAACAGCTGGGGCAGTTTTCTTTATCTCTTCCACAACCCATCCTCCCTCCAGGGAGAGATCTTCTCCTCATGGGTCACTGAGTCTCACTGATAAAATTCCATCATCCCATTGGGAAATGCTCCACCCAGGGGGAGGAGCCAAGCATTCCTGCCTGGATAAAAACCCAAAATGTAAAACACCAAGCAGCCTTCTCCACTGGATCCTCAGAGGAAGATCAGGCCCATCTCTCTCCACTGCACCTTCAGAGGAAACCTGCACCTTTCTACAGGATCCCTGCTCCAGCAGAGCCACATCTGCCACTGCAGGAGGGCTGCAGCCACCATTGAATGGGACTGCCACCAACACCCTGAGCCACAGGGTGTCAGCTTGGATTCTGACTCTGTCAGTGGGCTTGTTTTTGGTGTTACTGCATTTTTATTTTGTTCTCTGAATAAAGAACTGTTATTCCTCTTCCCATAATTCTGCCTGAGAGCCCCTTAGTTTCAAAATTGCAATAATTTGAAGGGAGGGGTTTTCCATTCTCCATTCCAAGGGAGGTTCCTGCCTTCCTTAGCAGAGACCTGTTGTTCAAACCAAGACACTGGGACAGAGTGAGCAGGTGGAAAGAGGTGGAACCAGTTCTGGGAAGGAAGCAGGATGGCATTCCTGGGGCTGGATGTGTGATCCTGCTGTGCTGTGTCTTGCATGCCAGACCTGAACAATGGGGATTATGATGCCATTAGGGTTCCAAATCTCTCTTGCATGTACCAGTGTGGCTCTTGGATGATGAAATGGTTGCTGTTGTTATGAAAAAAATCCTCAATCCCTTCCATGTCCATGTTAATGAGCAGCTGACAGGATCCAGCTGCAGATTGGTGACAGGATAAAGGGACACAGTGACAGGATGAGGGGACATGGCCTCAAGCTGCACCAGGGGAGGTCCAGATTGGACATGAAGAAAAATTCCTTCACAGGAAGAGTTGCTTAACATTGGAAGGGGCTGCCCAGGGAGGTTTGGAGTCCCCATCCCTGGAAGTGTCCAGGGAATGCCTGGACGTGGCACTCAGTGCCACGGTGGCACACAGTAAAGATGAGGCACTGGTTGGCCTCGCTGTCCTTGGAGGTCTCAGTGATTCTGAGGTTCTGTGATCAGGGGATGTGCTCCATCCTCACACACCAAAACATTCCAGAAGCCCATTTTGAAGGAGAGGAGTCAGACCTTGGTCCCTGCAGGAACGACTCTAAGCCGGTAGCACGGACTCATGGATCGATCAAATTATCTTCACAACTGATTTTTAAGGCAGTTCTTGCACTTCTTGGTTTTGGGGGCAAAACACAATCACAGAATCCCAGGATCACTGAGGTTGGAAAAGCCCCCCAAGGTCATGGAGTCCAACCTGTGCCCAATGCCCACCGTGTCCCCAGCCCAGAGCACTGAGTGCCACATCCAGCCCTTCCTTGGACACCTCCAGGGACAGACACTCCAAACCTCCCTGGGGAACCCTCCCAGTGCCTGATCACCCTTGCAGTGCAGGAATTCTCCTGAATTGCCATGTCTCTAAGTCCCTGGCCCACTCCTCTGGAGCAAAGGGCTGCCCTGGCAGTGCTGGTGGACATTTCTTCTCCTCAGCCCCAGCCCAGACTGGAGAAACCCGAAATAGCTGTGGCAGCTCCAGTCCTCTGGCTTCTGAGGAAAATGGAAATGCATCCCCCTGAGCACCTGCACTCAGGATCCCTCCAGGATACCCCCACTTCCCCATCTCCCTGCAGTCTGGGGGATGCCTGAGCAGAGCCTGGGGAAGGAGAAGAGGTCAGCAAAGGAAGGGAGGAAGCTTTGAGGAGGGATCACAGAATCCTTAATGTTGGAAAAGACCCCCAAGCTCATCAAGACCAGTCTTCCTCACACTTTCCTCAGCCCACAAAACCAGGCAGCAGGAGGTGGTGCATCCCTCCTCCCAGGCTGAGGCCAGTAGCATTCCCAGGATATTGGAGAACTTAAAATATTTTTAAACATCAGAAACAAACTTCTCTTTGAATAGCTTGGTTTAGGATGATGGGAGAAGTTTCAGAGCAAAGAATTTTTGAAATGTTTTGCTACGGGAACATCAAAAAAATATTGGTTAAACTTACTGGGCCAAGAAAGTTTAGTTGCTGGGCTTCTCTGGACAGAAGTTGTCTCCCAGTTCAAAAGAAAAACATGTCTTTTATGATGATTTGAAATTGAAAATACAAAAAACAGAATTGTTGAAAAGGATGTGTTTCTCCTCTTAAAAAGAAAATAAATCAAAATAAACGGAATAAAAAAACAGAAACATTTTCAAGCAGGAAAAAGTTCCATTTAGAAAGTGCCAGAACTGAATGCTGTGAATAATTTAAATGAAGGATACAACCCTGAGATTAAAAAATATCTCGTTGTTGCCAGATACACACTCTGCCCTAAAAGCAGCAGGAAGAATGCAGATGTTTGTGGTGAAGTACTTGAGTCTGAGGATTTTAACTGTAATATTGGCATCTTAGCTGGGATCCAAACCAGATCCAAAGCCAGGCCCCCACCTCAGAGGCACCAGGATGAGCGTGGAGCAGACAGGGAGGTTGGCACAGAGGCAGGAGCAGCTCCCTGAGCACAACTGAAATAATTAGAATTTATTTTTGAGGCAGTTTGGTACCAGGCTCTAGCTCCTGGGATTTTCCAAATGAATCAGGAAAATAACAGGAAGAAGGGTTTCAGTGCAAAATCAACACGTGATTTTTGGTTTTATTTGGAGTTTTCACAATTTCCACTCTTGCCAGGGCCTTGTAGTTGGGCTTGGCTTGATGAAGGCAGCCTGGCAGGTCTAGAGAATGGTAAGAGCACCAGGAGAATGAGCCTGGAGGAGCTTGCAGAGTCATGGAACATTTCATGGAAAACAACAGTGCTGGGGAACACGTGGATCACAGAGCAAAGCAGAAAGGAAGCCATAATTAAATATTCCCGAGTACAACCCCCAAATTACAGTGGACTAAGAAGTAAGCAAATGACACCCAGGAAGAGAGCAGCTGATTGTGAACTGATTATCATAATGTAAATGCCAACAGCAATTTACTCAAATCACAGAGGTTTATTTGCGGCGTGGAAAGTGGGTTTAGTCCTAATCAAAATAAAATCAATGTATATTTCAAAACAGATTAGTGCTGGGAAACAAAGCATCCATGATTGTTATTCATTATCTTCATCAGCACCGAGAGGGAATCATTTCTGTTACTGCTTAATTACTGAGATGTTAACAATTAATTAAGTCAACGTGGTGATAGCCAGTGATTTGGGGAATGGAGAGGAGGTTGTCCTCCCTTGCTGTGTTTTTGTTGCCTCAGCCCGGCTCAGACCATGGCTGGTGACACTCCTGGGTGGTGGCAGTGCAGGGAAGCAGAGGCAGGGACAGGCTGCTCCAGTGCTGCCTCCCACTCCCATCTCACAGCTGCTCAGGCTTTTGGAGCATCCCCGGAGTCCAAGCCCTGGCTGCCAGCGTTCAGCCTCCCCTGGCTCAGCCAGCAGGGTTTGCATCTGGGCCTTCCCAGGAATTCGTTACAGATTTGGGATTCAAAATCTTGCTGTGAGCAGGAGGAGCTGGAAAGAGCTGGGTTGGGGTGCCAGGGGCAGGAGGCAGAGCAGGCAGTGCCCAGCACCCCTCAGCCACCACTCTTTGGGCTGTTCTGGGCTCACCTTGCTCCCCAAACAGCCCAAAGAGTGAAAGGGAAGCTCTGAGGCCTCCAAGAACTGTTCCTTTCATCCATGTTTGTCACTTCTCCTTGGCACACGAGGTGTGAGCTCAGAGGATTCTCAGGAGATTGATCCAGGCCCGTCTCTCACACCACACCATCACCAGCTGTCCTGAGACTGCAGGCAGAACTCATGGGCTTGGACAAAGAGAGTTTTGAACAGGATCAGAGTCATTCAGTGTCAGTGTGACCCTGACTCCCACTCCCCGAGGGTGTGTCCCTCTGTCCTTGCCACCTCAGGTGCCCGAGGTGAGGAGCCCAAACCTCTGCCTTGCACGGAGGGCTGAGCTCCCAGCACAGCCCCAGCTGCAGAGGGCACACAGCCCCTCATTTGAACAGTGCTGGGCTCCCCTTCATGATTCCAGAGGCATCAATCCTGCTCCCAGGACTTTGGGAAGTGACTTTAAAGGCAGCCCTGCCTATAGAACCTCTTCACTTCTGACTGCAGAATTGCTGGCCTGACACCAGGAGCTCTGGGTTCAGGGGGTCCTCAGTTCTGGGTTTATTGCAAGAGACTCTAAGTAATTGTTTTTAACAGGATTTTCCTTGCACTTTGTTGAAGGAAAAGTGGCCTATTTATATTCATTGTACCTTATAAATGTTCCCACCACAACAATTTCTCTTGATTGTAGTGGACTTCGTTTTCCTTTGAATTTAATAGCAAGAGAAAAATGACACATGACAGAAATCTAAATAACATTCTGCTGCCCTCCTCTCTGGTTTCTTTCTGAAGTGTGAGCCACAGTTTATTTTGAAGAATGATGTTGTTCCCAAATATCTTGGTTTATTTTTCTCTTTTTATTTTCGGAATGCGAAGAAAAGTGCATTAATGAGTTGGATTTTCCATAGTGCTGAGCAACTGAGTTTTTTCTTTGGTTTTCATATCCTTGAACATTCAAAATATCAGGCCCAATTTTTTGTAGTAAAAGTTTGATTTTCAGGTACAGGAAGCTGATTGCCAAAAATACATTAGAGATTTTATTTGAGAAACTGGATTCAGGATGTAATAATAGTTTTCAGTATATTTTACTCAACTAGTTTCTTGAAGGAGGTTGTTTAGGAGGGTGGACCTTGTAGGATTTATGTAGGTGTAACAGAATCTGGTTTTTATTGTAATTTAATTAATTAATTTAATTTAATTAAATAGAAGGCTGGTGATGAAAGCTTTTTGAAT
Source organism: Thryothorus ludovicianus (assembly GCA_013397245.1). NCBI lineage: Eukaryota > Metazoa > Chordata > Aves > Passeriformes > Certhiidae > Thryothorus > Thryothorus ludovicianus. The sequence continues at coordinate 15,367 of VZTB01000135.1, forward strand.
GAACCCTCCTGGTCTCTCCTTAGGTAACATTTTTGCCATTAACATCACTGAGAGCAAACCCAAGCTGCTCTGAGCACTGAAAAGTCACTTTTTCAGCCAGCTAATGGATTTTATCCTCACAAACACCATGCAAATGCGTTTTCTGGATATGAGGTGGATGGAACCATCACGTCCTGTTACATCTCCATCACTAGCCAGAGCTGCAGGAGCCTGTAGAGCAGAGGAATCTCCTTCCATCCCTGTTTTGGCAGGACTTCTACACCTCCCTAGAGGTGTCTGATTGAACCCGCTATTTCCAGAGATAATATTTAGTGTGCTGTGAGAGGAACACATTCAGATTTTCCTGACACGTGCCACTCTCCCCAGGGTTTTGGCTGCTTTCATCCGCACACTTTCAGTCCGCATTGTATTTAATCTGTGTGGGGAGATAATTGTTTCTTTTATGAAGTGAGGAGCACTCAGCCCCGGCAGCTTGGAGTGTTGAAGATGTGAGGGACATTTTTTAGGCTCTTTCTGTCGTTCCTTGCCCATTAAGGAGCCTTTGTAACAGCAGTGTGTTCCCACAGGGCACAAATCACGGGGGATAAATGTGGATCCCAGCTCCAGCTTCCCGAGGAGGAGCCAACAGTGCTCTAATCTGAGCCCCAGAACCCCAAACCACACTGGGAACCCTGGCAGATTTGCTCTGGTGCCTCTCTGGGAGCTCTCTGCTCCCCTCCAGGTGTTTTGCTAATTGCTGCCAATTAGCGCTCAAGCTGCAGCCCCGGCCCCAGGGGTCTGCGCTCAGGAAGAGCCCTGTTGTGGACAAATGTTCACCCTGGGCTGTGCCACCACGGCTTTGGTCACCCCCAGACCAGCTGTGGCTGTGCTCTGGCACTCTCACAGCTGGAATCTCTCACCTCTCCGCTTTGGGACTTGTGTGATCTTTCAGTTTCCACTCTTATGGCTGTTCAGGAGCTGACAAAACATGTCCGAGTCCTGTTAACTGCCAGGCAGTGCTGATTTCCCAAAAGCCATGGGCAGAGGGTGCAGAGAAGCCCAGGGAGCAGCCAGCTGGAGGGGAGGTGGCTGAGCCACTCTGTGCCACCTGCCTGGGTCACTCGACTGAGCTCCTGCTGGCGTATTTCTCCCCCAGCTGCCTTTGGATGGGGGCTTCTTGCTGCTCCTCTTCCTCCTCCCTCTCCAGCCTGTGCCACCTCCTGCTGCTGCCAGTGCTCCTGGTGTGGAGGAAGAGTGGCAGCACGCTGGCAGCCCCTGCTGCAGCATCCCAGCTGCCCTGGCAGATGCCACAGCTGCCTCTCCCAGTGCTCACCAGCTCTCCTGACTGCTTTCTCTCTTCACACCATCAGAGAGCAGACAGCACTCCCTAGGCTCGAGGTTTTAATGGGAAAAAGGTGGAAATCAGACTGGGATAAATGGGAGACAGATCTCTGGCAACTTAAACCACAGTCAGGATGTGAGATGCTTGATGGCCACAGTGACACATTTTTTCACAAAGCACTGCCCAGATCTCTCAGGCCAGCCTCAGGTGTCCGTGGTGCCTCTTCCCCCCAGGGCTGTGCCCGTGCATTGTGCACTCCCAGCTGACACTATTGGTGTTTAATCCAATATTCCCAGGAGGTTGTGTCTGAGCTGTGCCCTCGCTGTTTGCCTGTGTGGCAGCTCTGTGGTGTTTTCACCCCA
>VZTB01000135.1:17534-86404 GCA_013397245.1 Thryothorus ludovicianus
TGACAGGCAGCACTCATCAGGGGTCAGGATGTGGAAAGGAGGAATGATTGACAAACGTGGCAGGGGAATAATCTGGGAGGGGTCTGGGGTATCTGGGACACACCACAACATGCCACCAGCTTGGGGACATTGGCCAGCACTCTGTGTCCTGCCCATGGCTGTACAGTTTGGGCTGCTTTAGAGACCATGGCCAGAATGCAGTCCTGTCTCCCAAACTCAATGTGCTTAAGGAAAGAGCTGATGAAGGATAAAGGGAAAAGGGCTGCTGAGAGCCTCCTTTGGGTGTCTTTTTCCAGGCTGGCAGAGCAGGATGGGTCTTGGGATGCTCCCACCCTTGTCCAAGGCAGCAAGGCAAGCCCAGGGGCTGACCAGAGATGGTGCCACACCTATAATGAATAGGGCTGGAAGGTTGTTAAAGGGGCTGAACAGTTCACAGAATCCTAAGGGCTGACAGGGACCTCTGGGGATCATCCAGTCCAACCCTCTGCCCAGGCAGGGTCACCTGGAGCCAGATGGCACAGAGTGGTTGGGATGTCTCTAGAGAGGGACACTCCACACCCTCCCTGGGCAGCTCTTCCAGTGCTCTGCCACCCTCAGTGTAAAGAAATTCTCCCACTCACTGAGGTGGAACTTCTTGTAGTTTAATTTATGGCCATCAGAAATCACAAAAAAAAAAAATGTTTGTTTCAAAAAAGACTTTGATTGTGGGGAACAAACTTTACCTGCCTGAGAGCCAGAGTGCCTGGAGGCAGACAGAGACATCCCATCAATGAAATTCCTCTCTCCCAGTACCTGGAGCACCCCAGGAGAAGTATCCAGGCTTCTGTCCCTGAAGTGAATGCAGGAGGCTGCACTTCAGGGAAATCTGTGGGAATAGGAGGAGCCAGGCTCTGAAACACAAAAATCCCCTGTGGGCCAGACCTCCCCTCTCCACAGATTCCTGACCAGCATGTCCATGGGCCTCTGGAAGCCCTGGAGATTGTTCTCTCAGCTCATGAATTAAATTTTGGATTTGTGAACACTCAGAAGCCTTTGTGGGACTTGAAGCACATCTTGTAGCCAGGACTTGGCTCCTGCTGGTGATGCCCTGTCTGAGAGCTGCTGGATGATCTCAGGGAAGCAGGAGCAGAGATCATTTTAGAGGAGGACTGTTCTCTAAGGCAAGGGTTTCCTTTCCAGGCTGGGAAATGAGGGAACCAGGCCTGGCCCTGCCATCCCTGCTCAGCCAGGACCCTCAGAGAGGCTCATTTCTCACCTTTTAGAGCCCTTGTAGCATTACAAGACATTCCTTGTCCCACCAGTTCCTTTCCAATACCACCCAGCAGCTGAGCCAGGCCACACCTGGGACATCATGCTGTGTGACAGAGGATGCAGCCAGTCTGCATTTTGGGATGAAGATGATCTGACTCCTTGATAAAGGTGTTGAGCTGAGTCTGCAGCTGGCCCCATCCCTCCTCAGTCCCACAGGGCACTCCCAGATCAGTCCTGAGGAAGGACTGGAGAAGACAAATGTGTGAGTATTTCTCAGCATTTTAACATGAAGACAGCAGTGCTGAGCAGGCAGGAGTTCTGTTTGATCTGTTTGATCTATTTAATTGCATTTTCTCCTTGCTTATACATCAGATTTTTTTTTTCTTCCTGCATTCTCCTGCCTGTACTGACCAGCCATGGAGATTTTGCCACCCCTCAGCAGAGCTGAGCCCCTCATTTCCATCACCCAGAGGTGGCAGCCAAGGCAAAACCAGACCAGAGAATCACAGAACCACAGAATGGGTTGGGCTGGGAGGGGCCCTAAAGACCACCAGCAGGAAAAACCTGTGAGGCCATCGAGTCTGAGCATTACCCCAGCACTGCTGTGTGCACCATGCAGTGTCTTTATGCTCTAAAGGAGGCTCCTCATGCTCCTCCTCGTGCCTGGGCATCAGGGCAGCTCTGGCAAGGATGGGCTCCAAACTTCCTAACAAAGAGCACCCTCCAAAAGCTTTCTCTGAAAAGAAACCCCAGCCCCAAACACATTATCCCATTACTGCCCATGCCTGGGAGAACAGAGAGCAGCTGCAGTTTGGAATCATGGCTTGAAGCTCTTCCAAATTAAAATAATCCAATTCATGAAAAATTCTAAGCAAAGGTGACACCGTGTGTTTCAGTGCATGCACAGCCCAGGGGTGACTGCTGGAAGGCCCCCAGCAGGAGTTTCCTCTGCATCCTCAGGATTGACCTCATCTGGCCACAGCTGGAAGGCATAAAGCTGTGTATACCTGTCCAAAAAGCACTTTTCTGCTGCCCTGAAGCAGCTAGAAACCAGTGTTTAAAACCTTCATCACACAGAAGATGGTGAGAGAGAGGTTTCTAGAGGCACAGCCATTTCAGGTGGGGACAGGGGATGGCATGTCCTGAGCTCTGCAATTGTCTCCTGCTGCTCCACGGAGCTGAGAGTGCTGCTTATTGATTTTCTACAGCCAGCTCAATGCCCGAGACATTCCTGTGGTTCCGAGGGTGGGAAGCAGAGCAGGGAGAGCCCGCAGGGCCAGGCTGACGGGCAGAGGCCATGCCCTGTGACACGGCAGTGACAGGTATTTAACAGCTCCAGTCTCACCTCGGAGCAGAACCCAAGGAGCCACAGCTGACACCACGAGCTGAGTGCTGGCAGCTGCAAACACCCACCTGGAACCTGCCTGAAGCTTTGTTCTCTCTGCCACACCTCCCACCACAGCAAAATGTCCCCGTGCACCCGGCAGGGTGAGCTGGTCCCCTCCTGCTGTGGCACCCGCATGTCACATCTGGGGTTTGGCTTTTCTTCCCACCCACCCTCTCATTTCCTTTCAGCATAACTTGTTTTAATCCTGCTGCCTGCCTCCCTGGGCTGGCATCCCAGAGGTGATGGAAATCCTCCCTTGGTAGAGCATCTCCCAGCAAGACTTTGCTCAAAAAAGAGATGCAGTTTGGTGTTTTCAGACTGGTGCTGTTTCAAGTGGTGCTGGTGACCTCCTTCCCTGCCTCCTCCTGCAGCTCTTTGCTCTGTCTGGCTGCCAAAGGCACAAATCAGACTTGCAAGAGTTCAGGGCTATTGCCTAAGTAATTATATTTACTTTGGACTCTGGCTCTGTTAGGACTGAGGGCAAACCCAGGCTTCAGCAGGGTGGTCAGTGACTGTCCCTGCATGAATTTATTGCTACTGTGAAATGACATTTTGTGCTCTTACCTGCTGTGGATTTCAGCCTTTTAAATCATTCTGGAAACAGGACACATTTGGCAGCTAAATCCTAATGGGTTCGTTCCTTCTCCCACCATTTCACCATCTTCTCATGCAGGTTTATAATTACAGATGGGATTTTGACAAGTCAGATTCCCTGTAATGGCAAATTTAAGCTCCCTGATGTGAATCAGAGGAAGCCACGATGGTTTTGCAATGCGTATTTATTATGGATAGTGGTGGCTGGAGTCACTTTCTCTCATCAGAGCTGCATTCTGGAATTTATCTGCTACAAGGTCCAATTTTTAGTGAAAAAATTACTTTACCCCCTCACACACACATGAAGCAGCATTAACCCCATTGCTGTTGATACAGAAATACTCATTTTAGGAGGATGCAGAAGACACCTGCCAGTGTCCAAGAGCTCCAGGGGCTCCAGGAGAGCTGAAAAGGGACTTGGGACAAGGGATGGAGGGACAGGACACAGGGAATGGATTCTCACTGCCAGAGGGCAGGAGAGATGGGATATTGGGAGGGAATTGTTCCCTGTGAGGGTGGGCAGACCCTGGCACAGGGTGCCCAGAGCAGCTGGGGCTGGGAGCAGCCTGGGACAGTGGAAGGTGTCCCTGCCATGGCAGGGGTGGCACTGGACAGGATTTAAGGTCCCTGTGAACCAGTCCCTAGGAACTGCCAGCCTTTCCACCCTCACAGCCACATCCCCAGAGGTGTCTCAGCACCTCTGCAAACTCACACATCTGGAAATCCCAAGGTCCCTGCCCACAGGATCCTTCCCTGGCTCCACCAAACCCAGCATGGACCTTTTATTCTGTACAGAGATGTCTGGTGTGTGTAACATTTGGACACTCCTTCAACACTTCTTTTGGCCAAATTTCTGCCTTGGTGCCTGAATTGCACCAAATTCTGCTCCTCAAGGGCAGCTCTCTGAAGAGACTCAGGAAATAAAGGCCTTTACCCCAGTCTAGACCAATGCCATGGGGAAAAACTAAAAATTTCTGGCTGAATTCAGAAGAAAAAAATCAAAGTGCAGGTTTTAGCTTATCCCTGCACCCTGGCAATTCCTGCCCTGGATCAATCAAGGACAAGAATGCTCTAGGAGCCCCATTCCTTATGAAAATAGTGATAATTTCCCTTCCCAATGTTGTCCAGGTTGCAAGCCCTGCACTCCTGTTATGGGAAAGAGCCTGAATTTATACATTTGCCTGTATTCTGTTTTCTTCTAAAGGTGTTTTTTAGCTGCATTTTGTTAAACTGAATGAAAATGGAAGTGACCTGCTTGGCTCAGATGGGGACAGCCCTGTTCCAGGTGTGGGGCTGGGCTGCAGTGACCCAGTTCCACATTCCCATCCAGGGAAGCTCTCCTTGCTGGTTGCATTTAGGGGCTTTTCAGTGGCAAATAAATATTTCAGCAAAGATTTCCTGGCTCTTGCTCTGGGAGAGAAATCCAGCTTTTTCAAACACACACCAGCCTGGGGTGCTGGGCCCATCCTGGACACAGCTCTAGGGAAAGAGAGGATCACTCTTCCCTGTCACCATTTGTCCTAAAAAGAATTTTGCTGACACAAAAATGGGGAAAATTATCCAGGAAGACTTTAGGAACCACAGAACTCCCAGCATTGTGCCTGAACTGTGCATTTACCTTGCTCCTGGCTATGCTCACAGGCTCCATCTCATCCACAGGAATAATTTATGAGAAATTAATACGTATATATAAATTCTACATCCTCTGCAGCGTTTTTACTGGGATAAGGACACGACAACAGCAATTAAGCACCAGACTGACTAGAAATGGTCTCCCTCTGGTCACAGGGAGGATTTTGCAGACAGGCAGATTTTATACCTGCCAGGGACTGGAGCTCAGCACCCCCAGGCCCCCACACTGCAGCATGAACTGCCTTCAGAATTGCAGCTCCTCACCCCCGGGCACTGTGTGCAAACAGCTGCTGTATCCTCCTCAGAGACCCAAATGAAACTTTTCAATTGCTCTGGAGGGGTTGGACCTAGCAAAGCTCCCAGTGCTCCCAGATCCTGCAGCTGGGAAAGGTGCTGTAGGAGGGGTGAGGATTTAATGGGATCCTCACTAAAAACCATCAGGATTTTAAAGATTTTTAAAGTGTCCAGGGCCAGGTTGGACGGGGCTTGGAGCAGCCTGGGATGGTGGAAGCTGTCCCAGCTCATGGCATGTGGGTTGGAACAAGGGTGAGCTTTAAAGTCCTTCACAACCCAAACCATTCTGTCATCCTCTTAATCTGTGAACTTGTATGAACTCAGAAATAAGTTGGACAACTTCTTCTTTCACTCGTGGTTGTGCTGAGCCTGTCCCAAGCTTTTCCCAGCAAAAATCAAGTTTATCATCACAAAGAAAAGGGCAAGGAAAAATGCAAAGAAAAGGACAAGGAAAAATGCAAAGAAAATGGCAGGATTCACAGTAAAATCAAGGAAGGTTTTGGTTAAAATATTTGACTTGATAGATGAGCAAAGAAAAAGTAATGGTCTCTTTCATACATATGCACATCAGTTTTAAACATTAACTGTTCTATTTTACTTATACACCACCAAGGTTGATATTTTCAGGGAAACCAGGAACAAATCCAGCTCAGCATATTCTGTGGTTCTGGGAAATAATCTCACCTGCTTAACACTCTGAAAATCAGACCATTTAAGGTATCTTCAGTTAACAGCTGAGAATGGGACTGTGTACCCCATCAGGCTAAAACTCCTTGTCTGGGATTTCAGTGAGAGGGGAGGGTTTGGTGATGCCTGGCTCTCTTCAGCCCAGCTCTGAAATCAGCTTTGCCTGCTTTGCTTTGCTGTCCCTGCTGCCAGCAGGGCTCCCTGTCCCTGGGTGCCCTGAGGATTCCTGAGGGAAGGAAATGACCCCTGCCCTCCTCTGGAGCCTGTCCTTCATACCCCCACTAACTTCACCTGGGTTTGGCTTGGGCTCCTCCCAGCCTGAAAACCTGCCAGATGATTTTGTGCTGTTTTATGGGATTTGTAAATCCATTGCACAGGGGGGAAATGTAAATACTGCTGGAGCCTTACAAAGGAGTCAGGTGTTGTGGGGACACCTCGCAGTTAAAACAAGCAGCTTCTCAGTCCAGGTTCCAAGGTTTACAGGCAGATTTTACAAGTCCAGTGTGTGATGCAGAATGAGACCTCCAGCACATAGTTTTCTGCTCTAAACTCCAAAATAATCACAGCTGACAAGGTGATTGACTAAATAATCCTCTCTTGTTTTCTTTTTCTCCTACAAATGATCTGCATCTGCATTTTCGCTCTGCCTGTCACAGAGCTGCTGCAGCGAGCAGCCTGAGCTGTGTCTGTCCCAGCCCTGCTGTCAGTGCCAGGCACAGCCTGAGGTGACCCCCCAGTCCCCCAGAGTGGCTCTGCTCTGGCAGGGACCCAGCTGTGCTGCCTTCTTGATTTGCAGCTTTCCAAAACAATCGCATTAACGCCCGTCCCCAGCGTCCCACTTCTCCAGCCTGTTCCTCATTTCCACGGAATCACAGGATCCCACAATGGGTTGGGTTGGAAGGAACCTTAAAGATCATCCCAGCACCTACCCTGCCATGGGCAGGGACAGCTTCCATATCCCAGGGTGCTCCAAGCCCTGTCCAACCTGGCTTTGGACACTGCCAGGGATCCAGGGGCAGCCACAGCTGCTCTGGGCACCCTGTGCCAGGGCCTGCCCACCCTCCCAGGGAAGGATTTCTTCCCAATATCCCAATCCAAAGCTATGCTCTCTCAGTTTGAAGTCATTTCCCCTTGTCCTGGCTCTGCAGGCCCTTGGAAATTGTCTTTCATCATCTTTTTTTGCAGGCTCCCTTCAGGGCCTTGAAGGCCACATTTAGGTCACTCTGATGCCTTTTCTTCTCCAGGTGAACAATCCCAGCTGTCCTTTCCTGCCAGCAGAGCTGCTCCATCCCTCTGATCCCTCTGGTGCCTCCTCTGGGCTCTCTCCAGCAGCTCCAGGTCCCTCCTGTGCAGGTGGGGCTCACCTGAGCACAGGGGCAGAATCCCCCCCTCCCTGCCCACCAGGGCAAGAGCATCAATCCAAAGCCCAAGATTGCCTTTTTGGAGGGTACAGACAGCTTAGGGGTTAAATATAATTCTGGGCCTGCAGACCTTATTCCCAACTGGAGATTTTTGGATTTCTCCCCTTTTACATCCTCTTGGAGACGTCTGACACTGCCAGAGCAGTTCAGAACTGTGGAAAAGCTCTCTCCAAAATGAGTCACTCCCTCAAGGAGTGAACATGGAGCTGTTTGCTGCTCTTACAGGACAAGGGCGTTTATGTTTTCACACAGCTGGGAAGAAGATATGAAGGGTACCAGAGCCTAAGTGTCAATGTTCCTTCACAGATCTCCAGGCTGTAGGGCAGAATTTTGTGGAGAAGGAGAAAAAAATCCTCTGAGATGAGCGAGATATGAGAAAGAAAGGCACACACACACTGAGAAGGGAGCTCAGAGAGGGGGGAAAGGCTCCAGAAAAACAAAACAAAAGGTACATTTGGGAAAGGCACCTCCATGATAAACACATTAAAATCAGGGATTTCTGCTGTGCTGTGCCCATCTGGGAATGGCTCCTTGGAACAGGGACCCCAAGCCTTTATGCTGGGGGTTTACCTTCATGCTGGGGGTGACCTCCCATGGCTGCTGTCCCCTCAGGACACCTCTCTGCTGGCCCTGGCAGAGGGGACACTGCTCTCCAGGCTGGCAGCAGTGGCATGGCTCCGTGGAAATTGATTTTCAAGGATGCATCAGAACTATAGGCTGAGACCCAGGGAGCTGGGTGAGGTGGGAGAGGCTGAACAGGGGAATCCTGAAATGTCTGAATGTGGGACAGACAAAGTGGCAGCCCCAAGGTCAGAGGGACGGGGGCTCACCAGCAGCTCCAGTTTGGTGGGGTCATGTCCATAACTGCACCTTGGAGGAACACAGCCCTTCCCAGGCAGCTGCCCAGCCCTGAAAGCACCAGCCAGGGTGACAGCTCCTGATTATCACCCATGAAATGCACAAAACTGGGGTAAAATCAGGGCTGTGAGGGGCAAAGTGCAGTTTCTAGCAGAACCATTTCCATCAGTGCACAGACTTGGCCATGGACAGGAGCTCTGGGAGGTCCCCAAAGGTTTCCTGCCCCCCCATTTCATCCAGCCCTCGAAAGGAAAAGCCTGGCAGAGGCCCCAGACCCTTCCTGCCAGGTCTGCCCTCTTCTGCATTAAGATCCAGCTTCAGGGACTGACAAATGTGCTGAAGTCACTGCTAAACCAGACTTTCTGCAGCTTGATGGCAGCTGGTTCCTGCCCAGAGTACAGGTAAAACTGAGCTCATTCCGTGGTAAGAAAGACAACTGAGAGCTAAAAATAAAGAGGACGATGGGCAGATGCACAACTGTCACAATAGAGACAGATCCCTTGCAGCCCCTCCCCATCACTCAGAGCAGAGCTCTGCCTGGTAGTGGCAATTTGGCTCTCCCCTGTTCCCATTTAGGAACTTTATTTTAAATCAAGCTGAGGAAAAATTGGGATTTCTGCAGAAGTGTTGACATTTTCCAGGGAATACAGAGTTTGGAAAGCTTCCAGTTTCAGCTGCTGGTAGAGATAACTCGGTGGGGCTCATACCAGGCTGGGAAGTTCCACTCCCAGTGGGAAGAAGTTCAGAGTTTGTTGCCATTGAGCCCAGGGCCAGATAAAACATTTGATTGCAACATCAAGTGTTTCTAATGCCTTTTCTTTTTTTTTTTTTTTGGTGAGGGGGTGGGGGGCATGCTAAGAACAGCTGCTCCTCAGAGCTTCCCAGAGGTACTCCAGGGACAGCACCTTGCAGAGTCTCACTCGTGACACGTTGGGCAGCTGAGCCTGGCAGGGCTCTTGGGAGCAGAAATCTGCTCTGGGGAAGAGGCTCCAGCCTCCCCGTTCCCTCCAGAAATTCTCCAGGTCTGTTCATCCTCCCATAGAGTGGTTAAAAGAAGGCTGTAAAACCAAAGCTCCCAAAGTGTTCTGGGTGCAATTTTGGGTGCCCAGTNCATGCTAAGAACAGCTGCTCCTCAGAGCTTCCCAGAGGTACTCCAGGGACAGCACCTGGCAGAGTCTCACTCGTGACACGTTGGGCAGCTGAGCCTGGCAAGGCTCTTGGGAGCAGAAATCTGCTCTGGGGAAGAGGCTCCAGCCTCCCCATTCTCTCCAGAAATCCTCCAGGTCTGTTCATCCTTTCATAGAGACGTTAAAAGAAGGCTGTAAAAGGAAGTTCCCAAAGTGTTTTGGGTGCAATTTTGGGTGCCCAGTGAGAGGTACCCCTTGTCTCATGGATAGGAGAGTGCCTGACGTCCCCAGGAGTCAGTCAGGAGTCCCAGAGTCCCAGAAAGGTTTGATTCTCTCCAGAAATCCTCCAGGTCTGTTCATCCTTTCATAGAGACGTTAAAAGAAGGCTGTAAAAGGAAGTTCCCAAAGTGTTTTGGGTGCAATTTTGGGTGCCCAGTGAGAGGTACCCCTTGTCTCATGGATAGGAGAGTGCCTGACGTCCCCAGGAGTCAGTCAGGAGTCCCAGAGTCCCAGAAAGGTTTGGGCTGGAAGGGATCTCAAAGTCCATCTCATCCCAAATCTTCCTCAGGACAGAAGCCAGAAGGTGCCCTCTGAGCCTCCTTTTCTCCAGGCTGAGCTCCAAGCCCTGTCCAACTTGGCCTGGAATCCCAAATGCTTTTGGAGAAAAACCCCACATTGCAAGAGTCACTCCAGCTCCCAGCAGTGCAGCAGCAAAGACTTCCAGGCTCTTCAGGATCTGGGGAGAGAAGGATTTCTTCTTCCTTTAGCACAGAATCAACATTTTGTTCTTGGTTCTCTTTTTGTTTTAGAAACCCTGCTTGATAAATTACTAGAGGGGCTCATTAACTGCAAAGATTTGTCAGTTTTCCCAAAGCAATCAGGGTGTTAGTTAGACCAAAGGAGCAAATGGGAACCTGAACAGGAAGCCAAGCACAGCCCCATTAATCCTGGGTTATGGATCGACATTTGTCAACTCTATTGAAGTCTGTTGTACCAAATAGAGCCCAGGAGACCACTCAATTACTTTATCTCTGAGCAATTAGGATCCTGCTCTTTCAGGTCAATCTGTTAGCACAGAGGAAAGAAAAAATTAGATACAAGATTAACAGTAGAAAATCCACTGCCTTGTGTTGTGGGGTCTTTTAGAGGGGGAAAAAAAACCAAAAAAACCCAAACAGATTTTCCCTTTAAAATTCTGGGTTTGAGAAGTAAAGTTCACTGAATTCAGCATCAACAAAGGGCTCCCAATGTTGCTGTGTCCCCCAATACCTTCCTCTCCATCTCTTCCCAGGCATTTCTGTGTTTGCTAGGTGACTGAAGAAGGATCAATCCATCCTCAGAGCCAGAAATCACCCAGGGCTGGCTGTGCACTCTGCACTGGGACACATTGAAGTGGCTCTTGTGCCACATAAGCAAAGCCCTGTCAAGGTTTAGGCTGGGAAAACCAGGAGGCACTTTTAGCTCTTCCTTAGTGACAGATTATTAGAGAAGAAAAAGAATTTTTTTGGGCACACATCCATTTCTCTGTAGCTCATAATTCACCTTCAGAAGGCACAGATGTCAGGAGATGCATAAGTTTGGAGGAGTTTTTAAAAGGATAAAGAAAGTTAGAGAATTTATAGCTGAGTTACAAATTTCCAATATTCAGCGACACTTGGATTTAATTTGAAAGCTGCAGATTCTGCTTCTGACCTTAAATAAGGCCCATGTCTGTGGAGGTGGGTTCTTTAAGGCAGGGATACCCAGGATAAAAGGTGCTGCCTCTCCCTAAAAGCCTTCCCTGCACATCCTCATGCCCAGAGTGATGGTGGCACTTGGGAGAACTTGGAAAATGCAGCTGAGTCCACATCCTCAGTGACCCCGAGATGTCACTGCACTCAATGCCACTGTCCTGAGCTGCTCCCACCCAGCTCATCTGAGCCCAGACAGGACTTCAGCCACCAGCTGCCAGCTCCTGGGGAGATGGATTGAGTCTGAGGGACACCTGGATTGTCCCAGCTTCATGCCAGCACTGGTTTGGAAGGGCTGCTGAGGTTGCACTGAGCTGCAATCAGGAATTGCCCACACAGAACAGACCCTCCTCCAAATTTGCAGCCTGGATTGGTCATTCCATGATTGCCCATCGAAGGATTCTTTTTTCATGTCAAGTGGAAATGCTGGAGAATGGAAATGGCAAAATCTTGGATCTGGGGCTGCTTCATAGGGGTCTTGAGATAATTGAAGTGTTGGTCTACAAAAACTGGCAGGGAATGAGCAATGGGAAACAAGATAACCAAATTATTACCTCCAGGTTCAGGATGCTGTTTGACTCATTGAAGACTAGAGAGATGGAAAGAGGTTTCAAAAACCCCAAACAAGCCAAAAATCCCATGATAAACAGCTTTCAGTGAATGATTCCACCTATTTGCACAGCTTTTCTTTGCTATTTTAGAAGATGGAAATCATATATTGGGATTAATTTAACCAGTGAGTCAGGTTTGGTGATTTAAATCACTCGCTCTCCCCTTCTCTATCATTTCTGCAAACTCAATTCTTTTTTTTCTGTTCGTGAATCATTCCTGGTTTCCAGAATTCCATCCCTCACTCTCTTGAATGAACAGTGAATGGATGTGTTTTCTTCTCTGCACTGTTGACTCACTGCTTTTTTTTTCAGAAAAGGCAGCCTGACCAGTAGGCTTGAGCTGCTGGCAGGGGGGTTTAAAGAGGGGGAAAATGAGTTGAGTCTGTGCAGCCAGGTCACTGAGACCTGTGCCCAGCTGATGGTGCACACACCATGCTCCTCCTGTTCCTCCTCCCTGCTCCTCCAGGGATTTCAGCAGAGCCACCCCTGGGAGCTCTCTGGGGTTGCAGTGATGCTTTCAGCCTTTAATGCCACTCCATGGGGAGGTCCACTGTATATTTCTTTTATTTTCCACTTTACAGGTAGGGAACTGAGACTGAGAGAGAGTTTCTGACACACAGGAGGGCTGTGTAGCCCCAAATACCACAGGCAGGATGTTTGGACACCAGCTGAGCTCTGTGTCCTGGAGCAGCTGGGGGATGTTTGTTCCTGACCCCACACAGAGTTTGGCACGGGTGTGCAGGGATTTGTGTCAGGAAGGGCTGAGATGGGGACAAGGACACAAAGAAAGCTCTGCTGGTGATCAGGAAAAGGACTGGGAGCCCTCTTGGCTTGAAACTCCAATCTCTCCATGCCCATGAGTGCCAAGAGGGCTGCACTGGGTGGTTGCACAAATGCATGGAGATGTTTGCTGGCTCAGAAAATCACAAAAGCCCCAAATCCTGCTCCTGTTTGCTAAGACTCCTGTCTATAGCCTCTGCCTAAACTGGGGACACTGCCCTGCTCTTGGGAAACAGCTCCAGGCTGCTGGGAATGTGCATGTGAGGCACCCTTTGTGCTGCTGTGAGGAGAACAACTCCAAAATTGACTCAAAGATGTACACAGATTGCTGATATACATATATTGGAGACATATAGATTGTATAGATGATATAGATATTTATATAGGTGTGGTTGATATAGATACAGATATATATGATAGAGATAGAGATAGAGAGAGATAGAGAGATAGAGAGAGAGAGAGATAGATAGATAGATAGAGAGATAGAGATAGAGATAGCGATAGAGATAGAGATAGAGAGAGATAGAGAGATAGAGAGAGAGAGAGATAGATAGATAGATAGAGAGATAGAGATAGAGATAGAGAGAGATAGAGAGATAGATAGATCCAAAAGGCTCCCTCCAGGGTGGCTGGGAGTGCCTTTCCCCAACAGAGAACCCCTGTCTCCAAACACCTCCTTAGGAATCCTCCTTTCATTCCTCAAACCCTGTGGCTTTCAGCATCAGAGGGAGGAGCTGGACACATCCATCGCTGGAATATCCTTTCCTCCCTGGCATGGAAAGCTCTGTCACCATAGCAGGGATTAGTGCCCTGGGTTCCTGGGACCACTCCATGAGGCCAGCTTTAATATTTAATGACGGGAAACTCATTTGACTCCTTTCTGCAGAGATAAATTGAAAATTGCAAGTTGTGGGTATTGATAAGGTTCAGAAACCTGGAGGCAAATAAAAAGATTGGTTTTATTTTAAACCTCATATATTTTTTAGAGCCATCTCCACCCTGCCTGTGTGCAGCCTTGCTCTGAACACGACTGGGTGTCCTTCTCATCTCTGCATCACCTCACAGCTGAGCTGGGATAACTGCTGAAGCCCTCAGGCCAGCATGGCTTCAAATCACAGAATCCCAGAATTTAAGGCTGGAAAAGATCTTTAAGAACATCCAGTCCAACCACCAACCCAGAACCACCGTGTTCACCACTAACCTGTGTCCTCAAGTGCTGCACCCACAGGTTTTGCAAACACCTCCAGGGATGGGGACTCCACCACTGCCCTGGGCTGGACAGCCCTTTTCAGTAAAAATATTCCTTGATATCCAATCTAAACCTCCCCTGGCCCAGCCTGGGGCTGTTCCCTCTCCTCCTGTCCCTGTTCCCTGGGAGCAGAGCCTGGGGCTGTCCCCTCCTGTCAGGAGTTGTGCAGAGCCAGAAAGGCCCCCCTGAGCCTCCTTTGTTCCAGCCTGAGCCCCTTCCCAGCTCCCTCAGCCACTCCTGGAGCTCCAGACCCTTCCCAGCTCCATTCCCTTCCCTGGACACTTCAGCCCCTCAGAGCAGCATTTCTTTCTGCCCTGTAAACCCTGTTGCTTCTTATTCCATCTCGGATGGTTTTTCCTAGCTTCTGTCAAATACCTCAGAAAATAACTTTTCCACAGTATCCCTCTAGATGCTCTCTGGGTCCCCCTTTCTGCAATTTCAGAGGGTTCGAGAGCTTTCCATGCTACATTGCCCTCAGAAATGGAATTCTCCTGAAGCACAGCTTTGAGCAGCACGTACATCAGTGTCTGGAATTATGCTAAGCACTGCTCATCGGAATTATTATATTAACTGGAAAGGGGGAGCACACACAATTTAACAGGGGAGAAAGAGCAACAAATCTAAGAAGAAAAATTGGTATTTTACAGAGAGAAGAAAGCCAGCAAAGCAGTGACTGTAGAAGCTTTGCTGCAATTAAGGGACCTTTTATTGTGGGGATTTAAAAACTTTTGCTCTGCAGGGTACACATTATGGCAGGCAATCCAGGGATCTGCTGGGCACAGGGTGTTGGCAGGAGCCCAGGCACCAGGGCTGACAGCAAAACCTGGGTTTTATTGAAGGCAGGCTTTGGTAGACCTCAGACCTATGTCAGACGTCAGCAAGACAGTTACTGGCTCCAACTTGCCTGAGGAAAAGGCATGTGTGCCAACAGGAGAAGGATCTGCTGGATTAGGGATTCCTCCTTCTCCCAGCCACTTGAGGCTGGGCACATTTTGTCCTGGGCTGAACTTCGTGCTGGGCTCAGCTTTGTGCTGGGCTCAGCTTTGTTCTGGGCTCAGCTTTGTGCTGGGCTCAGCTTTGTCCTGGGCTCAGCTTTGTCCTGGGCTCAGCTTTGTCCTGGACTGAGCTTCGTGCTGGGCTCAGCTTCGTGCTGGGCTCAGCTTTGTTCTGGGCTCAGCTTTGTGCTGGGCTCAGCTTTGTCCTGGGCTCAGCTTTGTGCTGGGCTCAGCTTTGTCCTGGCCACACTGTCACCCTCTGAGGCTGCTCCTGGCACAGCCCAAAGCTGCATTCCCATCTCTGCTGCCAGTGGTGCCCATGGACGAGAAGGCTCACTAAAATGTCCCCACTCAGGGGGCAGAAATGACATTAAAATATTTATCTACAAAGACTTAATGATTCCCATGGTTGTTCATTAAGCAGGGGAGAGGTGTGCTGGGATCCAAACAAAGCAAAAGGGAATTCAGAAATCTTTGCCTGGTTCTCCCCTTAGCTCATTCCTTTGCAGTGGGAAATGGTGTTTAACCATCTAAGAACTTTTCTTTCTCATCTGGAAACAGAAATAGATATGAAAACGTCTGTATAGAGACAAATGCAAGCACAGGCATCTCTGTTTATGAGCATATTTTACAGAGTGTTGGGAGTCAAATAATGAACATCTTGGAGTGTTGCTGCTCTGTTGTTGACAGCAGCTGAAGCAATGCAAAGCATCATTCAATGTTTCAGAGCTGCTCCTGCAGTGCATGCAAGGAACTCAACTGGGGGAACATTGTGTTGTGTTGTATTGTGAGAAAACTTTATTTGTTTGATGGTTTTTCTTTGAATATAAAAAGAGCAGTAAAGGAAATGTTTTGTTATTACTGCAGAGCATATTGGCTGAGATCTCAGCAGCAGTGGGAGGTTTATTTATCATGGAACAGCTGCAGGAAGAGCTAATATGGACATAAACCTCCCCCAGACCCAAAGCAGACTTGAGGAAAGAATGCTGCAAAGACTCTGAGAAGACAGTGCTAACTCATAAAGTATTGATTTCTTATTGTATTGATTATATTGCTGTGATACAATATAAATTTGGTGTATCCAGCAATGACAGCTTTACTGCCTTATTGTGCTGATTATTACAGAAAGCATAAATTGGGTCATAATTCTGAAGAGTCATGGAAAACCATGTGTGGTTCTGAGTTATTCATTTGAAATAAGGCTTAGGAGACCTTCAGGAGGAGACCAATACATTGGTGAGTGTGTTGGTGCATGGGAAGGGCTCTGACACACACACACTCCTGGCCAGTTCCCCCAGACCCACGGCCAGCTCAGGCTCCTGGTCTCCCCTTCCCCCAGGAGTGAATTAACACCTCTGCTGGGGGAGATGCTGAGGGAACTGGGGGTGTCCAGCCTGGGAAAGACAAAGTTTTGGGCTGACCTAATTCATTTCCTGAGGGGAAACTGTCAGAAAGATGGAGAGTCACTTGGGACAAGGGCCTGGAGTGCCAGGACAAGAGGGAATGGCTTCCCACTGGCAGAGGGCAGGGATAGATGGGATATTGGGAAGGGATTGTTACCTGTGAGGGCACTGAGGCCCTGGCACAGGGTGCCCAGAGCAGCTGTGGCTGCTCCTGGGTCCCTGGAAGTGTCCAAGGCCAGGCTGGATGGGGCTTGGAAAAACTGGCACAGTGGAAGCTGTCCCTGCCCATGGCAGGGGCTAGAATTTTTAATGACAATGATTTTTAAGGTCCTTTCCAACCCAACCAAACCTATTCTGTGATTCCATGATTGATAAGCAACTGAGGACATGAGATGTTTGCAGTGGTGATTATTCATAATAATCAGCATTTCACTTCCCTCAATTTTGATGCAATCTCAGCATTTGGTAAAAAAAAGGCTCCAGAGCTGAAGGGCTGAGGAGAGCACAGGACCAAGGCCTGTCACAGAGCACTGTCACTGACAGCTCCAGCTGTGAATCCTGGGCACGTGCCCCTGGAGTGTCCCTGGATCCCACCTGAGACATCCATGCTGGAGAGGGAGAGCCATCCAGGCAAGCTCCTGGCTGAGCAGCTTGGCCCTGTCACTGTGAGGAGCAGCCCTGAAGAGAGAATTTTGGCCACCTTTCCCTACGTGCTGAGCAGACAACCACTCATCTCCTCCATGGGCTGGTTTCACAGGGGACACAATTCTTGGGAAAAACCATCCCAGCTCAGGTCCCAGCCAGCCCAGGGCCCTTTAATCTCCCACAGTGTGGCCAGCTGAGATGCTCTGCCATGAGGCCAAGCTACAGACCTGCCACAGCTTGGCTCAGCCTGTTTTGTTTTCACAGAAGCCAGAGTTTTTTGAGAACACAACATTCCCAAGAACCCCTCCCAGTCCTCCCCTCCCAAGGGAGTGGGGCTGTGGGTGATGTTCTTCTCCCAGCAGCCATCCAAGGGAAAATGTCCATTGTGAACACAGCCTGATGTTCAGTTTCACAAATCCCAGGAGGGTTTGGGATGGAAAATCCTTAAAGCTCATCCATTCCACCCCTTTGCATGGACACTTCACTATCCCAGGTTGCTCCAAGCCCTCTCCAACCTGGCCAATATCCCTTGGGAAGCTTGATTGCAGTGAATAATTGGTCACTTTAAGCCTCAGAAAGAATGTAATGGTTTCCAAGTGCAAATACAATAAATCTGGTGAAGTTAAAGGTACCACGAGATCAGATAAGAGCTTCTCAATTTGAAATGGAACATGGAGTCCTCTCTCTTCCATTGTATTTTATCAATTAACCTTCAGCAAGCACAAAGGTTTCCCTGGATCTGGTGCTCCTGCTGGCATCTAGAGGAAAAGATACAAACTGTACAGATTTCTCTTTTTTGAGGAGAATAACTTTAATAACCAAAAATGTTTCTGCACTTGGAATAATGAGAGTGGCTTTTCTCTTTCAAATGCTAAATTATTTCAAGCTGAGCTGTTGGGAACCATTAATAATTCAAGGAACTCAGCTTTCGGTAAGAACAACATCTGTTGGAAGGTGTTAAGGCATAGGAATAACCTGACTTTCAAAGTTATTTTACCATTTCTTTATTCTCTTTGTGAGGAAAAAAGGGCTGCTTTGGTAAATTATAGGAAGGAGCTGCTAAAATGCCACTTGCAAAACAAGGAGGGCTGGATGTCTGCAGTGCCAGGGGCACCAGCTCTGCTCTGCTTTGCCTTCCTTCCCTGGAGCACCAACTTCTCAGAGATGTGGCCTTCAGTCTCTTCTCATCTGCAGACCCCAAAATGTTGCCAGGGCACTTTCAGACCCCTCATAATTATTTTTATCAGACCCTCATTATTATTTTTAACAGATTGATTATTTATCAACCTTTTGACATTTGGCCACATTTCCCAGCTCCATTTCCCCTGCTCTTTAGAAGTTGTTCACAGATTATTAGCAGACCAGAATGATCTCCGAGGATGGCTGAGGTCAGGAAAGAGCTTTAAGATCATCAAGTTCAAGCATCACCCCACCACCACCAAGCTCACCACTTACCCATGTCCCCATGTGCCACATCCACAAGTTTTTTGATCGCTTCTGGGGTGTTAATTCAACCCCTTCCCTGGGCAGCCTGGTCCAATGCTTTACAACCCTTTCAATAAAAATATTTTCCTAATGTCCAATCTAAACCTCTCCTGGTGCAGCTTGAGCTGTTTCCTCAGGATGAAGGGAAGAACTTCCCCAATTCTTCTTGCCAAAGAGGAATGAGAGAGATGAAAAGCATGGATGGATCTCTGGAGGGCAACTCATCCCTTAAGTGTAGGGTCCTGTGGATCGTGCTGTGGAGGTGTCAGCCTCTGTCCCTTTCCACAGACACTTGGGAGAAGTTAGACTGAATGAGACCAAAACCGAATTTTTGAGGCGTAAAGCTGAGAAACATTTTGCCTTCCTTCCAGAAATGAGCCAAATAACCAATGTACTTAAAAGATTAAAAGAATTTAGAAGGCAGACACACACATGCAGAGGGGTATTTGAAGGTCTCCACGTGTTTGGAGAAAAGAATTTGAGGCAGCTTATTCACAAAGCTGCTTTTCCCAGACTCAGTCCATAGGCAGGGTTAGAGTTCCATGTCTCTGCAAAGTTCAGCTGTGGAATTTTGTATGGTGCTTATGTTCAACCAGAACCTTCCTCATCCTGAAAAATTCCTCTGCCAGCCCAGCTGAAGTAGGAGCAGTCCTAGTGACTTTTCACGTGGGTTACATAGAGATGTTACAAGACAGGCATGAGTCTCCAAATCAGAGCTGTGATGTTACATCTGTCCCTATTCTCTCATCAAATATTCCTCCCCATTTGCATGACTTTCCATAGCATGTCTTCCTTGAATTCTCAGCTCTTGGGAAAAGTGCCTATCAGAGTAGGAAGTTCTTTTTTTCACTGTTGCAAAAGTGAATGAGGAGACTCCAGAATAAAAGAGGAAATTTTCATTAGAAAATCTATTCCTGGCAGCTGGGAAGGCATCCCTGATCTACTGTCCAACCCAGCTCAAGGAAGTGATCCTTTGATGGCCTGCAGATGAAACTGTTTTTCTTAAAAACATGTCCTGGCACTGCTGAGACCTCACCTCATATCCTGGGTGTAGTTTTGAGGTGCTCATGACAGGAAGGAAACTGAGGGGCTGGAGTGTGTCCAGGGAAGGGTCTGGAGCCCCAGGAGTGGCTGAGGGAGCTGGGAAGGGGCTCAGGCTGGAGCAAAGGAGGCTCAGGGGGTCCTTCTGGCTCTGCACAGCTCCTGACAGGAGGGGACAGACAGTGGGGTCAGGCTCTGCTCCCAGGGAACAGGGACAGGAGGAGAGGGAACAGCCCCAGGCTGGGCTAGGGGAGGTTTAGATTGGATATTAAGGAATATTTCTTACTGGAAAGGGCTGTCCAGCCTTGGCACAGCTGCCCAGGGCAGTGGTCTCCATCCCTGGAGTGATTTAAAAGCTCTGTGGATGTGGCACTTGGGGACATGGTCAGTGGTGGCCTTGGCAGTGCTGGGTTAACAACTGAACTCAGTGATCCTGGAGGCCTTTCCAAACCTAAACCACTCTTGGATTCTGGGATTCTATGATTTCCAAATAATTTTGTCCCTTCCTAGGAAAATCCATCCCTGCAAATCATA
The DNA here is from genome assembly GCA_013397245.1 of Thryothorus ludovicianus. Lineage (NCBI taxonomy): Eukaryota > Metazoa > Chordata > Aves > Passeriformes > Certhiidae > Thryothorus > Thryothorus ludovicianus. The sequence goes on from VZTB01000135.1 coordinate 37,259, forward strand.
GCTGTTTTGCTGGGTACCAAAGGGCCAGCTTTGGGTACCCTTTGTTCTTGAGCCCCCCTAATCCCAATTTGGTTGTTTGTCAAGGCCAAGTGAATTAAAAGGCTAAACCAAGTCTAAGCTTCTGCAGCCTGCAAATTTGGGGATGAAGTTTGACTGGAAGGGTTTGGATCTGAGCACAGGTGAAAGCCTTGTGCTGTGATGATTTGACAGCAGCATTACAGAGCTCATGTTATTCATTGAACCTCATTAATTTCAGCTTAGGGTTTAAGAAGCTGCTGGAAGGGGAGTTGTTGTAGGGGTCATTCCTGTGTTAAACTTGTCAATGTGAAGGGCTCCTGTGAGACGAGATCTGAAGCTGTTAATAAAGCACATTGAGTGAGCAGCTGAGGCAGTCATCAGATACTCAGTGCAGGGCTTCTCCTCTTTGTACTTCTGTGCAATCCTTAATTGGGATAATGTCTTGGTTTGGTGACAGGTGTCTGCTAAGGAAGGCAGGAACCTCCCTTGGAATGGAGAATAGAATATCCCTCCCCCCAAATTATTATAATTTTGATGTTAAGGGGCTCTCAGGCAGAATTATGGGAATAGGAGTAACAGTTCTGCATTAGGAGAACTAAAATTAAAATGCAGTAACAGCAAAAACAAGCCCACTGACAGAGTCAGAATCCAAGCTGACACCCTGTGGGTCAGGGTGTTGGTGGCAGTCCCATTCAATGGTGGCTGCAGCCCTCCTGCAGTGGCAGATGTGGCTCTGCTGGAGCAGGGATCCTGTAGAAAGGTGCAGGTTTCCTCTGAAGGTGCAGTGGAGAGAGATGGGCCTGATCTTCCTCTGAGGATCCAGTGGAGAAGGCTGCTTGGTGTTTTACATTTTGGGTTTTTATCCAGGCAGGAATGCTTGGCTCCTCCCCCTGGGTGGAGCATTTCCCAATGGGATGATGGAATTTTATCAGTGAGACTCAGTGACCCATGAGCAGAAGATCTCTCCCTGGAGGGAGGATGGGTTGTGGAAGAGATAAAGAAAACTGCCCCAGCTGTTTTTTTAAGGACTGGGCCATTGACAGAGGGTTACCCTGCCCTCAGCCCTGCCCCAGTTCCAACAGCTGGTGACAGCATACACACTGCTGGGGACACCTGGCACTGCCACCCAAGACAGATAAATATTGATAATATTGGGGTCTTGTGTGCATTGTGAATAATCTAATGATGTTTGTAACACCTCATTCTGATGCTGACAGAGCTGCGAGTTCGGGAGGTTTCTCATTGCTTGTGACACTTGGAGAGAGCAGATGTGGCTGTTCAGCCACAGGGATGGCAGAGGACTCTTGTCATCTCTTAAGGGTCTGCCCACCTCCTAGAGAAGAAGCCAAGCAAATAACCTCAGGGGAAAAAAATGTTGGAAAGATATTAAGGTTTAAAGAATAACAAAAAAGTTTCTGGTGGATGAGAGGCTGCAAAAGCACAACTTTAAAAGAAACAATATAGGACAGACTTATCCTTCACTACAGGGAGACTTTCCTTCCAGCCAGAATCCACTGATCTATAAAACCATGGTGGAGAGTTGGGAGATCACTTTGGAAAAGGCTGCATCCTCTGCTTGTGGATTAAACACCTTTAAAGCATCTGTAGGCCCTCATGGGACCAGGGAGAGAAATCCCTGAACTGACATTGAAGTATCAGAAAGGTCTCCCCATGAGGACTGAGGAAAATTCTTCTAAATTTGATCTGAAATGATCAAAGGACAGAAGAGATCCCTGCTACTTGGTCCCACCCTCCATGAAATTGGGGGAGCAGAGACCACCCACAGTGCTGAAGGGCTGCAAGTCCCACTGCCCCAGAGAAGGGGAAGAGCCACTCCTGAGCTGCTGAGCCCCAGGCCCACTGAGCTGTTGCTGGTGAGGTTTGGTTCCTGAGGCTTTTAGGACATGTCCTTCTCCACCAGAAACCCAGAAGGATAAAAGATGGGCTCTTGTTTAACAAAACATATTTGTGCAACAAAAACCTGTTAAGAGCAGATCTTTCCTGTGATCTCTCTCCTGTTTTACTGTATCTACATTCCATCTCCCCAGTTTACAGTCTCTTATATTTAAAGCCTGTTCTAAACCCTCAAGTTTTATGTGGGACTTAAGAATCAGCTCATTTGTCATGCACTGCACTTCCTTACCTTCCTCTTTTCCTTTCATTTTGTAGGACTCTGGAACAATAACCAAGTCAAGAAGAAAGTTATCCAATAAAAACCTTCTGGAGGACGAGCATTGATTTTCCTGACACAATTTGGAACTCATTAGCATTTTCTGTTGCAGTGTTACATCACCCTTTCTATCAGGTGAGCTGCCTTGGACTGTGTTTTAAGAGGTTCTGTCCTGAGAGTATGTGGACAGTGGGGTGAAATCCAAAGTAAAATTCCCAAGAGAAGCTTAGCAGTGGAGTTCTGAGTGATAGAAATTAAAGGCACAAGATCAGCCTTGCTTGATGGAAGTTGCTGAGAGCTCTATCTTGTACAATACCAGGGGGTCCTGGTCCAATTCCCAGTCTCCATCACCCACAGTAATCCTGGCAGAAGCAGCCTTTGCCCGAGGCTGTGCCTTTCCAGCACCTTCCTCAGAGCCCCAGGCTCCCATCCTGCTGGGAACTGGCAGGTCTGGGGTGCAGAGTGTGGGACAGGAGGGGAGCTCAGGGTCAGCCAGGCACAGCCAGGCAGCAATCCTGGGAATTTCATCCATGCAGGCACAGGCCACCTTGACTTTTCCACACCTGGGCCAGGGAATTCAGAAAGAGCAGGGAACCAACTTTGCCTGAGGCACCCAAGTCCTGTTTTCATTCCACAGGATTCAGTGGACGAGAAAGAGGGGAATCTCCTTTCATTCTCCTGGTTCAGACATAGCAAAAAGGCAAAGATTAATGCCTTTAAAACATAAGCAATTGGTACTTAAATGCAACATGGCAGATTTACTCTGAGCACATTCCAAACTGTGGAGTTTTAACAGTGGTAATAAAGCATTAAGGGAGACATTGAAGCTTGAAGGAACAGCAGAGAAACAGTTGTGTGTGGTGGGAGCAGGAATGAATCCCATTCCATGTGCAGCCTGTATGGAAATGGCCTTTGAGCCTAATGGGAGAAGGAACCATTTATTCCCTGGGCTAGTTCTTATAACAACTCCAACTGCTGAGCAATTTAAAACCTATGCATTTTTATAAGTGTCCATTTTTTACATTGGATGAAAATAACCCTTTGGCATTGGTTAAATTATAAATAAGGCAAACGGGGGGGATGCACTGCCAGCATACCAATGGGACAGCTGGGAGGCACCAGCAACACTGTAATATACAGTCAGTTAGCCTCAGGAGTTAGAGCACACCTGTGGAAAGGGGATTTCATGAGAAAAGTCCCAAATCAGCAGGCCTGGAGTTGTACAGCCCTGTGGGAAAGCCTGGCAAGGTGCAGTGATGTGGGGAGGGGTCTGCAGAAGGGGAGAGGGGCACTTGCAGGAGGGCACATCCCTGATCTGTGTGCCCAGGCTGTGCTGGGCAGGGACAGCAGCCAGTGGCTCATTCCTGCTGGGATTGTGTGCTTGGATTCAGTGTGATCTCCATGCCTTTTCCCCTCCCTGCCTGGTGCAATCAAAGCACATAAATAAGAAGAGCACGCGCTCTTTACACCTCCTGGTTGCAATGCAGATTCCATCACCTCTTCCCTGCTTCCTAATCCACCACCCAGGAACTGATTGCAGCACTGGGAACCCTCCAGGAGCTGAGCTCTCTCCTGCTGCACAGGCTGTGGGTGGCCCTGATGTGCCCAGTGGGGTGTGTGCCCACTCTGGAGTGTGTGTGCTCTCCAGGATGCTGTGCTCCCTCCCTCCCCCTGTGCCCTGGACTGCAGCTCATCCAGTCCATGCAGAACAAGATGCCACGGCCCATGTCCCTGCTTTGGGACCTTGGAAGTCCATGGGAACATCAGCAGACAGCTGGGCCCTTCTCCCAGACCCCAAAGTAGTGCTGGAGCTGTGGGCTTAAATGCAGCACAGTCACATCTTTGCTGGGGTGAGAAACACTTCAGTTATCACACTGAACACTCATCTTCACCATTTTAAATGATAATTGGCTTAGTGGGATATTGGGAAGAAATCCTTCCCTTTGAGGGTGGGCAGGCCCTGGCACAGGGTGCCCAGAGCAGCAGGGGCTGTCCCTGGATCCCTGGCAGTGTCCCAGGCCAGGTTGGACAGGGCTGGGAGCAGCCTGGGACAGTGGGAGGTGTCCCTGCCCATCGCAGGGGTGGGACTGTAATGTCCCTCCCAACCCAAACCAGTCTGTGACTCTGATACTTGTGTGGCACATCGTAAGCATACGAGAGACAACACAGACATGGTGAAGCTGAGAAGCCAGCTCAGCTTTCAGTGCTCAGTACTATGTGGACAAATATTTCACAGAGAGATATGCACAGCAAAGGCAGAATTTAATCCAATTTTATGAGCCAAAAAAATGACAAGAGAAAATTCAGATGCTTTAAAAAATTTCAGCCGAGGAACACTGAGGAAGCAAGATAAGCACATCTGAATAAGCCCTCTCTTGGTATCGTAGTTGCACTTACCACAGGTGGTGAGCAGCCCTGGAACACTTTAGAACTCAGATATTTTTGTACCCAGAGTTCAGCAAATATAACCTTCAACCTGGAATTTTCATTTTTGATCATTCCCAAAAAGGTTGACTCTGAATGCCTTAAAAACTTCACAGGGGAGCTGCTTTAGGAATTGACAAATATATAGAAAAATATTGACGTTATTTTCATTTTTAAGGCTTCTCCATAAATGCACCAGGGTATGAACAAGCTGTCAGTGCTGTCTTTATGCCCCGACCCAGGGGCACTCCATCACTTGCCTCAGGGGTGCTCTGTCCTCCAGGGACCCCTGGATGAGGAATGGGGTAGGCTGTGCCTCCCAGAACTGGTTTTGGTCCCCGCCCACTCCCAGTTCCCCAGTGCCCAGTCCCCTTTGGGTGGGTGACATTGGCTGGGGACCAGTGCCAAAGGCCATGGGGCAGCCTGGGCTCCCCTGCTGCCCAGGGCCAGAGGGGCTTAGGAAGCTGCTCCCGTGGCAGCAATGCTCCTTTCCTTCATGGGGACACACGAAGTGAAGGTGTCCCAGCACAATTGTCACCAACTGTGCTCTGGACCAGCCCAGGCTGAGGTGGCAGCAGGAGCTCAGCACAGTTCAGGGTTTCTGCTGCACCTCCAAGAGGAGATTCTGCTGCTGCCCATCCCTGTCCAAGGGCAAAGAGCAGCTGCAGCCCCTGGGGATGCCCTCCCAGCTGGAGCTCATCAGGAGCCCCCAAGGTGCATTTGCTGTAATTTAGGCTCTGTGGGTGCTCTCCTCTGTTGTTTGTCAGCTCCCAAATCTTGTTCCATTTATTACTCTGCTTCAGAAATGTAAAATACAGTCAGACAAATTGCTCTGCTGGCCTCAGCCTGACTGACAAGGGTTTTGGTTTGTTTTTTAATTAACTTCTTTTGGGTTGCCCAGTTGTGCTATTTGAAATTTATCTTCTGTCCACACTGTGTGTACCAACTGCTCCTCCTCATTCCCTCTGTCCCAGTGTGGGGCACAATCCTGGAGACACCCAGTGAGGCAGAACAGGGACTCCCAACACCTGGGAATGCTGATGGCTCTGATGGGTTCTCCTAAGCCTTTGCCAAGGCTGTGTTTGCACCTTGTTCTTCTGGCTGCTCCCAGCCCTCGCAGAGCTTCCACTGGAGTGTTCAGCTGGGAAAAAGAAACTTCAGGGAGACCTCAGAGCTCCTTCCAGTGCCTAAAGGGGCTCCAGGAGAACTGGAGAGGGACTGGGGACAGGGGATGGAGGGACAGGACAAGGGGAAATGGTCTCAAGCTAAAGGAGGTTTAGTTTAGATGGGATATTGGGAAGGAATTCTTCCTGTGAGGGTGGGGAGGCCCTGGCACAGGGTGCCCAGAGCAGCTGTGGCTGCCCCTGCATCCCTGGAAGGGTCTCAGGCCAGGTTGGAGCAATCTGGGATAGTGGAATGTGTCCCTGCCTGTGGCAGATCCTCTTTAAGGTCCCTTCCAAACCAAACTAGTGAATCTTTGCTTCTATGATCCCTTCCTCCTCCCATCTTTTTGTTTTCCCATCTATTTTCACACTCACTCTCCCACTGCCAGTGTCCTTTCAGACCTGTGACTGGGTCTGGCTGTGAGCACTTGCACTGGAGAGTCTGATACAGACCAAGATTGATAAAAAACATCATTCACTGAAATTATAATGTTAATTAAATATTGAAATACCTGGTACAAAATGTCTGTTCCTGTGAAAGTCAAGCCTTGGTGCAGTACCAGGGGTACCCAGATTCACTCTGCTGGAGATGAGGGTGGTTTCTGCTTTAACTCATTCCCCAGCTTCTGTGGGGTAAGCAGTTGGTAATCTTGGTAATCAGTTAAAAATCTCGAAAAAAAGATCTTAAAAATCTCGAAACAATTTTTCTGGGAAAGTGCCAAAACTGGAGTAAAGGAAAGGAAAGAATGTGAATCCAGGTCTGAAAAGGAGGGAAAGCAAGGCTCTGCTAGATTTTAGCCATCAGAATTGAATTCCTCATTTGTCCCGTGGAACCTGGGGGAAAACCTTGCAAATGCAAGGAAGAAGCAGGCAGGAAGAGCAGCTTTAATGCAAGGGATGAGTGACTGCATTTTAAAATTCCTTCTCGTTCCTTGCGTGCTGTGCAGCCCCGGGGCTGAGCAGAGCTCAGGGAGCCCAAACTCACGGGGGATTTCAGCATCCTCCAGCTTGGCTTCATTCCGAATCACAGCTGAACGAGAAGCCTTTGAAATTATCGGCTGTGACAAGGGCACATCCTTGGTGTTTGCTCCCCAAACAAACATCCTTGGTGTTTGTTGTTCCTGTCTTGCTGGGATGTTTTGCTGGGAATGCTGCAGGATTCCCTGGGTGCCTTCTCCTGGGTGCTGAGCCAGGGGCTGGCTGGGAGAAGGTGCTGGAGGGGCAGGGAGAGAAAGAGATGGGCTGAGCCTGGAGGGTGCAACCCTGAGGAACAGAGCTCAGAGCCCCGGCTGGCTCAGGAGCAGCCCTGCATCCCAGGTGTGACATTCCTGTAGGACTGGAATGGGCTCAGCCGAGGCTGCCAGAGCTGCAGGAGCCTTTGGGCAGCTCTGCCAGGGATGCCCAGGGTGGGAGTGTTGGGGTGTCTGTGCAGGGCCAGGGGCTGATCCTGTGGGTCCCTCCCAGCTCTGGATATTCCATGAATCCCCAAGCTCTGGAAATTGCTGGTATGGATGAAACCATCTCCCCACGGACTCCCTGCTCAGGGAAGGAGAAGGGGGATGAGCTGTGGCTTTTCAAATTTGCAGCGTGCTTGCCTTCAATGTCTATTTCAAGCAGCAGAGTGCACGTATTTGATGTTGGCATGAGGTATTTTGACTCCCCTGCAGCTGGAATAATTCCCACAAATTAAGAGGAGCACAGAAAGCTCTGGAAGAAGCGTGAGGGCTGCATGGCTGAGCAGCTCCTGCAGGTGTGGCTCTGCCAGGTCTGCTCTGAGAGTCCCAGAGGAGGGGAGCTGGGCTTTAGGAATTCCTCCCCAGTTTTTCTGTGTGGGCTCAGGTGTGAGTTTGGCTCCCATCAGTTCCCTGCAGCGAAGGCTGAGACCCCAACAGCGCTGGCTGCTGGATTCCTAATTCAGGCTGGATACAGCATGAGCTGGGATTTGCTCTGTGGAATGGACAGCAAGGGGCAGCTGAAGGCTTTGAACTTTGTTTTCACCTGGATCCTGCAGCTCCCACCAGGACCCAAGGCAGCTGCTCCAATGGAACTTTGAACAACTTCTTCCAGCACAGATTTCCTTGGCTCTCATGGTTTGGCTGAGGGATGTGGCTGTTTAGGGTTCAGCTGGGGAGAAAACAGCTTCTCTCACAAGCCCTTTTCAAGGACCATGGGAACCAAAAGAAAACATGTAGGTTTCAAGCCATTTTTTTAAAGGGAAAATAAATGTCTTTCCATTGCTTTTCTGTTCCAAGTAGAAACCCCAAATGCTGAAGTTCTCCATCTTTCATGACAAGTTTTCATCACCTTTCTGCAGAGCATCCACTATCTCACTGGGCATCACCACTTTCTCATGTGGTAAAAACTGAATTTTCAGGTAAGAAATTGAGACGTGATGGATTAGCCATCAACCTCCTCTCCTCTCTCCAGGCTGGCCCCTGGCAGGGTGTTGGAGGCAGATGGAATCTCTGAGAACAGGGGGAGTTGGAAGGCTCAGGGAACACGTGCAGGTCTGTCCCACACTGCCCATGGAGATAATTCAGCAGCAGGCACTGAACAGACCCAAGGGATGCACTAAACGCAGATTGGGAGATCTAATTATGAGCAGTTGCTTACTGGAAGCAGGATTTAGAGCACAGAATATTTAGTGCCTTTAAATATTTTAGAGAAATCCATAATATTTGCCATTAAAGACATTCTTATGTGATCCAGTGTCAATTGCACTGCTTAAGAGATTATACAAGATAAACTCTAGCACCAAAACACATCTTTGACATGTTTGAAGTTGTACTGGAGACAATTTCTGTGTTAGTCTTGAAAGGATTATGGCAAAATTCTCACTTTTTTAAAAAAAGAAAAAGAAAAGCTAGTTATTGAATCTTGTTAGAGTGTCATCATTAAATAATCATGATGAAATTCTCAACTGGAATGAAATAGAAAATATTTGTGATAATGGTAAAAAGAGAAAAACAACTCCTTAGGCACCTAAACCATCCTTCTCCAGGGACTTCTACTCGTCTTTTTAATTACTGGAGGGTGTAAGATTCTTCAGTTCTTTTCATTTTGGGTTTGTCATGATCCAGAGCTGGAAATACATTCAATTAGTCACTGCTTGTGTTTGGGAACAGGCCTGTGAGCATCTCCTTGGGAGGGGACCAAGCTGCAGAGCAAGTCACACAATTTCACACTGGCTTCATTTGAAAGGCAGCAGAGCTTTTGGGTGGGAAATGGGGACCTGCACCCATCCCAGCACCCATGGGATAATCCTGGAGCAGCTCATTCCTGCACAAACCAGGGAAGGGCAAAGGCTGAAGGAGCTGGAGACTTGGAGAAGAGGGAGCCTCAGGACTGGAAGCAGCTCATTTGGGAAGAGAGGTCACAGCTGGGTCCCTCTGCACAACTCTCATGGATGGGGAGGATCCCTGCTCCTCCAGGACTGCAGCTGGAAAGGAGGGCACAGCTGGATGGACCAAGATGCCACAGCAGAGATCCCATCACTGAAATCAAGGCATTGTCCTGATGCAGAGTGAGAGAAACAGGACACTGTAAAGTGAAAATTGGCTCTCTCTGGCTGTTTTCTAACCTTTGCAGGTCATTTATCCTTGGTAGGTGTGGGCCAAGCCCAACCCCTTGGGCTGTGCAGGCTGGAAGGAGAGGAATGTGATGGCAGAAGGATGGCAGAGGCATTCATGAAGGTAAATCTCTGGCAGTACACACAGAAATACCTTCAAAACTATTGCTCTGGAAAACTTGGCTGCCAGTCACACGTTCCTTGATTCCCCAGAGAGGTACAAGTACAGGGACATTTTTTCTGGAAGAGGAGCTGGCAGTCCTGACTGTCCCCTCCCTCCCCAGGCAGGCTCCCTGTGGTACCCCACACATTATTTCCAATGCAGAGCCATTAACATGCTACTGAAGAATTCCCTGGACCTGCTATTTTTTCATGCCTCTGTCACTCTTTGAGTTTGAATCAAAAGGGGAAGACAAAGTCCTTTGTTTCTCCCTCCCCTGAGACCAAGGAATGGCAATTATCCTTCAAACATAGCAGAAACTTTCTGAAAACTCTGGGGGGAAACTGGCTAATGAATCCAACTTCAGCAGCAGCACAGAACTCACACACAACTCCTCTTCAGATCACATCATGTCAGCCCTGAGCACAGGCAAGCTTGGCCATTTGGCTGGGTCCCCTCTGGGACAGAAAAATTAAATGACTGAAAACAGATGCTCCAAAGTTATTCTGAAACTGGGAGATGTCAAGTGCCTTGTTATTCCCTCACTGGAGCAACATGAATTTAACATTGTGAGCAAGAAATCTTTCCTAGGGATGAGTGTCCTTCTAGCGAAATTTAGGGTAATAAAATTCAGTGTGGGATCCTAGGGCAATATTTGGTTTGATGCTCTCTCACACTCACATGCTCACCAGCACCAAGACACATTTATCCAAGTGCAGAGACCAAGGTGACACGTGTGTGACACAGAGAATAAGGAGTTCTGGTTGTCTCAGTGCCTCTGAAATTCCTCTGAATTGGCAACGAAAAATGTGAGCACGATTTCTTTAACTTGGACAGCTCTCCAAAACCTCCTACAGTGCAGGTTTCAGTGTGTGCAGAGGGAAAGGGCAGAGGTGTTTTCCAGCTGACCCCTCTGTCACTCAGCCCTCAAAGGCAGGTTCAGCTTTGGAAGGTCCAGAGGAGCATCAGCGAGGAAGGACAGCCCGGGTGGGCAGGGTGTGAGGGCTGCATCTGGAGGGGTTGTACCCCATAAGGGGATTTTGGCATCAGGAGGGTGAGTGGCCAATTCCAAACCATTTCATCAGCCTGCTCAGCCCATGGCCTGGGCACCCCAGGATTCCTGGAGTCCCAGGCAGCCCACAGACACATCAAGCACTGAAGGACTTGGGGGAAGTATTTCCACGGAGCTGCTAAATTAAACTTGAGAGAAACATTCACAGAGGTGGATCAGGGGAAAGGGAGCAATTTGGGTTCTCAGCTGCAGGTCTTGACTGACCAAACCATGATGGACATGTCACTTGGTCCACCATCCTCATCCCTAACCCCAAACTTAGTCTCCCTATGCCCCCACAGCCAGATGTTCTCCCCTCCCCTGCTCTGTGGTGTTGGGAAAAATGAAAATGTATCAGGGAAGTTTTGCAAATATGAAGGTTTAGGAGAAAGTTCTTTAGAAATGAAAGCAAGTTTTGATATAGAAGAACAAGAGAAGTCTGAAAGTAAAGATTGCTGAGAGAGTTGTAACTGAACAAAGGTTGTGATGAGTTGGAAAGAGATTTTATGGCTGAGAGCAAAGGATAAGCTTACTACAAACAAAAACGTGTTTTACCAAGCAAAGGTAAATCTCAGAAAAAACACAAGCAAACAGAGAGCTTGTTTTTGCCAAGGAAGAAGAATTTCTCCACTGCAGAAAAACAGAAAAATAAGTTGTAAGTTTAAAATATAACTAACATGTAATTGTTTAGCTACTAACATAATATGGTAATATTAGTAGTTATGATAGGCTATAGGAAATGGTAAAGGTGTATATTGCTGATTGGTCATTGTGTATTAAGACACCCAGCAAAGAAGAGTATATAATGCATAGTAACCAGAACAAAAGGGGCTTCCAGCCACTTACAGCCTCAGGCTGTAGCTGGCAGCTCAGAGGTGAGGCTCTGCACCCACGACCCAAGATTGCTGTAACTTCTTCTATGCAATAAACAGCGTTTTTAAAGAGCTGCTTGGAGTCCTGCATCTCTCATTCAGGCTCTTACACTGTGGCCCACAGGTGTGTCCTGCACAAGCCATGAAACATCTGTGACTCCGTGTATCAAACCCTCAGGGAGGTGCAGCCCGTGAGGAGAAAGCCAGACTGCAGGAAAGCCCCATCCCAGCTCCTGGGGAGTGGCAGAAGCCTCTGCAGGGCTGTGTGAGGAGCAGGCTCCTGGTCCCTCAAAGCCATCACTGTCCTGTGCCCTGCCCTCAGGAGGCCCTGGAGTGTCACAGGATGCCAGTGCTCAGCATGTGACTGCCAGGATGTCCTGGCAGGAACAGGGGACCCATTTGCTACAGCTGTGTCATGGTTTGATGACAGGTGTCTGCGAAGCAATGCAGGAGCCTCCTTTGGAACAGAGAATGGAAACTCTCTCCCTCTAAATCATTATAATTTTGAAATTAAGGGGTTATCAGGAAGAGATATGGGAATAGGAATAACTGTTCTGCATTAGGAGAACTAAAATAAAACAAGCATGCAGTATTACAAAGAAACCAAACCCACTGACAGAGTCAGAATCCAAGCTGACACCCTGTGGCTCAGGGTGTTGGTGGCAGTCCCATTCAATGGTGGCTGCAGCCCTCCTGCAGTGGCAGATGTGGCTCTGCTGGAGCAGGGATCCTGTAGAAAGGTGCAGGTTTCCTCTGAAGGTCCAGTGGAGAGAGATGGGCCTGATCTTCCTCTGAGATTCCAGTGGAGAAGGCTGCTTGGTGTTTTACATTTTGGGTTTTTATCCAGGCAGGAATGCTTGGCTCCTCCCCCTGGGTGGAGCATTTCCCAATGGGATGATGGAATTTTATCAGTGAGACTCAGTGACCCATGAGCAGAAGATCTCTCCCTGGAGGGAGGATGGGTTGTGGAAGAGATAAAGAAAACTGCCCCAGCTGTTTTTGTTGTACTGCAACCCATGACAAGCTGGAATGTGGGAGTGCTGCTGCAGGGAAAGCAGGGAGTGCTGTGTTCACAGTAGTGAGGAGGAATCTGGGCTGGTTTCAGTCCCTGGAGCAGCTCAGCTGTAGCACCAGCCAGGAAACCACAAAACTGCTGCTGGCAAACCCTGCTGCAGGGATGTCCCTTTGCAGCCAGAGGACAGCCCTGAGAGCCAGGGACTGCTGGGGCAGGAGGTGGCTTTGATGGGAAGGACACTGGGCCACCAGGGAACTGGGCTAGAGCCACCTCCTCATTTCACATGAGCTCCTGAAGAGCCATCAGCCAGTAAAGGCTGGAGCCTGGAACCGAAACACTCCACAGCCCATGGCCAGCCCTCTTCCCATCCCCTCTCTTTACTGCTTCCATAAAACCCCAAGCCACTCCCATCCACAAGCTGGAATGTGCTTTGTGTTCAAACCACAGGAACTGCTGAGAATCGTTGCTGTGACTCCAAAGCCAGAACTCTTTAATGTTCTGGAATAAACCTGGGATTTCTGGGAGCCATTTAAATATTTACAGTGCTTTGCATCCTCTACCACGATCTCTGTTGTCTCTCTGTGACCTTCCCCAGACCTTGCAGGAGAAAATTAATTAGTTTTCTTCATTTCACGTCACTCCAATTACACTCACCTTTCTCCTCACTCATTATGATAATTTTGCATTGAGAAACTTGACTTATTAAAATGACTCCCTCATAGGGCTTAGAATGTGGTTGTTTGCTGCCTTAGAGTGTGGATGTTCTCTCATGTTTCTGTCGCTGAAAGTGCAGATGAAGACAGCCTGGGACTGGCAATAACAACAACGTTTGCCATTTGTGTTGCACTGAGGCCTAATTGAAGGCTGTGGGGACCCTTCTCCACCAGACCCTGCACGAGTGCCCGAAGCACTTGAAGTCTGCCATGAGTTAATGCTGCCTTATTAATACAATTTTGCAGAGGCACAAAGGAGACAAGAGATTAATGATGCTATTGCCAATCCTGAGCATCCCAAAATCACGAATCAGTTCATTCTCCCCTTCAAATGATGAGTGATTTAAAAATTAAAATATACTTTTTGTCCTTCTAAGCATCCATTGGCAGTTGGGTTTTTATTTGCCTCTCTCCTCCTAACCTCCATTTACTGTTATATTTCAAGAATTCTGTGCAATGACAGAGTAAAATATTACAAAAAAGAAAACTGAAACATTCACTTGACTCCAGGTGATGTGACTTCAAACAGAGTGATAAGTAGAGAAAGACTGCAGAGTAATAACTCCCTTGCCTGTGAGAGTGGAAGGAGCCAGGAGTTAAATCTCTCCAGTTACATTCTAGTGCAGGGGCTCTGTATTCAATGCCCAAATCTTTCAGAGTGAAGAAAATTCAGAAAAATATCTTTATTTCCTGTCATTCTTTTTATCCCCTGGCTCAGCACAGCTCTAACTTGTATCATCAGGGTCTAACACATGACAGCAAAATCTCTCCCCCTGTTCAGAGCTGACTCTCTCCAAAAGGAGACTGTTCCTCAGATAAATAACCTGGCAGGATTTGGGGTTCCCCACTGTGAGCCAGGCACCGTGCTGGGCCAACTTTGGTAAAGCTGAAAGAAGCCAGAGCTGGAGTTGGTTCTGCAGCTTGTGCCTAAGATGCCTCTTCACTTCAACTTCAGAACAAAGCAGGAAATAATAATTTCCTTCTGGTTTTTGATTAAGGATCTTTAATTCCACATGGCATATGGCTACATCAAAGAGCCTTTTCAGCTTTGGATAAACAAACAACAGTCACAAAACCACTTTAGAAGTTGGTCTTTGGAGCAGGCACAAGAAAGAGCTTCCTTTGCAGTGTGACTGTACCCTGCTCATGTCTGCTCATGACTCCAGACTCGTGAGCTGGAGCAGCAGCTCTGCCCATTGGGACAGCCTCTCATTCCAGGCTGCTTGGTCGCAGTTCAGTGTGGAATATCAACAGCAAAACCATGGAAGGTTTGAACACACCCAGTGGCATTGATAGAGCACAGCCTGGCTGCTCCCCCTTGGCAAGGATCGCTGTGCCCAGGCTGAATTTGATGGTGGATCATGGCCCAGGAATTCCCAGGATGGCTTGGGCTGGAAAGGACCTGTCCCATGGGCAGGGACACCTTCCACTGCCCCAGGCTGCTCCAAGCCCCAGTGTCCAGCCTGACCTTGGACATTTCCAGGGATCCAGGGGCAGCCACAGCTGCTCTGGGCACCCTGTGAATCCGAGGGCCTCAGTGAACATTTGGGAAGAAAGAACCCAATGATGCTTTAGGAACAGGAGCCTCCATCCAAACACAGCCTCTGCTCATTGAAATGGCTGCATCCTCCTTTTTCTCTCCCATCTAACAAATTACAATAAAGTTTCTCCCTGCCTGTTAATGTTTTCCAGTTCTTTAAAGATCTGACACATTTGAAGTTAAAAGTCCTGTTGAGATGAAAGGCCCATTCCATGACAAGTGGTATCTACAGAAGACAAAAGCAAGGAGTGAAGCTTTGGGGGTTCTTGCTAAGAGCCTAAAAAGAGAATTTGCACTGGCTGCAAAGCACCAATCTGTCTGACTGTTGATTATTTATATTGGTTCCTCACCACAGAAGTGGGCAAACAAACCAAAGTGAAGCCAGGCACAATTTCTGGGGTGGAGAAGGGATGGTTCCAGTCACACTGATGGATCAGCATGGAAACAGTCTGTCTATCCCAGCCCACATGGCTCCAGCACATCTGTGGGTCCAAGGGGTCAAGCTCTGGGCTTGTGGAAGAAGGGCCAGCTTGGAGCTTTGGTTTCAGTATGACAAATGCTGTGACAGCAACTCTGTTACACACCTATCCAAGCAATAATCTCATTTCAGTTTTTATATATCCCCTTCTCTCCCATTAACATAAATATTGTTATAAAAAATGGGATTTAAAAAGCTTTTTTTGATAAATATTCAAAGTTTGAATTCTTGAAATAAGATTATTTTGGTTCTGAAAATCTGAATATCTTTGGGAGCTTCTGCTTTCCCTTCCCAGCCAGGCTTTGGCCTTCCAGCAGTTCCTGTGGGGATTCTGGAGGAAAGGCTCACTTGGAACTTGGGGCAGTGGCTGCTCCCAGGGCCACCAGCCAGGTCTGCAGTCTCTTCCCCACTGTTGCTTTGGGTGCCAAGGGCAGCTCCAGGCTGGCATAGCTCAAACCTGGGCTCAGCTCAGTGGGTACCACCCTGCCTCATCACAAGATTTATAAAGAGAAGAAAATGAGTGGGAAGCTTGGCATGTCCCCAAGTCTGTCTTCTCTAATTACTGTGATAATATTTGCCATTTAAGGCATCCAGTACCTCTTTCTAAACCAGTTGTTCCAAGCTAACATCAAGAATAAATGAAACTGTATTGGTTAAATTCCATCTGTTCCCTAAACCAGCTGTGGCACAATCAGCACCCCATTGCTCTGTCCCCTCTCCAAGCTACTCACACTCATTGTGGTGACCATTTCTACCTTTGCCCAGCCACTTGGGCTCAGCTGTAGTAGCCATTGACCTGAGTCAGAATTATTGGTGTGGCAATGCTTGCTGGTGCCCAGAATGCCACAGGTAGCTCCAGTTCCATGGGGATGAGCCCCTCTGGGGAAGGGCTGAGCACAAGGCAGGCTCCCCCCGGCCCCGCCCAGAGCCCTCACTCCTGCATGGGCACTGGCTCACATCCCCTGCACCCACAGGATGGACAGAGGCATATGAGAGCCCACAAGGGATCAGCAGGAATTCCCTGAGATTTCTCCTTCATCAGCTGAAACACAAAAGCACGGGACAGCTGGAATCATTCAGCAGAATCAGTCTGTCTCCAATGACAGGACCCTATGCAGCCAGCTAGTCACTCTTGCCAGCTTTCACAGGTTGGGCCTACCCACACCAAAAAACCTCTGGTGACAACTTGTCCACCTCATCTTCCAGCCCTCAGGATGGGCCTTCTGCAGCAGCAACAGCTGGAGCATCCCTCTGCACCCATCACATCCTGCCCATCCTGCTCCCTGCTGGGCTTCTCTCCAGGGATTTCCATCACACCTTCTCCTGCCCATCCTGCTCCCTGCTGGGCTTCTCTCCAGGGATTTCCATCACACCTTCTCCTGCCCATCCTGCTCCCTGCTGGGCTTCTCTCCAGGAGTTTCCACTGCTCTCAGTGCTGAATTCAGAACTGCTGCTCTTGTTTTTTCTTGTGCTGGTGTCTGTCTTACATAGGAGCTGACAGATGAGGTCAAACCATCCCTTCTGGCCTCCCAGGACAGGAGTCTGGTGAGGACCAACCCTCCTCCCTGGAAGAAAAACACCAGAAAATTCTTTCATTCTTTCCTTTGACTGTGTCACTGTAGAGCATCTCTTGCAGGGGATATTATGGGTTTTGCATTTCCGTGACAGCCATGGGAAGCAGACATGGATTTCCCCTGCTCACAGGCTCCTCCTGTGATGTTGAACCCCTGTGTCGCTGCTCACAGTCAACACTAAAAGATGTTCTGATGGAGCCAAGGAAAAATGTGCTTCCTGAGCTCTCTGTGCTGGGAGGGATGTGTGTGAAACCCTGTGCTACAAGGAAAGGAAGAAGAGATCAAGATAAAGGCCAGACGCCTGGGGAGAGTCTCCAAATTGATCGGCTTTTCAGCAGAGGACAATTAAGTGTCAGGGCCCCAGAGGCCTCTGTATCACATCATCTCACTCGGGCAGAAAGGAGCTCAGGGAGCAGCAGCTGCTGCTGTGAAAGGCTCAGCTGGTGCTTGGGAAGGGCTTAAAATGTAAGGGCTGCTCACTTAAAGCACGATGATGATGATGGTGAGGGGAGACCTCACCAGGGTCTGCAACTTCCTCTTGAGGGACAGTGGAGGGGCAGGCACTGATCTCTGCTCTCCGTGACAGGGACAGGGCACGGCTGGAGGGTCAGGGAGGGCCAGGCTGGATTTCAGGGAAAGGTTCTTCCCCCAGGTGGTGTTGGCACTGCCCAGGGAATGGGCACGGCCCCGAGGCTGCCAGAGCTG
This sequence comes from Thryothorus ludovicianus, assembly GCA_013397245.1. Taxonomy (NCBI): domain Eukaryota; kingdom Metazoa; phylum Chordata; class Aves; order Passeriformes; family Certhiidae; genus Thryothorus; species Thryothorus ludovicianus. The sequence continues at coordinate 54,710 of VZTB01000135.1, forward strand.
CAGGAGCCTTTGGGCAGCGCTGCCAGGGATGCCCAGGGTGGGAGTGTTGGGGTGTCTGTGCAGGGACAGGGGCTGCTCTGGGTGATCCTGTGGGTCCCTCCCAGCCCAGAATATTCTTTTATTCTGTGATTTTCTCACTGGTGCACAAACAGGCATTGGGGGCTTTGGGAGCCCTCGGCAGAAGAGCAAAATTTTAACCTATCAACAGTTACCTTTCTGCTGTTTACCCAGCCACTGGAACTCTGTGAAACTGAGCATAAAAGGAACATTTCCCAGTGCCCCAGAATGGGGAGATCATCCCAAACCCTCCTCTCTCGACCACCTCTGCCTCATGGAGCCCTGGGGTCAGTGCCTCAACCCTGCCTCAACCATCCTTGTCTGTGCTCCATGAGGGAAAATCCTGTCCTGGGGTGCCCATGTGCCACTAAACACCACCCCAGTGTGACCAGAATTTGCTGGGTGAGGACTCAGAAGGGCTCACGCTCGTGCTGAAGGCAATAACCACAGGATTCCCTCGCTTTAGGGTCATGGTGTTCATCATCAAAGTCTCCAGTGCCCATGATGTAAAGGCTGGTAAAAGAAAGGAGAAACTGTGCAAAATTACTGTTAGCCCATTACAGCAGCCCCTGAGCAGCTGTGCCACTTGCTTTTGTGCATGGATTAAATATATTGTTAATTAAAAAATGCAATTACCCTGAAAATACCACTTTGAGCCATGCTTTCCTCCACTTGCAATCCTGCACTTGCAGGGAAGGACTCAGGGCTGGCACTCCCTAGAAATACTTAGCTCCAGAACCTGTATTTTTTCAGTCACTTAAGATTCCATGAATTGTTAATGAGCATTTAAATGCAATAATAAAGGATGTATCTACACCATTACAGAGAAAAAATAAAAGTGATTGGGGTCTGCAAAACTGGTGCCAGGAAATAGTTCAGGGCCTGGTTATTTTGTGGGCAAATAAATGATTGTCAAGATGAGCTGGAAAGAGCAATTTCAAAGCAAATAAGAGAAATATACAGCAGCTCGTGTACAGTAACTGTGGCATCAAAATTACAGCCATAAATAAGAGACAAAAGGAATAGCAGAGAGGCAGATGGATGGAACTGGGGAGAAGGCTCTGCAAATGGCATTTTCTGCTGCATACAGAAAACACTAAAGCTCCTGATGAGCTGCCCACCTCCACAGGCTCCTGGGATCCCACTGAAGTGTGGGAATAGATTTTGGATAGATACCGTATCAATTAGAAAATACCAGGCCTGTCCTTTGTCCTGACTGGAGGCTTGTGGTGATAAATCCCTGCCAGGGTGGGTGAAAGGAAGACACAGAGCTCCCAGCTTTTACTAATGAAGTGCAGCCTTGCTCTGGCTCTGGGGAAGGACTTTTGTTTCCATGGCATCTTCACTTCCCGAGGCAGCTGGGGCCAGGCAGCTCCGGGGCCTGGGGGTTAACAGCCTAATAAAGTGGTTTTTAATCAGTGTAAAGCAAACACCACAACTGCTGGGTGTCAACTGGTGTTTTTATGTGCCCTCAAAGGAGCAGGTTGTGTGGGGAGGGAGAAACGCTGGCTGGGAGCAGGGAGCATGGAGAGAGCAGGAAATTCCAGCTGCTGGGGGAAGTGGGAGCTGGGCAGGACTGGGCAGTGGGAAACCTCTGAAACCTCTGGGAACACAGGGGGTCTTTGCACACTCCCCATCCCAGGACATCACACCCTTCCTGGCATCCAAGTGTCATGGGAAGGACTGGTATCTCAGTCTCCTCCCTATGGAGAATGGAGACCAGTTAATGTGGGTATGAATCAAAGGTGGGAGGAATGAGGGATTTGTTTGATTTACAAACAAGCTGTGTGTCTGATGGTAGATAAAACTAGCACTGAGAGATAATGGAAACAATGGGAAGGATTCCACTGATTGATGAATGGAAAAAAGGTGTTTGCCTGACAAACATGCTAATAAATGAAATGGGATGTTGAAAGATGAAAGAAACAATGGGGAGAAACCATAAATTCCATAAGAATTAAAAATTAAAAGGCAGGGTTATAGATTAGAGGGAAATCTTAGGTGTCAGGCGTTTTGGGAAGTCTGTACCTCTCAAATACCTCAGCCAATGTGAAAACAGAGAGGGAAATGCAGCCGGGAAATTTGGATAAAAGTGAGGCTGCGTCCTTCAAAAATCTGAGAGATGCCAGGGGAATGGCCCATGGCCTCTCCTTTTATTAGAATAAAGTAAAAGGACTCCTCTGTCTCCTTTTTGGACATAAACCTCTGGTGTTTGTGCATTAATTTTCCTGACAAAGGGATAAAAGCAGAAAATAACTCAAAAAAGAAACTTTTAGGGAACCTGAAGTTTAGGGGGTTTCCACCCAGATTTTATAGAGGGATCTTTAAAAAATGATTCACCCAAAATACCAAAAGCCTTTCATCTCCCCTCCTTCCCAAAGTGCAGAGCAGGCTGTGACAGTGCATCAGGGTTTCCAGTTTTAGGAGGCCCCTGACAGCCCAGCTCAGCTCTGGTTTGTACAATCCCCACTTGCCCACACACCACAGGCAGCCACAGCTCAGATTTCCAGGGAACAGCTTCAGGAGCCCCCCTGAGTCTCTGCCATCCACCAGCGCATCAAATCATGAAACCACCAAATTTCAGGGAATTCTGCCCTTGTTTACCTGACCAGGTTTCTAAACAGAAGGTTTGGACATTTGTTTTTGCATCAGCCTCCATTCCCTCTGGAGTCTTGGATAACACTTGTGAAAAATGAGGTTCAGTTTTCTGGTAAAATTTAAGAAGTTTAATAAAAGACAATAAGAGAGAAGACAAGAAAGCAAAAAGTCCATATGGCCAGGTGCTTGGCATTCAGCCAAGAGCACACACTAACTCAGAACACACTTCTTTAACTGCACCAACATGTTGCATATTCATAGACCTTCATGCATTATTCAAAAAAACATTCCTTTGAGTTCCCTCAACCTGTCCCCCCACTCCAATCTGTAAATCAACATTTATTTCTCCTTGTGGCTCCACTCTGTTAGAGATTCTCTGATAACAAATGATCAATAAATTCCTTCCCTGGGGCTCCAGTGTCCATCACCATCACCATCATCTTCATCCACATAGGATAATCCAAGAATGTGAAGAATCTCTGAGTTAGTTACAGAAAGCTTTTTTACATTATCACGTTTTAGCCCAAGAAAAATATATTTATCCCACTACTATTTCTAAGTTTTGTTAATTGCAGAAATAAAAGAAACTATATTCATACAGCAAAGTTTTCCAATATTATACCTATAACATTCCTTTTAATATTTGCAAAAAGTCAATAATATAATATGTACTTATAACTTCCCAGGTGCTGGCAGGGGACAGCAGCAAGGGGACAGCAGCAAGGGGACACCCACTCATAGGAGCTGATGGCTGCACCCACCTCTGACCTGGGACATTTCCAGCAGCTCTCTTCAGAGGAAACCAGCACCTCGCTACCTCCCCAGAACAAACCCCTCTCCTGCTTTGACCAGCAGCTTTTCTGCCTTCCCAGGTACTCCTTTCATGCTGCTCTGCCTTTGAACCAGCACCACATGTGGGGAAGGGCAGGCGTGCAAAAGCAATCTGGCTTTTCCAAACTGCCACACTCTGAGTAAACTACTCATCAGTTCAAAAAGCTGAGGTGCCTGAGTGCAGGCAGGCAGTGCAAGAGGAGTGGTTTTCAGAACAATTTCAACAAAACAAGGGCATTGTAAAAGAAACAGAGTGGGGATGTTTTGCAAGCCTTTCAAAGTTATCAGTTCTCAGGTGTTACCAGCAGAGTTCAGCTCTCGAAAGATTTGCTGTACATCCACCATGGCCCCTGAGATGGACAGAAAACAGAGCCTAAAAAGGTTATAAAAATAAGATGAAGGGGTTTATTAGGGAGCAAGGAGTACTACGATAATTAAAGGATTTTATGGCATATAAAGCTCTAGCACAGGGAGCCCAGAGCAGCTGTGGCTGCCCCTGGATCCCTGGCAGTGTCCAAGGCCAGGCTGGATGGGGCTTGGAGCAGCCTGGGTGGTGGAAGGTGTCCCTGCCCATGGCAGGGGGTGGAATGAGATGATTTGAAGGTCTCTTCCAACCCAAACCTCTCTGTGATTCCATGATACATTGAATTTCAGTTTGGGAGATGCAGAACTGAAAATAGGGAAAGCATGTGTAGAAGTTCAGACTTCACGTTCTTGGGGGTCTTTTCCAACCTATTAAATTCTGTGACTCAGTTTTCACCAGGAGGGTAGTGTGCTTTCAGAACAGGTCAGCACAGGAGAAATATCCACCCTTGGGACGGCTGCAAGGTTTAGCTAAATAAAACCAGAACCAATCAAACTTTGGTCAGGCCAGGAGATGTCACAGGAGGTCATGCTTAAAATGTGGCTGAAACATTTTCTTTTGTGTGTTTTCAGAAGTGCAGAAGGTCTGTCCCTCCGCTGAGGAGGCTGAATTGCAGTGTTGAGATTCAGCCCTGCACAGGATTCACTCCAGCTTTATTCTTCCCATTTGTCTGCCACTTCTCACTTCTGTTCTTTTAACTGGAGAGCTGGGAACTGCACAGCATAATCAGTGATCTTTAGCCTGTCAGCAGCAAACAAGGGCTCTGAAATCCTCGGGAAGCCTCTTTTGAAAGCCATGATTATGCACTGACCTCCTCATTTACTGCATGTGCCCTAATTCTTGGCAGTTTCTCCAAGTTTGTCAGGAAATCGATGATCATTTGCATTGAGAAACTCTTTCTCACAGCAAAGCTCTCAGTGGGTGCTGCCGGGGCTGTGTTTGGGGCTGACCCTTGGAGTGTTTGCTGCTCAGATCTCACAATGCTGCACCATCCTGGGATGATTAGTGGGAATATTCAGTGATGTGGCAATTTCTAGTGCAGGTTTTAGGGGCTGCATTTTACTGGGTATGAACACACGTGGCAGAAGTTCCACCTCCTCCTGCCTCCAGTTTCTCTTTAAGCTGGCGATGCTCCGCTAGTCCAGCCACATGTGGGGGAGAGGTTTTCCTTTTTCCTCTTTTTCCCTTTTTCACCCTTTTCCCCCTTTCCCCCCATTTTTCTTTTTTTTCCCCCCTTATTCTTCTTTTTCTTTCCATTCTGTGGGCTAATCAAAAACCCTGCAACCACTCAGGCATTGGTTGTTCTGCAGATCCCATGCAAACATTGAGCTTTGTTGGTTTAATGGTGCTGTTAAACAGCACAGTGGGTTGTACTCCCCACTCCCCATCAGAAAAAAGAAACATGCCCTGGTTTTGCCCTGTCCTTTCCACCATTGGAACATCTTCCAGTTTTCCTTGTGCTGGTGGCCAGACTATTAGCATGTTAATAAACAGACCATATTTGCCCCAGGATTCTGCAATATTCTGAAAGGGAAAAAGAGAAGGTGCTGCTTGGGACTGTGCTACAGAGGATCAGAGAAACATTAAGGTTGGAAAAGGCCTCCAAATCCATCCTGTTATTAACCCAGCACTGCCACTCTCTCTCTCAATTCCTGCCCCTCCCAGTGGCTTTGGGGCTCAATCTTTGCAGGGAAATTGCAGGAGGATGAGTGTGGAGTAGGAGGAGGCAGCAGAGCAAAGACCAGCCATCCTTAGGAGAGCTGCTCCTTTTCCAGGGCTGGGCTCCAGGTGGAAGCTCCCCCAGCCCCAGCAGCTTCCCCAGGGGTTCCTGCTGGTTTGGTGTCTGCTGGAAGAAGAAACATGACTTGCTAGGGAAGGTCTTTCCTCTTCCTCCCACCCAACAGCCACCACAAACACCTGGTTATCCAGAACCCAGGGAGTTACTCCACCTGGTTTATACCTCCTGGACTCCCTTAAATGCCACCATCCACCCTGCTCCTGCCAGGATCACCACTTGATCTTCCAGAAAATTTCATAACCATGTCCAAACAAAGCAAAAAATCCTGGCATGACAACCTACAACCAAAAAAAAGCAAGTTTTCCTGGGATCCTTCTCTTGTTCTTCTCCTATCTGTGAGGAGAGGCACTGACAGCACACACATCTGGGAATAAAGTTGTATTTTTACGAAGCAAAGTGCCTTTGAGGTTTTTTTAAGCATCATGAGTGTTCCACAGATTGCCAGTGAGCCCCTGCATGTTGATTTCAAGACTGGAGGGTGTTTGGTGGTTTCTGAAAACAAATTAATGCTCATATTCCATTCTTTCACCCATTGCACTCCCAAGCCTTAAAGCCTGTAAAGAAGTTGCCAAGGTACCCTTGGGTAGTTCAAGCCCACGGTCTCAAGCCATCAGTTTGCTCTGCCATCATTGATATTCTTCTCACCTGAATTTGGGATCAGCTTCATGAATTTGTCATCACACACCTACAGGATCAGGGAGACCTATGGTCTCCTTTTGAATTCCCCACTCCACTTCCCCGTGTCTGTTGGATTAATGAAATGGACAGCGTTTTATGGATGAATTATCAGATCCAGCAATCTGGGAGCAAAGAGGGAGTGAAAAAAGAGCAAATTAGTCAGGGAGTGATATTGGGCAAGGCAAATATTGAACCAATTTTTCCTTTATTACAGATAGAGGGTAACAAGTTAATAAGAGAAGCAGCAGAATGTGGGTAATGGCTGTCACGCTGCTGGGATGAATTATATGAGAGTATAAAATCTTATATGCACTGCATGCATTTTTTAATGTTATAATGCTATACTGGAAAACATGGGAAAATGCCTCGTGAAATTTAAATATTAGGAGTCAGTGGCACTTTTGTCTCTGCAGCTACCAGAGCTACCCTGTTCATTGGCTTGTGCAGGACATTCCCTCTCTCCCCTAAAGGTGAAGCTCACAGACTCAGGGGTCACAGCCCAAAATGCAAGATGCATTTTGGGAGGCCTTACTGAATTTTGAGGGATAGCCATCTGAAGCACAGCACCTGCACATCCCTCCTGCCACCCGGGGCCAGAACTGGAGAGTTCAGACCCCAGATGTGAAACACGTGGGGATTTCTGCAAAAACTTTTGGGTTTTCACCTCAAGAAGGGCAAAAAAGCAAAACATTTTACTGCACAGTACTGGAGAACACAGGTTGATGCACTTTCATTACAATCTTTGCTCTGAATTTAAGACAGGGAAGAAGATGGGTTTGGTATCATTTGAATTCTCCTCTGTTTCTAAGCACTCCAGGTGCTGATGAGACTTAATTATCTCCTGAACAATTTTAGTAAAAAAAAAAATTAAGACAACTAAAACTAATAAAATATTAATAACAGGTTTTTGCTCATAGGCTGGGGCTGACCTTTTGCTGACATCAGTTAATGTCTCGCTGATATTGAAATACCAGGTGAGTCTCATCCCTTTGAAGCCGAGCGTTGCTGGAGCTGCCTCGTGGGCAATGCCAGCCTAAGTAGAGCAGTGAGCACAGACTCCTGCTAACCCTTAATTATAAGATCTCCCATTGGCAAAAAGCTGTCTGAAACGTTCATGACACATAATAAAACACACTCCAGCTTCATGAGACACGCTGCAACTTTGATCTGTTTGCAGGTGGTCATTTGCATCTGAAATGTCCATGGTGAATTTTACTCCTTTCTCTTCTCCCCTCTTGCCTGGCTGAGAGCAGCTCTGACAACTCCAACCACTTGAAAATCAGGGTTCAGGTCTAAAAAGCACAGGCAGAGTGGCTGGAAAATCACGGTGCTTCTAAAAATAGGGCAAATGGGGGTTGTTGAGTTTGCTGTGTGAGGCCCAGCAGGATGGAGGTGAATAATGGGCGCTCATCTGCATGGGGGACTCAAAGCTTGGGCTTTAATCACAACCTCCTCAGCTGCAGCTTGCTTTTCTGAGCAATTCTACATCCTGACAGGGGCTGTGCAGGAGCACAAAGCTCCTGATCACAGCATGACCCTTGGGGAAGGCACAGGAGAGCTCACCAGCCCTCCCAGGTCACTGCCTGCCTGACCACCAGCTCTGACCAGCCCCTGGAGAGCCTGCTGTGAAAGGCCAGAGGTGACTTGTGGCCAAAATTTCCGGAGAGGCTCTGCCCCCTGCCCCATATCTGGTCAATCCTGCTGCACTGCCAGACACCAAGGCCCCGGTGAGCTGTTGTCACCTGTGGGTGTGAAGCTTTGGCCCTCTAAGAAAGGTGACAGGGCAATGGAGCTGGGGAAGGGAATGGAGCCCCAGGAGAGGCTGAGGGAGCTGGGAAGGGGCTCAGGCTGGAGAAAAGGAGGCTCAGGGGGGAATTTGTGGCTCTGCACAACTCCTGACAGGAGGGGACAGCCAGGTGAGGGTCAGGATCTTTTCCAGGCAACCAGTGAAAGGACCTCAAGGTGTGTCAGAGGAGGTTCAGGTTGGACATTAGGAAGAATTTCTTCACTGAAAGGGTTGTCAGACATTGGAGTGGGCTGCCCAGGGAGGTTTGGAGTGCCCAGCCCTGGAGGTGCCCAAGGAAGGGTTGGAGGTGGCACTGAGTGCTCTGGGCTGGGGACAAGGTGGGGATCAGGCACAGGTTGATCCTGGAGCTGCATCTGAGGGGTCTCTCCCATCTAAAGCTCTCAGCGTGCAGCTCGTGGGAAGATGCTCAGCCTTGCAGGACTTGTCCTGGCAGATAGCCCAGGGAGCTGGGCAGTGGGAGCAGAGCTGCTGAGACAAGAAAGGGCACAGCTGTGACCAGATGAGCACATTGCTGCCAGAGAGGTGCAAACCCCATCTCCCAACAGGGAGGGGTATCCATGATTTATGATTCTGTGAATAGTTGGACTTGTGGGGGCAGGAAGAGCCACAGCTGGGCATGGCCAGGCTCTGTCTGGCCCTCAGGGGCCAGGGCAGGACCCAAATCTCTGACAGAGTCAGGGAAATGCCTTCAGTGGTTCTTTTACCAAGTGCAGAGAGCTGCAGCACAGAAAAGCAACATTGCACAAATTGTCCATGAACAACCCCTGTGCTCCAAAACCTCCAGCAGTGGCTGAGAACAAATCTTTGATGCCCTCAGGGGTGAGACATTAAACACAGAGGTGATGGGTGAATGGCAGCAGTGCTGCTGTGAGTTTTCTCTCATCTCTGTCACCAGGGCCAGCCCAGACAGCAGCCAGCTCTCCCCAAGGTCCCAGCCAGCTGTCAGGGCTGAGGGAACACAGCACACTGACAGACATGCTACAAGAATTTGGCCAGCAGCTCAATCAGCTCCTGGCTGAACAGGACACCTGGAAGAATTTGTGGAGATTTTTCCAGGCCAGGTGCACAAGTGTGAAAGGCAGTGTTGGCACAACCTCAGCACTTTGCAGTTCCCAGGTGGGTCAGGCGTGGCCTCCTGCTGCCCACGGCTGTTGTACAGCTGGGAGCCAGGTGTCCTCCAGCATCTCCAACACCTGGAGACAGTGAAAATAGCTGAGAGAATGCTTTTGGGGTGTCCTGGAGCCTCCCTGGGCACCCATCCCACCTCACACCCTGCCTGTGACAGTTCCCAGCCCATCTCCTGTATCCGTCTGCAAGGTGGGATGGATCCCCTGACAGCCCAAACACTCCATTCTGTCACTCTCAGAAACCTGGAGACAGCACAAATCTAAACAGTGGGTAGGCAACAAGAGCTGAAATAGCAAACAAGCAAGAAAAAAAATAAAAAAGAAGCTAATTCAAACAAATATTGTCTGTACTGCTTCAGAAGAGCACTGTCTGGAGTGTAATTCTGTCATCATGCATCCACACAAGGGAGGTGAAGCATGGTCACAAAGAGACATTTAAGTCTGGCACAAAATCCTCCACAATCCTGGCTTCCCACCTCCAGTAAAAGTGGCCTCACATGGTTTCTTGCACAGGTTTTCATTTCTCTTAAGCTTTTACGGAGTGCAAAACAGACCCTTTGTCTTGTGCCATCATCTTTGATCTCCTCAGGGCTCGCTAATGGGGCAGGGCTGGGGCATCCCCTGGATATCTGCCCTGGGAGCTCTGAATGACCAACAGCAGGACCAGGGGTTTAAGCTCTCTCTGCCTTAAAGAACCTGGGGAAAAAATCCCTGTCCCCTTCTGCCCCTGGGACAGCTCTGGAGACGAACAAGTGCTGTGGGATCTCTGCCCTGCTCTGCCTCTCTGCCATGCTGTGTCCTGGCCTGTGTAGTTTACAGAGAAACGTAAGTTGAAATGAACCTCTGGAGAGCTCTGCCCCCAAACTGAGCTGGAAAAGGGACCAGGTTTATGAAGGTCCTATTTTTGTCTCTCCATACTGAGCCCCTGCTCTAGAATGTGATTGATCTCACAGGAAAATCGTTCTGGTGCTCAAAACCTTGTGCCTGTGGTTTAAATGTTGCTGAAGAGCAACAGGTGATGAGCAATGCATGGAATCAGAGCCAGGTTGTGCCTGAAGTGCTGCAGTGGTGTCAGGAGGGGTCTGGCAGGGGTCACTGCCTGGCTGCAGTCCCTGAGTACACTGTGCAGGAGCTGCTGGCAGCAGCAGGAGGCAGGTTCTTCCTGCCCAGTGAACAAATCACCCCAGCAGGTCAAATTCTGAGCCCGAGCTGGGCCAGCTCTGTGTGAGCCGAGGAGGAGCTGTAGGATCCTGAGGTCCTGCCCCCACAGGGACAGCAGGGGCAGCTGCTCAGCCCAGCATTTCCAGCCACCCCTGCTCTGCATTTCTCCTCTGCAAGCACAGAGTGTCCCCCCAGCCTGGCTGAGCTGCTTGTCCCTTCTTCTCCTTTCCCCCACCTTGGTCTGTCCCTCTGCTGTGTGGGACACCTGCCCTGGCCTCACCATGGCAAGGCACACCTGAGACAGGTGGGAGAGGCTGCAGGGAAAATCCCAGGTGCTGGGGAAGTGCTGGAGCCTCCAGCCCTGCCCACTCAGCCCGGGAGAGCTGTCCCCACTGCCAGAGCACCTGCAGTCACAGTCTGCCCTCTCCATCCACCCTCCAGCAAACCAACTCCAGCCAAGTCCTGCTTGCCAGCATGCAGCCAGCTCCCAACCCTTCCTGGGTCACTCTGATGGAATAACACAGCCTGGGAACAATTCCTGAGCTGTTTTTTTCTGATGGGCTCCTCAGGGTGAGTGTGGGACTGGCAGCTGCCTGCCACAGGGCTGGGTGTGCCCTGCAGCACAGGAACCAGACCCCCGAGCTGGCTCAGAACTGTCCCTCTGTGGCACACAGAGCTGATCCACAACTGCAGATCCTAAAGAACCATGAGGTAGTGCTGGATGTCTGATCTAATAAAATATCTGCCAGGTACCTTCCTACAACTTCCACTTAGTGCTATCTGTCATGTGAGGTTCTGTTCCCTGGGATCCCGGGAGCAGCACGTCCATCCTTCATCATTACTCTGCCCAGATTGTCCTGATGGGCTGCTAAGTGAATTATGGAGGAGACACTACCCTAGAAAGAGCTGACCTTGTCCTTAACCTCAGCACATTCTTCAATTAATGCCCCACAAGACAAATTAATTCTATTAATCTGCAGAGGCCTCTAAGCAGATGAATTGGGATTTCTGCCTTTCTTCCTAAACCCACTTCTTCCTTCCCCTCCCTAATGAACGTTTGCTTGCAATCAATAGTTAATGGTTTGGCACTGTTTGAGAGCAAAAATAAGCAGAGTTGTGCTTACAGCCTGGTTGCCTCCTAAACCCTGCTGGGAAGGAGAAAGGATTCTGAAAGCTGATATATATTTCATTTTCCTGTCCCCAACAGGCTCTGCAGTTTTTCTCATGTGGTTGGTGCTGCAAAAGCCAATCTTAGCAGGAGGAAGAGTCATTTCTAGATCAACTCAAATTTCTCACTCTGCAACAGGCTCTGCTGAACATGAGTGAAAATGGAAAGGGTGGGTCTGTAAAGATTTTGGGGTGGAAAAGGCCGAGATCCATGTTTTGGGGATTTGCCAGTGAGATTTTCCAGGGAAATGCCCTGTAATCCCTGTTCAGTGCAGAAGCACTGCTGTGTCCCTGGGGCCTCTCTGGAGCATGTGGGGATAACCTGGGGTCTTGTCCAAGGAGCTCCTTGAGGTGCCAACAACAGACAGCCTCATTCTGCCCCCTGACTCCTTCCTGGCTCCAAAGCTTCTGAAGCCCATCCTGGGCTCTTCCCAGAGCATTCCTGCAGGTACAGCCTGTTCTGGGAATGCTGCTTCCCTCCAACTTGCAGAGCAGGGGCAGCAGTGCAGTCAGACAGGCAACAGGAATAATCAGCTTTGGGAACAGCAGGAACGGCTTTGGGTGCTTGGTCAGACTGAGTCTGACCTCAAAAAACAGCAGAGGGACCCCAAACTTCACCTGGAGCCCTCTGACCGCTGGTTTGTAGCCAAGCAAGTCCCTGCATTGTGCCCTGGCTCCTAGATCATCCTTCAGACAGCTGGCCCTTGGGAAAAGAGGGGCTCTTGGACGTGGGGTGTCCAACTGAGACCTCCTGAGCTGCACTTCCCGGTCCAGGTGCAGCATTCAAGGGACTGGTTTAAGGATATTTTCAAAAACTTTGCTTGCCTGGCATCACTAGTAACACTCTGAGCACTTTTCCACTTTGCAACCGGTATTTTATTTTATTTGTTAGACAGCTGTGAGTACTGTCAGTACCTAGGACATGCCTGTGGTAATGAGGGACACCATTTCTTATGGCACAGTAACCATAATTAAGGATGGGGTTTTTCAAAAACAATCAGGGAAGTCAATAAGAGTCCGTAAGAAGTGGGTGCCTCATTTCCTCGAGGTGCTTCTGCAAATCCTACCCTAAAACATTGATATTTCATGCGGGCACATCTAAGCCTGTGTGGGAGAAGCCTCAAATCCTTTTTGAAAAGTGCTATACATATTGTAATTGGAACAGATTAATATGAATCTCTATGGCAGCTTAACCTTTTATTGTCCTTATTTCAAAAATCACCGAGCATTTCAGTCACAAGCAACTGTATCTTGCAGGTAATGAGGGGCCGGATCCAGCCGTGTCCCTGGCACTGCAGCAGGACGATCCTGGTCCACTCCAGCCAGGGAGCAGCCAGAGTCACATTATCGAGCTGCAAATATATGCAGAGCAGCGTGTGTCACCCAGTGCTCAGCATTCCTAATGCCTCTGCAGGCAGCCAGCCTGGAAATGGGACACACACTCCTGACAGCCGAGAGAGTCCCGGTGCAGCAGCCTCACCTGGGGAGCAGCATCTTCTCCGGGGAGAAATTCCCAGGCAGGGGTGGAGATCCACTGAAAGGAGTGCTCGAGGGCAAACAAACAGGGTGCTGCGTGCAGGGATCGCCAGGGAAAGCCGGCTTGGAGTAAAAGGGAGTTTAGAGCTATGAGAACAGGCTCACCGTGGGAGCTGGATGTGCCTGCTGGGTGTAAATCCTGCTGCTGCCCAAAGGCAGCCCAGCTTCCCGGGACACGAGGGGATGTTCCCTCTCCTCTGCAGTCACTCATGTTTACTGATTATGTGCCTCACTCCATTTGATGCCTTTGGTCAAACTCAGAGTCCCAAAAGAAGCCCCGTGCAGAAGAGCCACATCTCACCTGGTGTCGCACCAGAGCTGGGACACCAAGCCCCGTTCATCTGCTCATGGAATGGCTTGGGAGGGTTCAAACCGGACTCTCTCCATCCACTTCAGCAGTTACCCCCAGCTTGCACCACAGCCTCAGCCCAAATCCTTTTCCTATCAATGTTTGGGAGGGTTTGACTCTTTCCCTCCACCTAAAGCAAAGCAAGTAACAAGCGAGCGCCCCATGACACATCAGAAAAGAGGAGGAGGTGGGAAAACACAAAGGAGAAGGAGGTGTTTGGGCTGATTAACGAGCACTGGATGGCAATTAATTTCCATTTGAATGCTGACAGACAGCGATAACCTCTGCATTCCAGAGGGCAGCGCCTCATCAGATGCTCCTCAGGTACTCCCGGGCTGGATTTATGCAGCAGGCAGTAATCCAGCTCGAAATGGAAGTGAAACAGGGTGGAAAGTAAATCACCGAGTTGCCCTGAGTAAATAGAAACTCTGTGTTATGGCTGGCATGTAAAAATGGGGAGGGCGGGGTGTGCGAGGGGTTGGCTCATCCGTGGGGCGGAGGGGCTGGAGCAGAGCAGGGTGACCCTGGGGAGTGGGAGCGACGGAGGGAGAGCTGGCAGCAGGAATCTTCTGGCATTGCTGCCCCAGGCACAGCTCCCCGAGCAGTTCCAGCCCCTCTCACGGGTGGTGGGGCATGGCCAAGTGTTGTCCTCTGTGGCACTGTGTGGGCTGGCCACAGCAGAGCCACTGCCCTGTCCCTGCTGGCTGCCCCTGCCAGGGGCCAGAATGGGCAGGCACAGGGCGATGCTGCACCAAAACAATTCTGTGGCTCACCCTGCAGCAGGATCAGTCCTCCTGGGCAGTCACTCCTTCCCGAGCTCCAGGAAAAGCAAAATGTTCCCATCCTCACCGTGTGTTCAGCCGAGCACCTCCGGAGGCACTGGAACCCTGATCCGCCTTGGAGCTGTGCCCGCAGGTGATCCTGGTGTTGTGGCTCAGCTTCGCCACTTCCCCTGCCTGGTTCTCCCTGCACATCTGAGAGGAATGAGGAATTCATCTTTACAAATAAGCTGTGTGTCTGATGGTAGATAAAAATAGCACTGAGAGATAAAGGAAACAATGGGAAGGATTCCCCTGATGAATGGAAAAAAGTATTTGCCTGACAAACAAATGGTAGATTTGCTAATAAATGAAATTGGATATTGAAAGATGAAAGAAACAATGGGGAGAAACCATAAATTCCATAAGAATTAAAAATTAAAAGGGAGAACTATAGACTAGAGGGAAATCTTAGGTATTAGACATTCTGGGCAGTCTGTACCTCTCAAGTACCTCAGCCAGTGGGGAAAGAGAGAGGGAAATGTGGCCAGGAAATTTGGATAAAAGTGAGGCTGCATTCTTCAAAAATGGAAGAGTCCCCAGGGGAAATGCCCCATGGCCTCTCCCTTTATCCGAATAAAGTAAAAGGACTCCTCTGTCTCCTTTTTGGACATAAACCTCCGGTATTTGTGGATTAATTTTCCTAACACAGCCAAGCTCCCTCAAACCCCACTGTGCTCAAAGACCCTCCAGATCAAGCTCGCCAGCTGCAGCTCCTCTCTGATGCCAAACCTTCCTCATCCCGGTGTCCCACCCAATTCCCCGCCCCTCTGAGCCAGCTGCCTGGCCCTGGATCCCTCGCAGGGTCCTTCTCTCTACTTCCTCTCTTCCAGGTGTGTTCATCCAGGCATCCCAAACACTCTGAGCTGGGCTACAGCCTCCTGACCAGGCTCCTGCTGCCACCAGGACTCTGGGGACAGACAGGTCCAATGGAACACTATCCGTGGATTCCATTCCTTTGCAGCACAGCACAGACCTGCACGGGACAGCTGCAGAAGCAAAAGCCTTGGCAGCACCTTCTGAGAAGAGAAAAACGAGTTAAAATCATGTGCAGGGCCAGAGACTGAATGTGTTGGTGACTCCCACAGGCAAGCACCGTGACAGGCAGCAGAGTCAGGTATGACCCGAGTTAAGTCTCAGCAATCTTACAGGAAAAACTGAGACAGATCCTTCCTGTACTTTTGCATCAGGCTGAGCTCTGGGTCATGATTTACTCCAGCACGAGGGAGAACAGAGCTCGGCCAAAAGCTTCAGTTTTGCCTCCCCGTCTCCTTCTGGTTTTGTCATTCTTTGAAATATTTAAGGGCTGTGAGAACTGTTCCCATTAAGTGTATCACTGGCTTTTCCTCTTGGTATTTATGATTTAATAATTCCCCAATCTGTCACAATCAGTATTGAAAGAGCGTGGCTGGGTATAATGGAATAATTTGAAAGGGAATGCTGGAGAGCAGGAACAGCCTGAGCTCTTTTCAGCAGATGCAAAAGTGAATAATATTTAGGGAGGTGTTTATAAATCAGCACACCCTTTAATTAAGCAAAACATTTTGCTAAGAAAGAATCAATTAGCAACTCGTGGCACTAGGCCTGGCCTATTATCAAAGAGCTTGTACATGATAAAGCACAATTGCTTGTGTGTCTTTCGAGCTAATTATCAGTAACTTGTTTTAGTTGTCTTTCAAAGCTCCCTGTGAAGAGACGAGATAAAGATCTACATGAGCAGGGAGGGGGGGCTGGTGCTTTGCCTTTCCCTCCAATCTCTTTGGTGTTTGCAGAGACTGCCAGGAGCGGAAAGGAGTCGTGGATGGTGTGAAGTCCTGGGATGGAGGGCATGAAACATCACTCTAGCCCAGCAACAGGAGGGATGCGATCATCCCGGAACTTCACACGTTCCTTTTAATGTCTCATTTTCTCCTGTTGCCAGCCAGGCCAGCAGCAGAGCCCGCCCGGGGGGTTGCTGAGGGCGAGCAGGTGGGATGTGAGGTGTTTGGTGCTGGAGATGGGGCAGGACCATGGGATGGTCCCAGCGATGGAGAGACAGTGAGTGTGACTGAGAGTCTGGGGGTTCTCAGAGCAGTGCCCAGAGCACAGCAGGAGCTCGCTGTGGGCTGAAGGAAGGCAGAAAGCTCCCTGTTCCATCAGAAATCCATAGAAATGGCAAAGAGGGCTCAGGTGCTGCCTGGGACTGGGGAGCATGGCGGCAAAGCCCGCAGATTTCTGTGTCTCTTGGGCACATGCCAACTCAAGAGCTTAAACACACCATGCTGGCACAAGTGACAGGATTATGAGCAGTTTCAATCTGATGCAGATGGTCTTCCCATTTGCTTCCTTGTTTAAACAGCAATTTGGCAAGTCTGTCATTCATAAAGCTTTTATAGTGCTGCACCCGAGCTGCCGGGGTGCACACTCAGTGTTTAACGAGGCTCTGCTGGTGCTGTCTCCTGGTCAGAGGAACCGGGGGAATTCCGCTCTGTGGAACAGATCTCCACTTAAAAACTCCCTCAGCCAAGGCAGGTGTCACAAGTAGGGTGGGAGGGAGTGCCCTGAGGTGGGCCAGGGGCTGAGGAAAAGCCACAGGCTGCTGCTCAGAGCCAAGTGGGAGGCAGGGCCAGGAGGATGCTCTGCAATGAGCCTGCAGGGAAGAAGAGGTTGGAAAGTGCCACCATTCGTGGTGATCAGGGATCTGGATCATCTCTCCAGGGTGCTGGGAGAGATGGGGGTGTCCAGCCAGGAGAAGAGAAGGGTTGAGGGAGACCTTAAAGCCCATACCAGTGCCTAAAGGAGCTCCAAGAGAGCTGGGAAGGGACTGGGGACAAGGGATGGAAGGACAGGACACAGGGAATGGCTTCCCACTGCCAGAGGGCAGGAGAGATGGGATATTGGGAATAAATTCCTCCCTGTGAGGGTGGAGAGGCCCTGGCACAGGGTGCCCAGAGCAGCTGTGGCTGCCCCTGCATCCCTGGAAGTGTCCAAGGCCAGGCTGGATGGGGCTTGGAGCACCCTGGGACAGTGGAAGGTGTCCCTGCCCATGGCAGGGATGGGTTTAAGATCCCTTCCAGTCTGAACCATTGTGACATTCTGTGATTTGAGAGGCTGAGAAGCCAGAGCTGGGCATCATATGGTCCAGCTTCATAAACCTTGGGTAAAATACCCTTTAATGAACCAGGCAGATGGACAGTAGGAGTAGAAAGGGCTTTGTTTGCCCACAAGTATCCAAGCAAAGCACAATGAAAGTTTAATCAATTAACAGCTTCCATGTGGTTTTGCTGAGTATAAAACAAGGAGGCACCATGGCTTGCATTAGCATGAGCTGCTAATGTCTTAAGTAAATATTTAGCCAATACTTCTGATTTTTTTGGCAACAAAAGGCATCTTTGTTCTTCATCTGTTTATTTGTGGTTTAATTGTGGATAATATAGGAGGTTATTGGATGTTAACTCAAGCTCCTCTCTAATGGGATATCCAGAGTCTTTGCAGGAGCTGAGGAGAGAGTTTGGGGTGATCTCAAGTTCTTGGGCAGTGATTAATTAGTGTGTAATTATCACCTGTAGAGTTGCACGTGCTCATACACACTCATGGTCCTTATTGCTGTGAGCAGGATCTGCTGCCACAGCCACTTTTATGGACAAGGACTCATTTCCTCTTCAGTCCCCTCAAAGGAAGGGGACTGTCCCCTCAGTCCCCCCAGTGGAGCCCTGTTCCACTCTAGATCAGGGTTATCCATGGGTTTCACTCCATGATAAATATGGAACTTTTAATCCTTTTCTTATCTGAATGCACTTACTTAAAAAGATTGCTTCATGGGGCTTGCAAAAAGTGTGAAATCAAAGAAGAATAAAAAGAATTGGGAAAGCAACATTTTCCCCTGGCATACACAGCTCCTCCTGAATTCCTGTCGAGGCTCTGGGGTGCTGCTGCCATACAAATGCCTCTTTCTCTGCTCTTTGTGCAGCTCCCATTATCAGGAGGATGAATTGTGACATTTCTGCAATCCCATCCTCTGTACCATATTCCAGAGCATCTCCCTGACAATAGATTTCCCTCACGTGCAGCTCCTGTTATTAGTGCCCTTCCCAGGGAAATGTTCTGAGGAGTGATGGCTTTGAAAAGCAGTGACAACATTTGGGTTATAAAAGGGGACAAGAGGTTATGCAGGAGTCTTAATGGATTTCAGTGCAGACAGGGTTGAAAGCACCACACGTATCCATTATAGACAAAACACAGCTCCAGAATTCAGACTTGGACTGGGCACTTTCAATTTATTTATTTATTTTTTTAACATCCTGTTTCTTCTCTGTCATTTATGCTGAAAGCAAATTTGGTTACAAAGTAGAACTGGTCAGGATCTTTCTGTTTGTCTCTATTTCATGTTTGATTTTCTTCCAAATAAAAGGAATCAATTTGGTTTCTGAAGGTATCATAGGAAAGTCATGCACACACAAACTCTGCATGGAAAGCTGCTACAAAGCCTTGATTGTACTCCTTGATTGTGGGTACAAATAGAGAGAGAAAATATCCTCACTTTCATGCAATTCTGGTCAAATTTCCCATTAGAACTTGGCTTGGGACATTGCCTTGTATTGGTGAACAAGTTTGGGCATCAGAATGTGGTTTTACAAGTGCTTTAAGGCACAAAGAAAAAACAACCATCTTAAACATTCGTGGAAAATTGGATTATTGGGCCCAATGTAGCTCAGAAAATGCAGCCCCCTTTGGCTGGAGCTCACCCTCACGACTAAGGCAGGAGCTGATTTGGTTCTTTGTGTTGGCTCCAGCATCCTGGCTCCTATTCTGGAGGGTAAAAGGATTGAATGGTGCCTGTATTTACCATCCACCTCTGCAAGGGTTCTTAAAAATGCTGGGCTCCAGCTTCACAGGTGGTTGGCAGTACCAGCAGAGGTGTTTGAGCTGGGCAGGTGAAGACTTCTCTAAATCAAAGGCTAAAAAAAATAGTTTCAAAAGTTTAGGGCTGCTGGAAAACCATGGTTTTAAAGTTGTTTGCCATTTGAATTTCTTAATTATTAATTTCAAAGAATCATGGGAAAGCAATGATCCTTGACTGGGGCAGGTGAGGAGACAGGAAAGAGTTCCTTGGGATCACACAGAGGGGAGAGGGCACAGACTGCTGAGTGAGAGCAGAGGGAACACAGAACCAAGGCTGGTCACTATTCCAGCCTTGCTGCATTTTCTCTACAATCACCACAGCCACGAGCTCCTCATTGCTAATTGAAATATAAGATACAAGCAGGGAGAAAAAAATTAAAAATAACTGAATAAAAGGCATATAAAGCACAGCCAAGAGCTGAGGATTCTAAAAATCACCCTGTAAGGGGAAACAAAGCAAATACATCCAGGATGAGGGAGGGGAAGCATCTGCAGCACTCCTCAGGAGAGCCAGGTTCCCTCCCTGCCCCGTTCCAGTGCTGGAACACCTGGATGTTTTCAGGGCTGCCTGCTTGTCCCACGTTGGGGACAATGACTGGGTGAAGAGAGGAGGGAATCTTGTCATATTGGAATTCAGTTTCCTTTGCATTGCCATGGCAATGCAGGCAAGATTTTGATCACTGGCTGAGACACTTCAGTAGATATTAATACAGCTTTTGCCAAGGAGGGAGCTGAATGACAGCTCTGTTTGTAAGGCTGATTTGAACCTTCTGCTTTTTAGGTTGGATCAAAAGCCATGCACCCAGAAAAAGTGGAAAGGAGGGGAAAAAAAGGGATCTTACTTAGGGCAACTTATGAAAAATGCCTGAAGTTGAGAGAATACATTTAATTCTTACTAAATTGGCATCAACATCTTTGGCTGACTGCAAGGCAAGAAAGTGCAAACTCCCTTGAGGCAGCAAGTTCTAAAATAACCTTCTGCTGCAGCACTCTGCTGTCAGAAGTTCTAACTCGTGTTTCTACTCCTCTGTCTCCTGAACGTCTCCTTGCTCACGGAGCTGCTATTTTATCCCTTATTTGTATAAGGTGTGACATAATAGGAACACCAGACTCATGTCTGAGACCCCTCAGGTCAGGAGAAGCACTCACAGCCCCAATTTGTGCTTCTAGAGGAATTAATTTTCCCTTTTTCTACTCTTTCATAACTATGAGAATATTAATTATGTCCCTAATGAATGTTTTAAGCCCGAGCAGAGGATGCCCAGCAGCAGCCAGGGGAAGGTGGCAGGAAACCAGGTGGGATGGCTCCTCTGAGCACAACACTCAGAAACAAAGGGGCAAAACCTGCTCCCTGCACAGGCAAACTCAGTTACAGCTGCCTCCTACAAGCCCTGGTGACCACCACGAGCAGCCAAGGGGCCCAAAGGGTCTCCCAGTCCCAGCTGGGGCTGAGGAAAGCTCCCACCACAACACAGGGTTTTGTTGCTCTGGTTGCTATTCTGGAATAATCAAAGCTGGCTCGACCACCGGAGGCAAAACTCCTCTGAGGGTGAAATAATGGCTCCTGAAAGGTTTAGAGAGCTCCAGAACAGGCTGAGTTCAGGCAGGTTGACAAGAGTGTGGGACACAAGGTCCATCCCCATGGAGCGTTCCCTTCAGTAGGAGAGCCCAGGCTGACAGGGCAGCTGTGACAGAGCTTCTACCAAAGATTCTCTAAATGCTGGGAATTGGAGCCATTTAAAGGAGCTCCTGCCATGGAAATGTGCTCCCTGTTCCCTGTCAGATCCCATTGCTCACCACCCCACCTCCTGCTGACACTTTGGGCTCTCCAGGCAAGGCCCCTCACGAGGAACATGCTGGATGTGCAGCCTGGATCTCTCAGCTGGAACAAAGGCACAGCCTGTCCAGCCCCTGGCTCAGAGCTGTGACAGTGCCTGAGAGCCAGAGTGACATCCCTCCCACTCAGACACACATTCCTGTCAGCTTGGGGAACCTCTGGATGCTGGGGATCTTCACACTGCTGCTCTGCTCCCTGCAGCCTCCTGAGTGTTTCTGCAAAAGTGCATTTTGTTCTCCAGATCATTCTTTTTCCCTACTTAGCACTTTATCCCAACAGGAAACGTTCTGTAAGGCCACCAGCCTGATTAAAAAGTTCTCATGTTGAGGCTGTTCTGAAATGTGCACATTTAGAGCTCACTGCACATGCAGAACAGGAACGTATGCATATGGATATCTGCAACCATCTTCCTATTTTTGGCTAAGTGAGCATGTTTTCTGGGATCACATTCTGATCTCTGACTAATTAGTGTGCAGGATTAATATTTTTCAAGGAAGTTAACTGTGTAAAAACACGTGTTTGGCTGCATGTTCAATTTGCAAGCGTTCTCCCTGCACTGCCACGGACTGATCAGGAATTGTGTAGGGAAAAAAAAGGTATTTGTCCATTTGCATCAGTGGTTTTTGATTTACCAGCACAAGGAGACAGGTGGTTGAATTTAGATTTTGAGAATGCTTGTGCACAGCCAATTCCCTCGGAAAATCTAGGTCAAACCCTGCAGACAACATTTGGGCTGACTTCTGTTTCCACACACTCTTTGCTCTGCAAGAAATCGATTCTAAGCACATCAGAGAAGGGAAGTGGCAACAGAAAGTTCTGCTCAAGCCAAATGGATTTGAATTACCAGTCTCCCCCAAACACTGGTATTGGGCCTTCCTCAGATCTTCCCATTTTGCTCAAATCCATTGGAATGGAATCCAGCAGTGCCACTGCTGTGCTCACTCACGCAGCCCTGCAATCTGACCCATGTCCTGCTTCTTCCCTTGCAGTTCAGACTGGGCACTGAGCTTCCCTGGGCACTGATCCAGTTCCTTCAATTCCAGCTTGCTCCTGCCCTTCATTCTCTAGAAAGCCCCTCATATTTACTTGATGGGAAAACAACAGACCTAGTGGAGCTGAAGCATCACCTTCTGAGTCTTTGTCAAAGCTCAACCTGAACCATTCTGGTGAGGGGGAAAAAATCCCAAAACTTTTCTCTTACATGCCTGTCACAATTTGGGGTCTTTGATAAAATGACAGCTCCAAACATTTCATTTTGCTGAGCCCATCACATACCTCAGCATCATCCCAGCACTTTGTAAGGCAGTTTGATGAATGTACAGGCAGAAGTTGAAACAGGGAGATGGTCCATAGATAGCTCTGGCTCAGGGTAGGTGGGTGATGTCTAGAAGAGAAACAGCGTTCTCCAGCCTTCCTGTTAGTGTGACAGTGATCACTGTCAATCATAGTTAAAATGACTTCAGCTTCACAGTGACAGGACCCTGCTGTCACTGCACTTATCTCTGAATAATGTAAGGAAAGCAGAGAACCACAAACACAAAGATTGAGCCTGTGGAGACAGGGATTGACAGGCTTGGAAAGAGCTACCAGAGTACAGCAATCCCAGGCAATCGTGGCATTGACCACCACTCCCATCAGATCCAGGGGTATTTCCCTCTGAACATTCCCACCAGGCTATAAAACATCCCTCAGGAACCTCGGGAGTATCACTGAACAGAGCAGTGACAGAATTCTCTGAAACAAAGAGCACTGAGCACATCTCACCCTGTGTGGAGGACATAGAGAGCTTCCTGCTGTCTGTGCTTCCTTGTCCCACAGGAAGGAGCAGGAATGAGCAGGACTGGGATGTGTTTGTCTTTCTGATGGCACAGGGGACATCCTCTCACTGAAGGGAGGAGCCTCTCAGTGAGAAGGGCATTGGTGAACACATCAAGAGGTACTGAATCCTGGGTTTTCTTGGGCTGTATTTCCATGGAAGCACGGGAAAAGCTGTCCAAAGGGAAGAACAGTCAGAAATGGGAGTTTTCAGCACCTGCTAGAAGGTGTCCCTGCCTCATGTTCACTGGTGCCAAGTTGGTGCGTGAAAGGTCACTGGGCACAGCAGGAGAGCCCAGAGCTGTGGGGAAGGCAAAGAGCAAGGGGAAGAGTTGATTCTGGGGCACAGGAGAAGGGCTTCTCTCACGGAAATGCCAGCTCTGTGTGTCCTGAAGGGACATCTGAGTGACAGCTGAGCCCTGAGATAAATTACATGTAGGTGTTAATGATGAGGTTGATTATTGGACTCATGTTTTGCAAAAGGAAGCTCATTTCTTCCTTCCCAGCCTGATCCAGCCAGGAGGAATCTGTGGTCTGCATGGAGCCACAGAGCTGTGACCTCTCTGAGATCAGAGGGATGGAGGGGGGCTGCCAGGAGGGATGTGCTGCCAGGGATGGACACAGGTGGAAGATGAGGTGAGACAGGGCCAGCATCAGCAGAGCCCTGTTGGTGGCAGAGGGACAATCTGACCTCCAGATCTCAGCCACAGATGTTTGGAGGGCTGAGGAAGAAATCCCTGCAATCACAGTGAAATTCCCAGGTGAATTTCCCATGGGTCACACCATCCTGCCCATACAACGTCCACAGTTTCCATCAAAAATTCCTCTTGGAGCCACTCACAGCCATCCAAGAAATGAGCAGGGAGGTGGCAAACCCAAGATTTACTCAAAGGCTGGTCCTTGCCTTCTCCCACCCCTAGCTCCAGCCAAAGGCAGGGCAGGAGCCTGCAGGGAGAACTCTGGCTGCAAGTCTCTCATTCCTGCAGCAGCCCCCACACTGGCAATAAATCAGGTAGCAAGCAAATGTGATAGCTGGCAAATACATCCTGCCAAGTCATTTTAAACTGCAATTTCTGGGGCTTTTTCTAACATTCTGATGTACATATTTGGCCCATTAGAAAAACAACTCCATTTTCTGCCACAGTTTCTGTAATGGAGCAATTCCCTGCTTCAGTGCAGATCTCTCCAGAGAGTTAGGGTGAAAAGCACACAGTGCACAGCTCGGGGTGGAGGTATAAACCAGCTGGCAGTGCATAAAATGCATTTCTCAGGAGCCTGGCCAGGCAGTTCCGCCCCCTCTGAAGGGCAGCAGTCACGAGGGCCAGAAGTGGAGAGAGCAAATGCAGCAGCATCATCAGCCCTGACCTCCTGGAATGTGGATCCAGCTTTCTGGGAGAGCAGGGCCAGCCCAGGCAGGCAGGGACAGGGCAGAGGGATGCAGGACACACACAAGGGCAGCTCCAGGCACTTCCCCAGCAGTGGTCACTGGGATTCTGTGTGGAGGAGTCTCCAGATGGATTTCACAGCTCCATCCAGCCCATCACAACCTCCCAGAGCATAAAGCTCCAAGCACACTGTGAGACCATGGATACAGCACCAGGCCTTGGGGCTGTATGAGCAAACAACTCTGCCCAGGAAGCAAATCTGCCCAGAGAGTCAGGGATGAGCCCTGCCCACCCTCATTCCTCTACACAGCGCCTACAAGGATTGTGCTTGCCCCAGCTCAGAGGACCAAACCCAGCCCTGGAGCTGTGGGATGCCCCTTGTGAAGGGGCTGCAGGGCCTGGCTGACCACCTAGAGTGGGTGAGCCACAGAATCATGGAATGGTTTGTGTTGGATGGACCTTAAAGCCCTCTCCATCCCACTCCCTGCCATGGGGAGGGACACCTTCCACTACTCCAGGATGCTCCAAGCCCTGTCCAACCTGGACTTGGACACTTCCAGGGATCCAGGGGCAGCCACAGCTGTTCTGGGCATCCCTTCCCCCACAGGGAAGCATTTATTCCAATATCCCATCTATCCCTGACCTCCTTCACCCTAAGGCCACCGGCTCCATGGCCCTGTGAAATGTTCAATGTGTCAATCCAGCCTTGGGAGAGACTCCAGCACCCCTGAGCCCAGGATCCTCCCAGCATAACCACCCACCTCACAGGAGCAACACAGACATAGAAATAGGAGTAGCACCAAAAAATTCAGAGGCAAAACTGAACTTAAAGATAAGAGTGGAGAGTGAGAAATATCCTGGACGTGGTCTCAGGCACAGCCTCTGGGGCTGGATCCCCCTCAGTGAAATGCAGTCACTCCCCTTCCCTTCCAGCCTCTCCAGCATGGCCTTGGGAGATGCTGCTTAACATTTTTCAAGCCTAGGACAAGGCAAAGAATCATTTGGTTGAAAAATGGCCTTTAGTAGAACATGAAAGATTTTATGAAAAACTATTGGCTTTTTTGAAGTGTTTCCCCTTTTTTGATTTTTTTTGGTGACATCCTCTATCTGTCTTTTTTACTGCAGCCTGCAATGTAAACCAGCCTTTGCTTTCTCTTCTGGAATTATTCTATGTTAAGATACTTTTTCAATCAAAAAAACTATCAAAATAATTCATGTACAGAAAATCTGCTGTGGGGAAGAAGCAGCAGTTTGAATTTTTGGGAGGGAGACCCATGAAGGACAGGCATGGAATCCTGCTCGTTCCCTCCTGGAGCAGAGGAGCAGGTCAGGCTGCTCCCAGCCTGCCCCTCCACAGCCCTACCAGACCCTCATTCTCCTGCTGCCCATTGCAAACTCCCCTTCTGATTTCCCCAGCCAAATTCCCTGTTCTTTCCCTGCTTTACAAATTCCTGATGCAGAAGCAGGAGCCTTCTGTCCTCCTCTTGCTCCCCCCACCCCAAACCCCCCCTGTCCCCAGAGCTTTGGGGAAAGCAAAGCCAATGTGGGGCAGAGAGCTGCAGCACAAAAGGGCTCTTTGTGCTCATTTCATCGAGCGCTGCCAGCTGAGACTTTGGGAGCAGGATCCGAACGGAGATTTGAAGAAGTGCTTATGTGATGGTTTTGTTAACAGCACTCAGAACATGCACAGGGCAGCTGATCGATCCCTTTATTGGGCAAAATTTGCTTCCTCGAATTCAGAGCTGGAGCCGGGCTGTGACTGAAATGCCAAATTGCTGGGAGGTGCCTGTGTGGAGGAGCCAGCCCGAGCCCTCTGCTGAGGCACAGGTGCATCCTGACCCCTTCCAAGGGTCAGGAGAGGAGCAGGGAGGGACAAAACCAAAAGAAGAGCAGCAGGAGAAGGTTTGTGCCAGATGTCTGTGGCATTCTCTGTATGGGGAAAGGCCCATGCTGGGAAAGCTGCCCCTCTGTCCCTGTGACCCCGGGAGGGCTGCTGCTGCTGGATGCATCCCCTGATGGAGCTGCAGTGCCCCGTGGAGTGGGGAAAGCTGGGCCCAGGGCAAGGCATTTTCAGGGAGTGGAATACTCACAACCCTTCCCCACCCTAACCCCTCCTTACAAACTTAGATCAGGTGAGAAAACTGAGGTGCAGCTCCTGGCCCATGTCTGCAACACTGAGTGTCCCCATTAATGCAGGTGCTCTGCAGACAGGAGCTGCCCCTCTCCTCAGCCTGCTCAGAGGTCCCTAAATAAAAACTGGGAGTTGTGGGGGCTGGTGTAATGACACAGGCAAGGAGGGAGATGGGGGGTGTGGAAGGAAAGGGTGAAAAATGAGCGAGACTCTTGGAGCTGAGTCAGCAGCAAGTGCTGGAGGGAAGAGGAGGAGAATCACAGTCAGCCCTCAGAGTTATCCACAGAAACTACAAAACTCCTCACTCCCACTCCTGAAAGTGTTCCAGGCCAGGCTGGATGGGACTTGGAGCAACTTGGTCCAGTGGAAGGTGTCCCTGCCCGTGGCAGGGTGTTGGAACTCAGTGATCTTTAAGGTCTTTTCTAACCCAGGCCATTCTGTAATTCTGTGACCTTCATAGACTCATGCTCAAAATCTTTCAAAATCTGGTGTTTTCTCCTCCTGCAGACCCCACACAAATACTTGAGTTTGTGGTTTAGGAGTCTCAAGCCCCTTTCCCCACTCCTTCAGGAGCTCAGCATGGGGTTACACAGCTGGGCTCACCCCATGGCCCCTGCCCAGCATACACATGGTTGATTCCTCTGTTGGGTGTTTTAGGGCTGTTTTTCCCCTATTCTGCAGCTCCTGGCCCCTCACAGAGGAGGGTTTCACGTTCCCCAAAGTGCAGAAAGGGCAGGATCCTGCATCCTCCCTTCCTGCTGGCTCCAAAGCACATTCCCACCCGGCTCAGCCCCAGGCTGCCCATGCTCTGCTCCACCTTGCACCTGGACAGGTGTGGCCCAGGCTGTGCCTCCCTTTCCCAGCAGCTCATCCCTGCCCCATCCTCCTGCTCCTCAGGACACCCGGTGCTCCTCTGCTCCACGGCCCAGGATGAGTTTGTTCTGCAGGAGGGATGAGGACATCCCCCCCAAGCTACCACTGCCCTCCTGCAGCCACAGCTGGAATTTCTGTGGGTTTACACATCTTTCTGTTAACTCCTTGATGAGTGAGCATCCTGGGATAATGTGGCTGGGGACCTGAAAAAATGGATAATTTGATAATAGCCTCTCACTGGTGCTACTTCCCCAGCTGTCCTGCATGGGAAACCTCACCAGCACCTTAGAACTCATTCAATGCTTTTTTTTTTTCCCTTTAATAATACCCCTTATCCCCAGAATGATTTGCATTCAGCAGATGCTGGTGGATGCCCTGCCTCCTCCCAGGAACCCTGGTATCCCTTGGGAGCAGCAGTGGGAAGGGCAGTGGGTGGTGTAAAAGGGGCATTGGTGGTATCAGGGGCTCACCCCAACCCATCCCAGCACCTGGAGCAGAGGGAAATGCTCTGGAAGAGGATATTTGGCTGCCATATTCTCTCTGGAAAGGTGAATGTTCAGTGTAACTCAAAAACCTCCCCAGTGGGCCGAAGCAATTCCACAGGATAAACCTGAAAGGGAAGCATGTGTTTGTGTGTCTATGCAATAGTTGATTTGTTTGCTCCAGCTTCTCTCTGTTCCTCCACGGCAGAGCAAAACATCTAGATAGCACTCTAGAAATAAAATAATTTTAAAAGAGGAAAATCCAATTAAAAATTTTAATTTAAGGACATAAAACATCTCACCATGATATTATGGGCGTGCTCTGATTTTACATTTCTTGCACAGTACTTCCAATTTAATCCTGTCAAAGTTAGTTACAACTGTGTTAATTTTTAACTGATCCATTTCAAGGTAAAAATTATTTCTGAGCTTGTAAACATCCCCCAGGCTAGGGATGGAAAGCCAAGGAACATAAGGCCAAGAATGAAAACTGAACTCATGGATTTGCTCCTCTCTACATTCTCAGTGTCTGTGCTCCCAACAGCCAAGAGTAAATTAGTAAAAAGTGAAAATAGAAACAAAACTCGCTGTGACTTCTTTAAAACCTTTAAAATCTTTGCAAAATCTGTAGGAATAAACATCACCATAATTCTGTGCCCCAATAAGGGGAACTTACTAAGGGCTTACAGTCCTTAAAAATTTGGATGTGATATATTTCTCTATTTTCTTTACACTTAAATTTAATTAATTCCTGAGTTTCTGATGCTTATTTCATAGAATCACAGAATGGATTGGGTTGGAAGAGACTTTAAAGCCCTTCTAGTTCCAATCCCAAACCTTCCACTAACCAAAGTTTCTCTGAGTCCCGTCCAAGCTTGGACACTGCCAGGGATCCAGGGGCAGCCACAGCTGCTCTGGGCACCCTGTGCCAGGGCCTGCCCACCCTCACAGGGAGGAAATTCTTCCAAACATATGATTCTCTTTTAGATTAAAGCCCTTTCACCTTGTCCTATCACTGTCTGCCCATCTAAGAAGTTCATGGAATCATGGAATGGTTTGTGTTGGAAGGGACCTTCAAGCCCATTTTATTACAACTCCCAAAGCTTCTCTATTGCTCCACTCTCTGAGGTGCTTTAACTTGAGTTACAGATCTGAGTTTCCATCCTTCTGTTTCCCGTGGTGTTTGTACAGAAACAAACTCAGCTCTTGGCCCAGCACTGCCCGGGCCCTGCCAGCTCCCTGTGCACAGATGCTCTGCACTCTCACTCTGCTGCCTCCTGCACTGCAGTTGTTCCAAATGCTTTCCTGATGGGTGTTACATCTTTTAGGGAGATAACAGCCCAGAAGAAAAAGATGAATTTAGCACCTCTTTTGCTCTTGAAGGAGTCACACCAACTTCCCTTTGTAGTTTCATGTCCCCACACAGAGGGCAGGGCCTCAGCCCTCACACTTCTCCTGATGCAGAGGAGCTTCAGCCTCAGTGTGCTACAAACAAAAAATTTGTTATTAACCATTGCCCAGCTGTCACTGGGATGCTGTCACAGGGGAGGCCACACAGCTTTAATGGCACCTCAGCTGGCATTGATCTGACTCCAGCACAGGCTCTGCAGCTTTGCTTTCTCACAGACATCTGCATGGAGACATTTGAAGCCCAGGCACCAATGTCCCCAGCACAGAGCATCTGAAAGTGCAGCTCTCACCATACACCCCCCCCACTGCAGCCTGATCCCACAGGCCACAATCCTAATGGAATTCTGGATAACCTGGAGTGGCCCCAGGCCCATCTGCAACAGCAGCAAATGCATTTTAGGCACTATTTCATCAGAATTCCTCAGAGGGCTCAGTTTGTGTTGTGTCTGGACCATGCCAGGCACTGAGCCACAGGAGAGGGACATTTCCACAAACTCTGTGGAGAGAACAGCCAGCAGCTGCCAGGCACTGCAGCAGATGTCACCAGAATGTTCCTGCTGTGCTGCAAACATGAGTCTTTCCATCAGATCCACCTCCAGAGCTCACAGTCCATCGTTCAGAGTCACCCTGTGCCACCCACCACTGTGAAGCAGCAATTCCCAGGGTATGAAATATTTGCTGTTTTGGTGACAGGGCACCAGAGCCCTGTGAAGGGTCAGTCTGTTCAGGGAGCAGTGCAGAGCTGCCAGCTGAGTGCTGTGGTGTGGAACACCCTGAGAGAACACCTCAGAGCTAGCTTCCCTCCAGATGTGCTCCTCAGGGTGTTTGTGTGTTGATGATTTTTAATCATTTAGCAGCTGCTGAGGTTCCTCCAGTGGAACCAGACACAGGACCCACAATCCTGTGATGTGAATCCCTGGAATAATATTGCCCCCTTTTCTCCAGCTGAGCCTTCCAGCACGGAGCTGGGGAAGGCTCTGGAGCACAAATCTGCTGAGGAGCAGCTGAGAGACCTGTGTTTAGCGCTTCAAAACCAACACCTGAACATTTCCTTAAAAAATATAAAATATTTTCCACCTATTCCTATTTTTCCTGAGAGAGAAAACAAGACACTTTCAGCCACATGGGAAATGTTCTCATTTGGGTCAGGCTGCTATTTTGAGTACAGGGCTGCCAGCCCTCTGCAATTATCCTGCCCAGACAATGGGATGGATGTTCCCCTGCAGCCAGAAAGGGCAGGACACTCCAGGAGCTCCGGCTCATTAAAAGGAAGGAGCAGCTCTGGGATGTGTCACCAGTACCTGCAGCAGGATTGGCCTGCAGGGCCCTGCTGGCACTGGGCTGTGCTGGGAGCAGGGGGGGATAATCACCAATCCCATCCCCATCCTGTAGACACTGGGGCTGCAGGGTGCAGCTGCACTGGAGCACAGGGTGTGTGCACAGCATGCCCTACTCCACATCACTGTAGGGGTGATGCCTTAGGATTTTAGCTTTTCTATTTCCCATATATTTATTACCCTGTAATTCTTTACTGTATAACTCTGAACTCCATATTCAGTGCTAGCCACTGCTTTCCCATTTTGGTCAGACACAACAATTCCTCTCTGGGCCTGGGAATTGAGGACACCTCACTGTTTCAGGCCCCGAGAAATGTAAACAAAAGTGAGTTGGGGGGGAGCAAATTTGGAGTAAATTACTTCATTACCTGAAGCTGTAATTGGAAGATTAACCCCCAATATGCAAATGGACCAAACTTTATAAAAGTGTGAAAACCCTGTGACCTGTAGTCCATTTTGAGTGCAGCCTCTGGGGGGCTTTGTCTGCCTGAACATACCTGAATGCCCTTCAATAAATAGAACTGCTTTTTATTCCCTTAATTCTGTCTGGCCTCTGTTTTTAGGTAAGCCCTAAAAGGCATCGTGGGTGCGGAACACCTCAAGCAGGTCCCAGCTCTCCTGGGTGAGGACATTTGAGATCCCTGAGTTTTCCAGCCTGTCCAATGGACAGGGTATTTCAGTGCTCCCAGCCTCCACTGTGCACACACAGCCCCCAAACACTGCAATCCCCAGGCTGCCCCTTCCTGGGAAATCACAGGAGCCATATGGCCCTGTCCCACTGCAGTGACAGGGACACTGCCAGCAGGACAGAGGGCACAGGAGGGAGCAGGGGCTGGGGTGTGTGCCTGGGGACACTCCCTGTGCCCAGGAACACAGAACTGACGGGGCTCACACTGCAGCTGCCCTAAGAGGGGCCCCTGGAAAACGTGTCCCAGCTCAGGGGAAAGGAAATTTCTGTCCATTTTCCACATCTTCAAGGAACACTGCTGGGAATGGCCTTCCCTGATCCATCATTCCCAGTCCAGGATTCCCAGTTATACGCACCCACACAGACACACATCACGGAATCATGGAATTACCTGAGCTGGGAGGGACCCACAGGATCACCCAGGGCAGCCCCTGGCCCTGCACAGACACCCCAACACTCCCACCCTGGGCATCCCTGGGATGTCCAAAGGCTCCTGCAGCTCTGGCAGCCTCGGGGCCGTGCCCATTCCCTGGGCAGTGCCAGCACCCTCTGGGGGAAGAACCTT
>VZTB01000135.1:86840-105861 GCA_013397245.1 Thryothorus ludovicianus
ATAAGATTAATAGTCCCTGACCCACATCTGAAAGCTGGACCCCACCATCTGGGATACCATTGTGAGGTAAAAATTGGGAATAGGAGCTGCTGAGAAAGCTCCTGAGTACCCCTATAAATATCTGTAAGCCTCAACTACGGGTGTGCAGTTGGAGGGAAAACTCCCCCACTGTATCCAGCACTGTTTGCTCATAGTTTACCATATTAATTAATAAATTGATTGCTGCTTGAACATTGTCCTAGTCAAGCTTCTCCTTTCTGACAGAGCTGCCCTGAGGTGTCCTGGTGTGCTGCACACGGAGAGGCAGAGCTGGACCCAAGGGTGCAGGGTCCCCTTTCACCACCCGTGCAGGGCTGGCAGCCACAGCCCCAGCTCCTGCCCACTCCCCCCATTAATTCCAGCTGCTCATGGCCCCAAGGCCAAGCACAGAGCCCTCAATTTACGTGAAGCTGTTAAAATTTTTAAACCTCCGTAAATGACGAGCAGTTTATCAATGGAACTGCTTTTGTCGGCCTTGGCTGGGGAGGGCAGGAAATATTGGCAATTTTCCAATCGCCATTCATTTTATGTCAGTTTTCTTCCCATTTAAAGCAGGAGTTGGGTAGAAACAATATCCATTATTAATAGATGAATGTTTTATTAACGATATAAAGACCACAAAGATTTGTAACTTTAATAATAGTTTCTTGGTTTAAAATTCTGTGGTGTTATTATTTATTGAGCAGCCAGGGCTGTTTTCTTACAGGGCCATAGTTAGGCAGAACCATGGGAAAATAGATAACTTGGAGTTATCAGGGGAGAAATATTCCAGCTGACTTAAGTGATTCCTGGCAGGACTTCTTTTTTTTCATAATTTTTAAAATAAATTTGTCCCTCGCTGTTTACAATAAGGCCTATAAAATCTCAAAGGAAAGTCATTTTTCCTGAACTTCACTTCTGGTGCTGCCCATGCTGGAGCATCCTCAAAGCCCTGCTCTCATATTCTGCAAATAATTCAGGTTTCTGTGTTAAACCACTTTGGTTTTAGGCTTTGCTGTGCCAGAGCAGAGTGATAACTGCATTTCCTTCTCCCTGCAGGGGGATCTGTGACTCTCAGGTGACTGAGGGAATTGAGAGGGGAAAAGGAACATCATTTTTGGGCTTTGTTTTGTCCTCCCTCCTTGGATTTCACTTCATGGGCTTTCCCCCCCTCCCCTCGCTCCACCTTCTTCTCTTAGTAGTTATTTCAAGGGCTGTGTGGATTTCCTAAGAGTTAAGTCTGGTAGTTCAGAGAATACAAAATATGAAACCAAATAATTTGAACCATCTGATTTTTTTTTTTTTAGTCTTATTTTGAGAGTAAAAAAATAATGCTTGTGTTTGAAATCTCTAAAACAGCAGAAAGGTTTTGCAAATAAATGAATTGAAGGAAGAAAAATAGATAACAGTAATAATAATAATAACAACCATGTTCAGCTGTAGTTGGCAGGAAATAATTTTGCTACTAAAATATAAAAACTTGCACTTTCCATCTCCAGTGGAAATTGTGAGGCTTTTCCAAAGAGCAAAGTTTCTGTTTTCTAGAAAGAAACTTTCTGCCTTTATCCAAATTCTTTTAAGCCTAGACAAAATCAAAGTATCAACCTGCAGTAGTCAGGGTTCAACTGATGACCAAACATCATTAAAGACCCAAAACTTAAAAGCTTTAAACTCTTTAGCTCTGTTCAGCCTAGAAAGCTGAATAAGAAATCCCTAAATCTCACATTAAAGCCCAAAACACTTGGCAATTCCAGGCTATTCCTCTCTCCTTGTTCATTTTGGATGTGCAATATTCCTGCCGAGGTGAGCAGCTTTCAGAGAGAATATTCTGACTGCTGGGGCCTGGACATTCCATCCACTCATTTCTGAACCTGGAGAGGAGCTACATTCAAAACTCAGATCACTGAGAATTTATTGGTTAAAAAATAGAAAATTTCACTTGCCCCTTTCCTGTAGAAATCTGATGGATCCATCTGAAGGTTTTCCTGAATTCTTTTCCACAGAGTAAATACCAGTCACTGAAACCTACACTGTTCAGGGGAGAGGGACATTTTCAATTAGCTTTTTCAATCACACTAACCACAATATAAAGGAAAATTAGAAAAAGATTGCTTTTCAGTATTTTCTAAGCAAAAAACTCTGCTTTCCCTAAATGAACATGAATTTTAAAAAGCTTCAATTAAAAGAACTATTTAAAGCCAGCTATTAAGCCATTTATTAACCACTAACCACTTATTTTAACCCCTATATCACCACTTAACCACCTTTTTAAAACCATTTCAACAGACCCAAGTGAAGATAACTTATTCAAGCTTCAAATTGCAGGACAGTTGTTGACTTGGGGTGTTATTTATGAGTCAAAGAGGGCCTGCTGGTTTTGAAACTACAGAAAATCCCCCAGGATTACATCCCAGACAGCTCTGGGAGTTATTGTAAGGAACTTCAGATCTTCCAAAAATCGTATTTTGGTTATCTCCTGTTCCACATTTCACCCCAACAAACAGAATCAATGGATGGCAGGGATGTGCCCCAGCCCTGCCAGACAGAATCCCCATCCCTGGAAGGGTCCAAGGCCAGGCTGGATGGGGCTTGGAGCACTCTGGGATGGTGGAAGGGATCCCTGCCCACATGGAATAAGATGGTTTTCAAGGTCCCTTCCAACCCACCCCATCCATCCCATGATTCCATGGCAGGACCAGTTGTTCCTTTTCCAGCCTCAGCCATTCCCTGGCTCTGGACACACATTGCTCACATGGAACTGTGTCACTGTGGGACACACAAGGACACACACAGACACACTTTATTGTGAGAAGGCTAAAACTATTTATTAAAACATCTGTTTCTAAATTTATAATATTTTTACAAAGACCAGGGATTGGAGAAGAAGGCTGACACCTCTCCCATCCCGTTGGTCAAGACAACAGCCCATCAGTTGTTCTTCACACCAAGAGAAAGTATGGAAACAACTTTGTCTTATTAAAAACATATTTCTGATAACAACACCTGTGTCTGAGAAAGCACTAAGAACTATGAAAAACATCAAGTTAGAAAGTACCTCAGAAAACTTGAAAAACAAGGGTGACAGAACTGAGCTGAGGTGGTGCTCCAGACTTGGTTTTCACCTTGCATGTGGCCAAATACCAATGAAAAAATTTCCTACCCAAAAGATTGTCCTTGGACAGCGCCTGCAGTTGTGAACAGAGGCTCTGGCATGTGGGCACAGATGTTTGGGCACAGCTGGAGTGCAGCACTGAAGGCTGATGGTGGCTTCCCCCACTTGTTCATATTCTGCATTAAATGTAGAACTGGGGGGCCTGGTCAAGCCTCAAAGCTCCTCCTTGGCACTAAATTGTGTTTCTGTGAATGCAGCCCTGCAGGGGCTTCACCAGGAAGCTGTGGAGCCACAGCACCCACCAGGGACCTCTCCCTGCCTGGGCTGGGCTTCCCTGCTCTCCTCCCTGGCACAGCTGCAGGATGTCTGTGTGGGATCCAGGCAGGGAATCCTGATTTCACTCCAAGCCTGTCCTAGGAAAACAGCACTTGATAGCAGAGCCACAGGGGATAGAAACAGAGCCTACCCTGGCTTGGAGAAGGAGGAGGAGCTGTCTGCTCTGCCTGGCACAGGAACAGGATTTGATCAGCCGATAATACCAGGAAACTCAATGCATTTATGAAATTCTAGAGAAGAAATGCTTGAGAAATTAAACCACTTAGCAGGTGAACATAAAACCACAGCAGAAGGGAGGGGGGGGGTTCTCTGAGCTTTCTCTGGTGGCCCTGTGGCTCCAGACCACATTAAAAGCAAATGAACCTAGGAGGGAACAGGCTGATGCTTTGAGGGAAAAGAGCTGCACTGAGACCAGTAATAATAATGATGATGTTACTTCTGCCTCTTGCCTCCTGCAAGGAATAGCGGCATTTTTCTATAACCATTTCTAAAATGTCAATCTAAGCAAAAATCTTGTTATTTAGACCCTCCATTTTGGACTGACCCAATACTGAGGATCTCTGTCTACCACAACTGCTAGCAGTAATTTTGAACATGCCACTGGTAAGTTCAGCCATGCTATCAGGTGTTGTTCCAGGTGAGAATGTCCTGGGCCCAGTAGCTGCAGGATCCCACTCCAGTCAGGAATTTCACGCTGAGGTTCCCAACTGCCCCTAAAAGCACTGGGAAAGCTGGTCAGGGAAACCTTGGAAGTAAAAAGCACCAAGGTGTGCTGAAGATGCTGCAGGTTTGTTCAGTGTGTTCATAACCACAGCGAGTTATCTCATCATCTAAACAGGGCTTTGCAGGTCGAGGGATTCAACTCTATTGACAATGAAGGAGTCTTTCAAAACCTCAAGAGATGCTCCCAGCAATCCTAGTGAAGTTCAGGTACTGGGACACCTCAAACAAGTACTTCTTGCACCAAGCCAGCATGCAAAGGAAGGCAGCAGGAAACAAAGGTGAGGTCAGGGAAGAGTTTCTGGGGAGGGAGAGCTGGGGCTGCTGAGAAGAGCAGCCAGGCTGCAGCAGGTGCTGGTCATTGGGGTCTGTCACAGGGTAGAGGTCACTCAGCCCTACAAGTGCTGAAGTTTTCCTGCCCAAGCAAGTCCCAAGTACAAGAAAAATCCCATTTTTCCACATGGTCTGAAGAGGAAAGAAAGATGGAAAAACAAGCAAACAAACAAAGGAAGGATGGAGTGGATAAAACTTGCTTTGGTGTCATGAAGCAGAAGGAATGAGAGCCAGGGGTGAAAACAGGATGGTGCCAGGTTGGTGCTGGCTGTGTGATTTATCCCTCCCTCCCTCCTTGCACCCCACAGCTGGTGTGAGGGAGGGATGCTCCAGTTCCCATGTGCTGCCACCCTCACGTGTCCCCAGGGAAAGCTGTCCCTTCTCAGCAGCCCCAGGACAAAGCCCTTGCTGGGCAGGGGATGAGGAGCTGCTGTCCCCAGAGTCCTGACCTGGGCTCTGAAGGAAGAAACTACCAAAACAAACCCGGAAATCCATACATTTTAATGTCTCACCTTTGCCTGAGGAATCCAACAGCCTGAAAATGGGGGGGCAGAGGGCCTGAGGGTGGCAGGAGAATATTCCAAGGCTTTTGAGCTGTCTGGAATCCTGGGCTGCAAAGCACTGTCCCCTTCAGGGGCACTTCTCTTCGGTCCCGTTGTCCCTTGCTGTGCTTTTTCAAAGCCAGATGCCATGAGAGAATTAGTCCTACAGGACACAGGAGAACTCCAGGGTAACCCCTCATGTTTTGCTGACATGGTTAAGAGTCTTCCAGGTGTTTCTGCAAGTTTATGGCACTGGTAGTGTTGGAAATGACATAACATCTATTAACTTCTAATAAGTTGTTTTAATTAATTGTACATACTGCCCACTTTTAGCCAGTGCTATTTAAATTTTTTCACAGACTCTTATTGATACTGTGGTCATTAAATCATCAAAATTTTTATGGCGTTAAAACTAACCTTGACAAGCTTCAATAAATAAAGGCAAAGGGATTTAAAGATTGGGTGTCTGGAATCTTAAATTTATAGCCCTTCAAAGAAGTTGGAATAACCACAAGTTACAGAGGAGATTAAGGCCTGAAAAGTTGGAGACTCCCTGTGTGAGAAAAAGATAACAAAAGGACCACAGAATGTGTACCAGATTAGCATAAAGAGCGAGAATCACAGACCAACAGAGAATAGAATGCTAATTAATGAAGAGGCTTATGTAATTTAGAACCAATGAACTTGAAGTTCTTTGTTTGCTAAAGATGTATAAATAAGTGAAATGTTTCGTACTGGTTTGGAGGCCAGAAATTTGTCAGCCACACACAAACCTTGGTCAAAAATAATGGAATGCCTGACTCTGTAACACTAAAAAGAGGGTGAGAAGAGTCTTATTAATCCCCATGATTTTAGTGACAGCAGCACCAGACAGAAATTTCCTCTTGTGGAATTCTATTGGCAGATTCTTTGTATCCTGGAGTTACAAGAATTTACATCCCCTAGTCCTGGCACTCCCTTTTATTCCCTTTTCTGCTAATATCAGCAGGGTGGAATTCCAGCTGGTAAGACCCATGGAGGATGAAGCAGGAAATCAGTATTCCAAGCTGAATCTTTGGGAAAAACATGGTCCATCCTTAAGGCACCCTCTTGGTGATCATCAGATTAATTTCCATTTCAGCCCAAAGCAGAACTGCTTAGAGACAAATGTTCCCCATTTCTGGATCCTGGCCACCAGGGACAAGGAAGGAGTAGAGGTTCTGCTGGGAGGGAAACACCCAGGATGGGACAGTGACACTTCATCCCCAACAGCCCATCAGCAGGGCTGGAGTGACTGGCACAGCCCCCGTGGGGCAGGGGACATAAAGCCACTGCTGCCAGGGCATGAACAGGATTTGTCGTGCTGAGCAAGTGCTGCAAAGAATTTTACTGCCTCTTGTGGGGGAAGTGCCTCGCACCTGACTGTGATGGAGTCCTAAGCTGAAGTTATTTATCCACAGGGATAAATCAGGACTTTTTTTAATGAAGAGATGGGACTGATCTCAGAGCACAAAGGCACTGAGTGCTCCCAGGGCTCCTCTCATGTCAGCCCTAAACTCCCCCAGAAGAAGGTGGGCAGCTCAGTGGGGGAAGTGCTGGTGCTTGCAGGGCTCAGGGGCTGCAGTCTGCAAGGGACAAAGGTGGAGAACTGCAGCTCCCATCACACAGCAGCTTGCACTTCTCTTGCTCTTTATTCACTGCTGATGCAAACACCCAGGAGCCCTGCCCCAGCTGAGGGGAACAAGCCCTTGGCACACAGAGCTCAGCAATCACACCCTGGTTTGGGAGGGGGTTAGAGACCTTCGGGTTTCAGCCCCTGGCCACAGGTCCCACTACTCCTGGTCAGTCCAGGCTGGTGCCACCAAGTCTGGTCAGTCCCAAGGAGCCAGAATGGTCCCACCAAGCCTTGCTCAGTCCAGCTGGGGCAGAATGGTCCCACACAAATCCTTCTGCTCTCTGCTTGACGCTTGTTTAGGAGTGAGATGGGAAACCAGTGGGGTCTGAGGCTGCTTTTACCCCAGTTACTCATTACACACCTCCAGTGTAGGCCAGAGCAGGATCAGGCCCAGAGCAGATCTGCCCTCCTCCTCCTCTCTCCCTTCCCCATCTTGGGGCTGACACCAAACTTGCAGAAAGGCAAGTGGGAAAAGCTGAAGTGCTGAATTGCAGCTTGAAAAATGACAGAGAGTGATTATTGCTGTCCAGGAGACAAGGATTAATACATCAGCCCAACGTGGAACTCATATTTCAGGCAAAGTATTTTTATACTGGCAAAAATCTACATCATTTTCCTCAGCTGTTTGATTCACAGGAAAACAGTGCTGAAGAAACAAGGGAGGGGGAAAAAAAGGCAAATAAAGGCTCAGAGCACGCTTTCTCAGTTCTTGTATCATCGTACAGCGAGGTACCAGTGGCAGGGGAAGCTGATTCTCAGGGTTTGTTAACAAAAAGCATCAAGCTGAGGTAGGGGATCTGTTGCTTATTTTGCCCTCTCCAAACTGCCTCTGCTCAGACTGTTGGGAGAGGGGAGGGAGCCAGGCCAGCACTCTGCCTAACAGGACATGGGAGGAAAGGTCTGGTAGAGGCTGGCTGCTGCCTTCTCCTCAGGCAGACCGAGGGTGATGGATGGGGAGGTTGCTCAGCGTCAGGCAGGGTGCAAGAGGGCCTCAGTAACATCTATTAAAGCCATCCATTTTCCCAGGCTCATCTGGCACTCACTCTTTGTCACCACACTTGTTACCTTTCCCTGATGGTAAATGCCGGGGAACTTCAAGGTATTTGAACAGTCAGAGACGACAAATCCCTGCAAAGAAGAAAGTGTAAAACAGCAGGAGAAACATGTTGGCTTCATCCTGAGCGAGCATTAAATACACTTCCCATTTGTCTGAGCAGACAGTTAATGGGAAAACGGGCTCTTTAATTGAACAGCCCGAGAGTCTCACGCAGCTGCAGATAACAAACGCTCAGGAGAAAGCCATTTTTCCAGGCAGGGATCCCGGCCTGCCTGAGGCAGGAGGGAGCTTTTTTTCCAGAGGAATAGCAGCACACACCGTGGATGCTGAGGACAAGGCGAGGTGAGGCTCTTCCCAGCGCAGTGCTCTTTAAAGGAGCAGAGACAGGCCCTGGACCAGGCCTAAGGCAGCAGCAAAGCTTGGGGCGGGGGGTTTTGTGGATTCTCCAACTGGCTTCAGCTCAGGGCCACCAACGGGTGCGTGCCACTGCTCTGGGTCACCACGGGCTCTGTGGGCTCCTCTCTGCGGGGCTCCCTGGCAGCTTCATGCACCAGGGCACTGCTGTGCCACTGCCAGTGCCACTGTCACCTCTCTGCTGGATCTGCAGTGCCACTGCCATTGCTCTGCTGTGCCACTGTCACTGCTCTGCTGCCACTGCTGTGCCACTGCCATTGCTCTGCTGTGCCACTGTCACTGCTCTGCTGCCACTGCTGTGCCACTGCCACTGTCATTGCTCTGCTGTGCCACTGTCACCGCTCTGCTGCCACTGCTGTGCCACTCACTGCCATTGTCACTGCCACCACTCTGCTGCCACTGCTGTGCCACTGCCAGTCCTCTGGTGGCTCTGCTGTGCCACTATCACTGCCAGTGCTCTGCTGGCTCTGCTGTGCCACTGTCACTGCTCTGCTGCCACTGCTGCACCCTCTGCCAGGCCCAGCACACCAGGCAAGAGGCCTCTCACTGGATTTCAAAGTCCCTCTAATGCAGAGCTAAGGATTGCAGGGTACCTCTGCGGCCCCTCCATGCTGGCAGCTGGGCTGAGCCCACCAGGGACAGCACTGGGGATCCCAGACTGGTTTGAGTTGGAAGGCTCATCCAATCCCACCTCCTGCCACGGACAGGGACACCTTTCACTATCCCAGGCGGCTCCAAGCCCCATCCAGCCTGGCTTTGGACACTGCCAGGGATCCAGGGGCAGCCACAACCTCTCTGGGTACCCTGTGGCAGGGCCCCCCCATCCTCACAGAACAAAACTTCCTCCCAGTATCCCACCTAACCCTGCTGTCTTTCAGTTTGAAGCCATTCCTCCTTGTCCTGTCTCTTCAGGCCATTGTAAATAATTCCTCTCCGTCTTTCCTGTCAGCTGCCCTCAGGTATTTCCCACCAACCTCCAAGGTGTGAGGTACCAACAGCAGGTGCCAGCCAGAGTAACTTACTCAGATACAGTTAATGAGCCTTATAAAATGAATTTTCCTGACACAGGATGCCTGCTGCACATGTCCATCCACAGTACCTCAACCTTCCCATTTCCCCTCAAATCTTCCCTCCCTGTGCATCCTTCAAACCCACCCTCCTGCAGCACACCCCTTCCCAGTCTAAAGAGTGTCTGAGATCTTGGGATCAACCTGAACATTATTTTTTACTATCTTTGCTTACTTTAAGTGTTGTTCAGACATAGGATTCAGGAATTTCTGGCCTCTCCATGGTGTGCAGCAGAGGCTGGTGGGGCCAGCAACACAGCCAGAGCAGGCACCTGCTTCCACTGTAATCATGCTAATTAATAACTGGCTAATGAAATGAAGAAAGCCCATTCCCGCAGTATCAAGGGAAGGGCAGAGATAAGAATGTAGTAAGAGAGGAACTGAAGGAGTCTCTTCTATTGTCAAGTCCTCTTCCCTGTGATTGCCATCACACCAGCTTATTAAACTCTTCCTTGCAAGCAGTGGCTTTTCCTGTGCTCCCCAGGGGAGGTTGTTAAAGAACTTCCCTTATCATGTATCAAGGAATCTCCTCACTTGCAATTAAAACCTGCACTTAACCAGTTTGTTCTTGATCTGTGGTTTAAATCACTTCTCCTCCGTGGAGTTCATCTTCCCCCTGAAATGCAGCCTCTCCTGTCCTCCACAGGAATTTATGGCTCAACAGGCTGTACAAGCTTCCCTTCTTTTTCCCCATATCCTTGTTTCTCTTCTCCTGTAAACCTGACTCCCTTCAGTCTGTGCAGAATGCAGCAGTGGCAGGCACTTCTGCAAGTGGTGAGGACAGGAGGCACTGCTGGGGACAGCCAGGGGTCACTGGGGCTCATCCTGCCCTGGATGCTGGGAGGAGCTGGGGCCAGCAGGGTTCAAACAGCCTCTCCAGGTCATTTGTCTTGAAGATGAGGGATTTGGGAGCTCCCTGCAGCTGCCTGTGGACAGGAGGCAGGAGGCAGCATCACACCTGAGTGCCAAAATGACATTGTGGTCATGCTGACAGGATTTAGGAGCCTTGTCCACATCAAGTCCTGCCTCAGCTCCTCCGTGCCATGCAGGACAGCCTTCCAGGGGCAGTGTTCTCCTAATGGTGGTGACACAGGCCTTTTGTCCATCTCTTCTGTTTTTTTCTTCCTTTTCCCCACCTCTTCCTCTCCCTTTGGTTTATTTGGAACCTGTGCACATCCTCGGCTGCCCCTATCCAGCAGCAGGAAGGCAGCTGAAGGGTTTTCTCTCACCTCAGGGGTCTGCATCTCTGATTCCCAGAGCAGCAGCCCAACTAGGAACCCTTGTCAATACCAAGACACTCTCACTGTGTGTTAATTAAATGCATTTAATTACCAAAAGGGCAGGCAAATGCAGCAGGGCTGAGGCCTGAAAGGCCACACACAGGGAGCTCCCTTCCTGGCTTGCCTGGCCCTGCTCACGGTGTTATCCCAACAACTGCTGAACCTACAGAGGTTCCCTGGCTGTCCCAGTTTGAACCAGTGCTGCTCCACTGCCAGGCTGCCAGCAGATCTCCTGGGAAAACCCTGGGTTGGCAGACTGGCTGCATGGATGTGCTCAGAGGAGCCCTAGCTCCTCAGAGCCTTTTGATTAAACACCTTCAGAGTTCTTCATATTCCTTTCTTATCTGAGTTGGAAAAACAATTCCAGCCAAGGAGAACGAATGACCAAGGACCAGGCCTCCCAATCTTCCAATCATCCAAGGAGAAGGCTCAGGCTGCTTGCCTGGAGTGAGGGGAATCCTTTGGTACAGAAGTAGCAAAAGAAGTCATTGCCATGAGAGAAGAGAAGCTGGTGCTTTGATCCCTGCTGTGATCCCACTCTGGCTGACCCAGAGCAGCTCAGATTTTCCCAGTGGAGTGAGTTTTCTGGGAATCCATGAAACTTCAGGCAGGGCCAGCCTGGGGAAGGAAGGGCTGTGTCTGTCAGGGACATGCCCCACGCCCAGCTGGCCACATCTGTGTAAGGACAAGCAGATGTGCTCACAAAATGTGCTCTGTCATGTCCTGCCTCAAGGACTGCAGGCTCTTAATTCCCATCAAAGGCAGGAAAATGACAGAGCACTTGGCATAGGGATTCAATAAGTCTGTTCTGCTTCTTTAACATAAGGCTGGGCACATTGTTCCCACTAACAGAGGAAGAACAATTAGCTCAGAGAGCATTAGCAGTGCACTGTAATAGGGATTTGTAGGGCAAATCGCCTTAGAGACTCCAGTGAAGTGAGACTGGGTTTTCCAAGGAATTTGCAATGCTAATCCTGGCAGTGCCAGGTCTCCAGTGATGCTGCATGGCAAGGAGTGCTGTGGGCGCCATGTAAACCAGAGCAGGGAGAGTTATTAAATATGGTATCAGCCACACAGCAAATGAGTCATTTACAAATGTGAGGTAAAGGCTGAGGAAATGAAGAAAAGGGTTTCTTAAAGGGTGAGCTGCTCTCCTGGGCACACAGCCCTGACCTCTCTGACTTATCTTGTTTCTGCTCAGTCAGAGGAGCTGTGAGTTTGATAATAAGCTGACAGGATTTGCCTGTTAGAAGATGTGATATTAATAAGAAGGAATATTAAATGTGTGTCGTGTTGCTTTTGCTGTTGAGGGAATAAAATCCTTCCCTAAGAGCCATTCTGTGCCTGTTTGGAAGGATGGACCTCGTTAAGGAACAGGTATTTAAATATCTCATCTTTACTCACCAGGTCATCCTCCACCACTGCCAAACCATGGAGACAACGACTCCAAAACTCTCTGGTTTTGGTGTTTAGGGATTTATGTGCAACCTGCCAGAGCTGTATCCTCCAGCAGTGGGAATGGAGCCAGAGGCCAGGGAAGGACTTCCTTGGGGAAGCTCCATAATGCTGCTCATGGTGAGCAGAATTTGGGAATTTCTGAGCTAGCTGGGAATTCTCCAATAGATCAGGTCTGCAGCAGAAAAAACACTTCAACACTGAAGCAACATGCAGGTGATGATCAAATTCTCATGGAAAACTGCCAGATTCTGTTTTGGAAACCAGAGGGGAGCACACACTCCTCTTTAAAACACTTAATTTTCCAGTGGGACAGAGGTTCATATCTCCTTGGCAGACCATGCTCACCTCTGGAAGTCTTGGGCCCTGGGATACCTGACTCCAAGTAAAAATTTCTGGACCCAGACCTCCACTTTGTCCAGAACTGGGCACTCTCAGGAGAATCCAGTCCTAGGGCTGGATTTATCACATCCTTTATGTTCAGCAGGATGTCAGAAACCCTGGATGTCAGAAACCCTGGATGACAGAAACCCTGGATGACAGAAACCCTGGATGTCAGAAACCCTGGATGTCAGAAACCCCGGATGACAGAAACCCTGGCTTCCCCTCCCAGATCACCTCTTCCCCTCCCCTCCCAAGAGCCTGGGCTCCAGGAAAGTTGGGGAGCCTTGAGAAAAGGTTTTAAAACA
Organism: Thryothorus ludovicianus; assembly: GCA_013397245.1. Lineage (NCBI taxonomy): Eukaryota > Metazoa > Chordata > Aves > Passeriformes > Certhiidae > Thryothorus > Thryothorus ludovicianus. Next base: position 99,518 of record VZTB01000135.1, read on the forward strand.
TAAAAAATGAAGTGGCTGGTTTAATATTTTTAAAACCACCTTACAAGAGGTTTTTCCCTCCTTAGGAGGAAGCAGTTTTCTTTCCATTTTATAGTACAGAAATATTTTAAGTTATTTCCAGAAAGGAGATTCCATCTCTGGTCAGCCATAGTGGCTGTAAAGATGTCAGTCTTGATGGGCTTTCCCTGGCAATTTCAACCAGCAACAGTTTCCAGAAATCAATTCAAATCCCTTTGAAATCAATTGGCATTCACTTTAATGTCATTTTGATCCTTCCTTAAAGAGCAAATTAAGTTTTACAATTACAAGGAAAAGCTGTCCTCTTCCACCCCACTGTTTACTTCCCTCTTGTCCTTCCACACACAGAACTGGAGCCATCCAGGCAATGTTAATTATTTGGGCTGTGTATTCCCTCATCCCTCCCCTGTGTTAGCAGGGAATTGTATTTAAATGGCATTTGCTGCAGCACTGTTATCACAACTGTGCTGGGAAGCAATTTGGCTTCCAGAGGCGTCCTGAGAAGCAATTTCTGGCTCCACACCAGTGGCTGGTGCCTTGGCTCTGCTTGTTCTTTACCCCACAAATGTCTGCAGCTGAAATAGGAGCGAGCCTGCGCCCACAGACGTCCCCAGCTGCTCACTGGAGATTCATGAAGCAGGAAATGCTCCCAGTTTGCCAAGCAGATGAATTGGAATGGGCATACAGGAGTTCACCCCATAAACTGGGTAATAACCAAGCTGGTTATTGTGCTCCCTGCATTAAATGCCCCCAATTTGCTGTCACACAGAAACAGCTCCACCCTCTCACTGCATCTGTGCAGGGGGATGGAGTGGGGGGAGCTCCAGGCACTGGGGACACAGCAGGGTTGGTCTGGGTTGCAGCTGCAATGGCCACTCGTGCTGGTCCTTTCAAAGTTCTGTCATTTGCGGGGACTCTTTAATCAGAGCAGCAACTCAACCTCCTCTGGGCCAACCTCGCTTCCCATCCACCCAGGACCCCCAGATGAGATGAAAATACAGATAATGATGCTCACAATTTCAGTTCCCATCCACTTTTGGAAGAGTCTTGTCCTTGTGTGGGATGTCAAATCAGAAAATTGGGCTCTCTGAGTGTCCTTCTCCACAAAGGAACAGTGGGGCAGTGTCTGAATGCAGCTGATAACCTTGTGATCCTTCCTCTTCTTTTAGCAACAGAAAATATTTGTAGATCTCAAAGCACTGCATAGGAAGACAGAACAGAGCTAAGAGCTGTAATTTCCAAGGACGTGCTCTCTAAAGCTGTGCAATGTAGCCACCCATCAGAATCTCCCTGGAAAGGAGGGAGGCACCAAAACTCGTGGCTTTTTCCTTTTTGTTTTCCTCCAGCTTGCAAAGGAACATCACACAGCTGAGAACAGTGGGTGGCACTGGCCTGGCCTCACATCTCAGGCTTGGCAGCATGTCCTAGATGAGCTCCATGCAGAAATGTGGACAGACACCACAGGAAAAAAATAGTCCACAAAATTGCCTTTGAAAATGGTCTTCAGTGCTGCAGAATTTCAGCTCCCCCTGATTCATGAAGCAACCCTGGCTCCTGCTGTCTCCCCATTAAAACTTGGCTGGGCTCAGGCAGCTGTGGGGCAGGAGAAACAGAAAGCAAAGCACGGAAGAGGGAAATAAATAGAGGCAGATCCACCTAGCCCTGCTCACAGCTTTGCTCACTCTCATCCATCACATGTTGCAGACTGGACTGCAGAGCACTGAGCCAAAGCCATGTTTCACTGGGGATTCCTGCTCCAAAAATCTAGAAGGTGAGAGATAAATACTGATCACTGGAAAGCCAAGGCAGAGACATGGAAGAAGAGAGTGAGGGAGACCATGGCTTGGGATGTAAGGGGAAAATGGGTGAAGAAAAATTTTCTCTTCCCAAATAACAAATGGTGGAGTTTTGATCCAGTAATTTTCTCCTTCTCACTGGTAACTCTGCATGTTAGCAAAGCTTTATTTCCTGACTGCTGATGTGGTTTCTCACACTGGAAGTTAGGTTGAGGGCACCAAGGAAGAAAATCAGTGTTTGGTTTGAAGGACAGGTGTCAGCTAAGGAAGGCAGGAGCCTCCCTTGAAATGGAGAATGGAAATCTCCTCCTTCCAAATTATTATAATTTTGACATTAAGGGGCTCTCAGGCAAAGATATGGGAATAAGAATAATAGTTCTTTATTAGGAGAATTAAAATAAAAGAAGCATGCAGCATTACAAAAAAGCAAACCCACTGACAGAGTCAGAATCCAAGCTGACACCCTGTGGCTCAGGGTGTTGGTGGCAGTCCCATTCAGTGGTGGCTGCAGCCCTCCTGCAGTGGCAGATGTGGCTCTGCTGGAGCAGGGATCCTTTAGAAAGGTGCAGGTTTCCTCTGAAGGTGCAGTGGAGAGAGATGGGCCTGTTCTTCCTCTAAGATTCCAGTGGAGAAGGCTGCTTGGTGTTTTACATTTTGGGTTTTTATCCAGGCAGGAATGCTTGGCTCCTCCCCCTGGGTGGAGCATTTCCCAATGGGATGATGGAATTTTATCAGTGAGACTCACTGGGCCATGAGCAGAAGATCTCTCCCTGGAGGGAGGATGGGTTGTGGAAGAGATAAAGAAAACTGCCCCAGCTGTTTTTTTAAGGGCTGGCCATTGACAGAGGGTTACACCACGCCTTGCCCTAGTTCCAACAGCTGGTGATGGAATGCACTTTTTGGTTACATTTTGCACTGCAGCTCACAACAATCAGGAATGAAGGCAGTGCTGGAGGGAGTGCCCGGACTGCAGGCAGGCTGTGTACATCATATTGTCCCTGAGCACCCCTGAGCTGCTCCTCCTACCTCGGCAGCCACTCAAAGGTGGGCAAGATCCCACAAGGGCCTTCCCAAAATCACCAGGGAAATGTGTTTTCCAGATCAGCTGGATAAGGACAGGATAGTTCCATGGATGCACAGCAAACATCAACCTCTACCCTGTCCTGAGGCACCTCAATGACCCAAAATGTCAAAATGGGTCCTAAGTGACCCTGCTGTGGTCTGGACATGCCAGGTGCCTGAGCAGGGCTGTGAGAGACACCAGCAGAGCTCTCTGCCTGAGCTCCCTTTCCACAGCACTGGCAGCTCTGTCCAACCAGCTTTATTTGAATAACACTTCATTTAATCTGCAAGGAAATGTATAATTTTGATCTTTGGGGATGGGGGGTACTGACACTGATGAAATGGGGAAAACTTTCCAAATGAAAATTATTTTAAAAATGCAAAATCTCCAGTCTGACTCTGAAAACACAAGAATGACATTGTCACCCTGGGAGATTTCCCTCATCCCACTTTATTTTCCTGCTAATTCTCCTCTTACAAGGCAGAACTTAGATCACAGAATATTTCTGTCTTGCCAAATTTGAATTCTTTATCAGGAACAGGCTTTTAATCAAGAAGGAGGGGCTCTTCAGGTGGGACATCCTGCTCTCCTGCAATGTTTCCTGGCAAAGCAGCTCCTTTGCTCCTACTGAACACACTTCTGACTGCAACATATGCTGAAAACCTCCCCCCTCAAGCTCCTGGGATGTCACCACCTCCAGACAGCATGAGGTGATGTTGGAGGTGAAATCCTGGTTCCCTGCACTCAGTGAGAAGCAAGCTGGGTAATACATCCACAATTTCACTATTTCCCCCACTACAAAGGCATGCAAGAATCACAGTTTTCCTTTTAAAAATAAATAGTTAAATAAAAATATGTTTCTAGGCCAGATGAGAGGCTCTAAAGAACATTTTTCAACAAAACAAGTGTTGTGTCATCCATCACCAAGGCCACGTATTTTTTACAGGGCCTCTCAGGAATTTTTCCAAGGTCAGCTCAGAATCCTCTTTGCACAAGAGAACAGGAGCAGGCCCTTGCAACTCATCCCAAGGAAATGAGGGCAGTGGCAAGAAATGAGGGAAATATCTGAAAAGCCAGGGGGAGATGTAGTGACACGCTGGAGACTTTGAAACTGGGCTTTCCCTTGTGGAAAATGCTCCCTATGATGTACCCTGCACATTAATAGTGCATTAATCCTTTAGGAATGACTTTATTATTTGCCATCAGACTTTAGGCTGGTGACTCCAAAGGGCTCTGCACATCAGCTGCACAGTGACCTTTATAATGAGCTTCAAATCTTGGTATTTCAAACCTCTGCTACCAAAAATATCCCAATCCTGTACGCATAGATTCATAAAATGTTTTGAGAAGGGCCCTTAAAGCTCATCCCATCCCTGCCAAGGACAGGGACACCTTCCACAATCCCAGATTGCTCCAACCCGACTTGGCCTGGGACAGTGCTCAGAGCTGGTGCAGCCACACTTTGAGTTCTGGGAGCTACAACATAAAAAAAAGAGCTAAAGTCATTAGAGGGTGTCCAAAGGGGGGACTTAGGATGAGGAAGGACCTTGAGGGGAAGCCATATGGGTGGCTGAGGGCACTTGTTCTGTTCTGCTGAAGGAGATTGAGGGGAGAGCTCATTGCAGTTACAACTTCCTTGGGAGGGGAAGAGGAAGGCTCTGATTTCTTCTCTGTGACCAGGACCCAGGGAACGGCTGGGGCTGGATCTCAGGGCAAGGTTCTTCCCCCAGAGGGTGCTGGCACTGCCCAGGGAATGGGCACGGCCCCGAGGCTGCCAGAGCTGCAGGAGCCTTTGGGCAGCGCTGCCAGGGATGCCCAGGGTGGGAGTGTTGGGGTGTCTGTGCAGGGCCAGGGGCTGCCCTGGGTGATCCTGTGGGTTCCTCCCAGCTCTGGACATTCTGTGATTCTACTTTCCAGAGATGGGGCATCCACAGCTTCCCAGGACACCTACACTGATCTCCCCACTATACTCCAGGCCAATCACACCAATCTGAGAGCACTAATTAGTCAGAACCCCACTTTAATTTTTGTATTAGAAGGCTATACATAGAAATTCCTGTCCTGAGCTAAACCCTTGGGAAATGTTTCATGATACTCCAAGTCTTGCCCCTTGTGTAATCCTCATGGTCACTGTGATTTGGTACAGCTTCCTTTCCTGTTTTCAGCTCATGGGAAGAACTCTCCCAAAGGAGAAGCTGCTCCCTTTCCAAGCAGAATTCAGAATTTGTACAGCAGGTACATTTTCACGATTATCCATCATTTGCATCAAACATCACTTTTATAAAAGCTCAGCAACAATACAAATGTGCAGGGGGCACAAATATAGATGCACCATTATTGAAATTGTTCCTCCTTGCAACTGTTATTCCTATTCCTCACTTGTTCTCGTGCCTGCCCAGCTCCATTTTCAAACTTGCTATTTGTTTTCTTTTCTTTGGGATGTATTCCAACCATGCCAGCTTGAACCCAGAACCTCAAAAATAGCCAAAAAATTATCAGTAATTTTGTACAAGAAAGGGAAAGAAAAAGAAACCCCACAGAAAGTCCAGGGTTTGTGCTTTGGTGAAAATGCAGGGTTTTTCTTGTTTTATGAAAATATTTTGTGACATGGCTAATTTAAAGGAATTTAATATTCAGGCTTCAAAGGCTTTTCATGGAATCACAGAATAGTGGGTGGGTGTATGTTGGAAGATGCTTTGCTCCATGGAGAATAATATTCCAGGTAAAGTGTATCATCTGCTGCTGGCACTGTGCCCGCCATGAGACACCTGAGGTGACTTTGAACCACATTCCCCAGCAGCTGCTTCATCCAATTCCAGTGGCTGCTGGGCCTTTGTTGGAAATGCATGGAAGTAAAAGCATGAGTGTTCCTGCAGAGATAAGGGTGCTGGGGACAGGCTGCTTTATTCCCCCTAAAATGATCACCTGGATCCTTCCCCCACATTTTCTCTGCCCGGAGAGCACAGCTGGGTCTGAGGGCAAGCAAGACCTGGGCATTTCAGCAGATCCAGGTGTGTGTTCCACCACCCCTGTCTGCCCCATCCATGACCATCAGCACCTCATGGAATCATGGAATCACAGCAGCAGCCACCCTCAGGCTCTAAAATGCATTCTTAGGAATAAATTCATAGTAAGAATAAATCCATAATAAGGACAATTTTCCCAAGGAAATGGCAGCAGAGCTGCCAGGGGAAAACATCCCAGTCACACACAAGTTTAGGTGTCCTTAGAGTGAGCCATGTGCCAGCCTGAGATTGTTGGAAGGAGTGACCTGGCTTCTGCAAGGGAACATCAGCTCTCGCTCTGACCACGATTACTGAAATCCAACCTAACAAAAACTATTCCCAAAATAAAATAACAACAACAAAAAAAGGGTGTACACCAAATGCTTTCAGTTTTACAAAAAAAAAAAAAAAAAAAAAAAAAAAAAAAAAAAAAAAATTCTATAAAAAATACACAAAGATGCA
>VZTB01000135.1:106464-126839 GCA_013397245.1 Thryothorus ludovicianus
AGAAAAGAAAATAAAGAAATTCTATAAAACATACAGCAAGATGCATCATGAGATCATGAGATGAAGTTGCCAAGCAGCCACCTTCACACTTTCTTATCCAGGAGAGCCCATCATTCCAGGCCCCAGGGGCTGGCTGGGGAGCAGGGAAATTCAGCCAGGCCTGAATTCCCCTGCCTGGGTGAGGAGACAGCACGGCCACACCTCCCACCCGTGCTGCTGTACCTGTGGGCTGGTGCCACCCTCAGCCAAGGGCTCACCTGGGTGAGTCCCTCTGCAGTTCAGATAAAACAGCTCTGCAAAATCAGCAGGGCACTTGTTTCAGAGGGGAGATCTTGTGCTAGAAGGGATGTGACCTCAGCAGGTGTGTCCATTTGTTGGGGGTTGGGTTGCTTTTTTATTGAATTTTTTCCCAAAAAGTTGCTAGGAAGCCGATTGCTGGGTGCTTGTGGGCACTTAGGGGGGTACCTGGAAGAGACAAGGTGACTGTCAGAGAGAGGGTGGCACCAACTACACCTTTCTCTCAGGGGCTCAGAGAGAACTGGGGGGTTCAGTCTTGGACTGCGGGGAGATCTCACCAGACCTCACCTGGAGCTGAGCTTGGAGTGACTTTTGTGGGTCCCCTGGGAATTCAGACCCTGGTCTCTCCCTGCCCCATCGTCCTGCACCCACGGCTGCTTCGGTTTTGCTCTGGGTTTTTCCATGCCATTTCTGCTGTCTGCTGGGACGTTTTCTATAATTTCAACCCCTGCTGCTGATCTCTGGATCCATCTCATCCCTCGGGATTCCTGCTCATCCCGGAAAGGTGCCAGCATTGGAGAAATCTGTGACTGTTTCCTAACTCTGTTTGGTGCTAATACTATAGTTACTGTTATTTTGTTTATCTTGTTAGACTCACGAGTAAAGAACTGTTATTCCTATACCAAATTCTTTGCCTGGTAGCCCCTTTAATTCCAAAATTATAGCAATTCAGAGAGAGGAGGTTTGCATTCTCCATTGCAAGAGAGGCTCCTGCTTTTCCTAGCAGGCACACCTGTCTTCAAACTAAGACACCATTCCATGAGGAGATCCAAGCAGCAATGCCTCTGCAGGGATGGATCCAGGGCTGCAAAGCACTGGATTGTTGGATTACAGCAGGAGGAGTCCAGGAAGCAAATCAGCATCCACCCTACTGCCTGACCTTACCTCCAACACCTTTCTGGTTCCATCTGAGGGCTGCAGGCTCAGAAATCAAACTGTGCCACAGGCACCTCCCTGCCACTCAACTGTTACAAACGGATGTGGGGGCTTGGGTAAGTTCCTGCCTTTTGCCCAGGCCTCTGGCAGCAGGCAGTAGCTTTATTGAGGTGGCCAGCACCCTAAAACCCACTCTCATTCACAAGTTCTTTAATAATGGCTGATTCAGTCTATTACAGAATGAATTATTCATTTAACAGACGCAAAACTAACAGACAAGATTTAAAACAAACTAATACTACACAGGAATGAGGACAAAAAGAAACTACAAGTAGGTGTATACAGCACAAGGTTAAAGGCACTATTAATTTTACAGCTAGTAAAGAAGTAATATAACTTAGGATCCAAAGTTTCCTACCAACCAATTTGTGATGGAGCACACATCAAGATCCTTTGCCTCAATCCCCAGGGAAGTAACCACGGATTTGTCTCCGAACTCTGGGGAGAAATCTCAAACACTATCAGGGCATGAGTGTAAGAGTGATAACTTATGTGTATTTTATAGTTTGTAGAACAGTGTTTCTCAGTCAAGAATATTTAACTCTTCCCACATCTGCTCTCCAGAGTAAGATGTTGATTCTTAGTTGGAGCCTGAGTCCTTTTGGCACCAGGGATGACCCTTGCTGGGCCTTTCCCCCTGAGTTCTCTCTCCCATATCTGCACCAACGTCTCCTCTGGCCAGCCCCAGCCAAGGGGCTGGCAGCTCTCCCCACGAGGCTCTGGGACTCTGGAAGATGATTGTTCAGGCTTCCTCAGAGCTGTTCATTTCCTGGCCCCTCAGTCTCGTGGAGCACTGGGCAGATGTTTCTCTATTTGGGAGCAGCCCCACCACGGCAGCCCCTGGGTGTGCCCCAGGCACAGAGGGTCCAACCTGAGTGCCAGGGGCCACTCGAGAGATTCAAATGCTCGTGAACAACAATCTCAGGGCTCTCTGTACACCAATGCTTCGCTTTATGTTGCCTGAACATAATTTAGTTATTGAATTTATAATCCAAGCCACCCGCAAGCCAAGTAACCTCAGTGAGTGGCACGAAACCAAAACTTGAACTGAGCAACTGTGCTGAATTCCCTTTGTAGCAAGACATTGCAGGAAAAAAAAAATCACTAGAGCTTTAGCAAGGTGACATTAGGATAATAGGAAATTCTTTCACTACATTAGCAAATTATAGTAATCGTGCCTGGCATGCCTTTAAATAAAGCTCGTACAGCAGCTTTATATATCAATAAATAATAATAAACATCTTCAGGCATTAGTGGACACAGCCCACTTTATTGAAAAGTGGCAAGAGCTGCCTAATTTAACCCTAATAATCTCTCCTTTTACAGCAGAAAAATTAGCATCAAGAGCAGCCAGTCACACTTGGCCTGTCACAAGGGTTTTTCTCTTTGTTTCTGAAGGGATTTCTTCCATCTTACCCATGTTCCTCAGTTTTTTGCCTCTCTTTGCTCCACTGGACATTTGCAGAAGCTTCAGTCTGTGAAGGGAGTCCCACCAGAGCTTTTTACAGTCCATGAGGACAAACTGGTAATTTAGTGCAGGAACCTGGGCCAGAGCAGCCCATGCTCTCACACCCCCGAGGTGAGCCTGAGCTGCTGGAACTGCATTTTGCAGGAGCTGGGCTGAAGAACTGAGTGAGGACAGCTGAGGAAAACCCTCCTTGGTTGCAAGAGAGCCACAGGCTGGAGCAGTGGCACAGAGGGGCAGGGCTGAGGTCCAGCAACAAGGGACCCCAGGGTGAAGCTCTGAAGCCCCGGGGAACAAGCAGGAGGATGAGAAGAAATGGCCCCAAGTTACACCAGGGGGGTTTAGATTGGATAGCAGGGAGAACTTCTTCACTGGGAGGGCTGTCCAACCCTGGCACAGGGCCCAGAGCAGTGGTGGAGCCCCCATCCCTGGAGGGGTTTAAAAGGAATATGGATGAGACACCTGGGGATGAGGGTCAGTGGTGAACACAATGGCGATGTTGACTGATGGTTGAACTTGATGACCAGAGAGGCTTTTTCCAGCCCTGATGACTCTAGTCCATGGATTCGTTCCCCTGGAGGTGTCATGGTCCCCCTCAGCAGCTGCTGGCTCCTGTCCTCACCTCACGTTTCACAAGACACGGGTGAGACCAGAGCAGTGTCCTCCCTGTGCCCCAAGGCTAAACAGAACCACGGAGTCATTCAGAGTGGAAAGGAGCTTCAAGACCCCCAGTTCCACCCACAGCCCCCTGAGGTGGGCACAGCAGTGAGGAGCTGCAGTCCTGGCACCTCACCCATCCCTGCAGGGTCACGGGCTCGTTCCCTCTGTCCCCACTGCTCATTCCCTTCCTGGCCTTTCTGCCTATGGTGTGACACAGCTCCCCATGTCCCCAACTCCTTCCACCCAGGCCCCCAAACAGCCAGCAGAGGGTTTGGGGGGGTTCAGACACTGCTGAGCAGGGGTCCAGCTCCATCACCTGTGTCCCACAAGCACCACAGTGGGGTCACCTCCCCAACCTGGGCACAAACAACCTCTGGAAGCTGTGCGTGAAACCAGGTGGGAAAATACAGCTGGGAAGGAGACAGCCCAGCAAAAACCTGGCAGAACAAATAAAATAGAGCATTTCTGCTGAGCAAATCCTCTGGTTCTCTTTATCAGCACCTTAAAATAGGTGTCAGTGTTGTTCAGCTTTGGGGTTGGGTTGTTGGGGGTTTTTAAAGGCTGCAATCAGCCTTATTTAAATTGGTTTGTTCTTCTGCCTCCTGGCGTCACCTGGAAACTTGTTCTGTAATGAGGGGGATGATTTTATGGGAGATGTATGGGCAGACACCTTGGATTCTTTTGGTTTTCATTAATTTGATTCCTTGCAGGCAAGAAAAGGCTGTAATAATGTGATAAAACGAGGAAACTGGTGACATTTAATATCATAAAAGAGCACAGAGGGGGGCTTGGTGTTTTTAAGTGTCACCAGCACATTTTCGGAGATGGCCCAGCCCGAGACTCAGGGCTCTGAAATAATTTAATCCATGCATGATAAAAGAAACCACTAGAAATAATTCACTCCTTGTCTTACTGCATATAGATGGTTTGGGAGCTCATTATTTATTTGGCAAGTATTTAGCATAACAAATCAATTTCTAGTGACACCTCAGATGAGGTAATTTATACGGAAATCAAAAGAAGATGAAAAAAAGGAAGATTAAACTTTGTTATTTTAGAAGGAGCCTGGGTCCTGGTGTCTATCCAGGGCTAGCAGCAGGCAGGACAGGGAGTGTGACACTGCCTGGGGTGGCAATGTCCCTGCCCTCCACCAGAGCAGGGACAGCAGCCCAGCTGTGCTCCAGGGGGCTGGGGAGAGGCCTGGATGGCAGGAACAGCAATGAGTGGAGCTCTCCATCCCCATGGGGATCCTGGACCCCTGCTTGGACACACTCTGATTTCCCCTGCTGCCACAGACACCCTCTGGACACACCTTCCAGGGAAGAAGCAGAAACATGGGGTGGGGAGATGAGCAGTCCTCAGCCTGCATCATCTGCCATGTCCTCTCCTGCTCCTGGTGACTGGAATTCAGATGAACAAAAATGTCCTTCCACCAGCATAAGATCAGTTCCAGAAAAGTGTAAAGGAGACTAAAAGGCTCTGCAAAAAGCAAAATTCAGATGTTTTCTGTGTTGGCTCAGTAGGGAAGGAGAGGCAGTTCTCAAGCACAGATCCCAACCAGACTTTTGTATGAGCTTGTGCAGAGCCATGGTACAGGGGGGTGAGAGAATGGGCCAAAGACTTCCCTGGAAAAGGGGCTCAGCCTGAAGCCCAGGGGAGACCTTGTGGTTCTGCACAACTCCCTGACAGGAGGGGACAGCCAGGGGGGTCAGGCTCTGCTCCCAGGGAACAGGGACAGGAGGAGAGGGAATGGCCTCAGGCTGGGCCAGGGGAAGCTCAGGTTGGATATTGGGAAAAATTATTCCTTGAAGAGTAGTTAAACATTGGCACAGGCTGCCAAGGGGAGTGCTGGGGTCACCAGCCCTGGAAATATTCAAGAAACAAGTAGATGTGGCACTTGACAATATGGTTTAATTCACAAGGTGGTGATCAGTGAAAGGCTGGACTTGATGATCCTGAAGGTTTTCTCCAAACCTAATGATTCTGTGATTTAAAGGCAGCAGCAGATGCATTTGAGTTTCACTGGCTTCTGCTGCTTCTTCCAGATCAAAATCTCTGAAACTAGAACATTTCTAGTGGATTTTTTTTTTTCTGGTTGATGTATTCAGATTTAAAACAGGAACACTCCAAAATAAGAAGAAATTTCTTATGAAGGAGTCACAGAAAACTTGCTGGTGCCAGAAAAATGCTTTTCCAAACAGTGGCAGCTGTTTAAGTTTGAATCACTGAAAGAAACAGGATCATTTTCTGGTTTTCTTTGCTCTGAGTTTTCTTTTCTCTTACGTTTCAGTTTCAAAGAAGTAAAAAACCCAACAGTGTCTGTCGGGCTTCAGACACATCTGGGAATGCACAGCCAACTGCAAGGTGCCCTTTTCACAAAGATGTTTATGGAATAATATTGCTGGGGAGCCAAGAGCACAGGGCAGGGCCCTTCCTTCTGCCCCCACCTCCTGCTCTGCACTACCAGGTGACCTGAAGGTGTCCAGCCATGGAAAACCTCCACATTGATTTCCTTGTCCTGTTTGGAACCCCCCAGCATCAACAGCCATCTCCAGTACCCTGTAACAGCATTAAAAAAAAAAAAATTGAAAATGCAGCTTACTGTCTCACCTGACAAAGCTCCCAAATCCGTGGCCAGAGCAGCCCAAAGTGGGCAGATGAAGCAGAAAAGGAGCTATTTTTGTGTAAATATTCTGTTTAGTCTGGAGGGCCCCACTGAAAGGAGGATGTGGAAGATTACCTTGGTCTGCTCGAACTGGGGGGTAAATCCTGAACTTTATGGCTCTAACCAGAACATGGATGGTGTCAGTTTTGTCAGGAAAGTGGATTTTAAAATTTAAAGGAGCACTAAGAGGCATCTGGCACCCACCCCTTCTCATGGGTTCACCTGCCTTGGAGAGCATCCACTGCTCCCTCTAAAATCCAGCCACACTTTTTGTTTTTTGCTGGAGCACCCCAAGGTATCACAGACATTATTTCCTGAAGTCTGGAGTTTTTTCATTGTGAAGTCCCAGAGTGATGCACTGCAGGATGTCCAAACCATACCAGAGAGTGTGACACCATGCCTTGGTGTCACTCAAGACAATTTGATTTTATTCCCTGTGAATAATATTCAATGTGAACAGCTCTAAATCTGGATGAACTTCATTCCTGCACCAGAAAGTGCTTTTGGCCCTTCATTATCAGATTAAATTGAACTCCATACAGATTTATCTTGACTCTGCCATGATTCCCAGCATGTTTTAGGAATCTTGGCCAGAAATTTGCATAGATTATAGAATCCTGGAATGGTTTGGGTTGCTAGCACCTTAAAGCTCATCTTGTTCCACCCCTTGCCACGGGCAGGGACACCTTCCACTAATCCCAGGTTTCTCCAAGCCCTGTCTGGCCTGGCCTGGGACACTTCCAGGGACTGAGATCCATTTTCCAGATCCAGATGTCACTGGGTGTCTTGGTGGACTACAGAACCCAGTAGCCCAAAAGGAAGACCCCCAACAGCCCATGGGAACAAGCTCCTCAGGGCAGGCAGTCACCACCAGCTGGCCATGGAGACATTTCCAGGTCCTGTAGGACAGCAGGGAGGGGGGATGTGTGTGCACCCAAAATGTGCATGTCCTCACCTTCTACATATTTGCATCCAGCAGTTAATTAACAGCCATTAAAGCTCTGCAAACATTTAAACAGACTTTAAATAGCCATGAAAACACAATTGCCATGGAAAGCATGCCCATGGAATTAATGTAATTAAGTGCCAATTCCAGAGCCTATGCAGGCACACACCCAGCTCCCCTGGCCCCTCATGCCTGCACAAACTCACTCCAGAATTCCTCACTCCCCAGTTCTGGAGGGATGGCTCAGTGGTGGCAGCCAGCCCAGGCTGGGGGCTGGGGGGTCACCACAGCAGCAGTTCCCTGCTCCTCATGGATTAAAGTCAGGGATGCACCTCCTCTCCCTTTCCCTGGCTGCCACCCTCCCCATTTCCCACTCCTTAATCAGAAGTTGGTGATTTCCTGCTCCTGTCCTCCTTGGGAAGGGTTCCAGGCTGTTCCAAAGGTTTCCAGAGCCCCCAAATCCTGGGAGAAACACCTGCCTGGCTTAGTGCTCTCTCTTTATATGAGGGTGCTTTCTTGATGCCTCCAATATCTGCATCAGAGAAGGGGAAGACTCCAGACTTTTCCAATAATTCTCAGGCAAAATACACTCTACAGTTTTTTTAAGGAGAGATTCTCCAAGTCAGAGGAATGAAGAGCTGGGATTGGGGCATTCCCAATCCTGTACACAGGGAGAAAACCCAGACAGTAACACAGTGACACACGTTTAATGTCACTACAGGTGCTGTTACCCGGACTGTTCTTTCCAAAGGCAAAAATCCAGGAGAAAAAGCAAATGTTGTGAAGTGCTGGTGTGACTGTGCCCTCGAGAGACAGCCTTGTGCCAGAGAAACACCAACGGCAGCAGGAAAAACTCTTCCAGCAGCACATCCCCATGTGGGAAGGGCTGACCCCACTGCTCCAGTCACTGCAGGTTCACTCAGGGCTCCTGCTCATCCAACTTGCCAAAACCACTTGGTGCAAGGTCGCTGAACATCCCCCAGCAGGAAAAACTTGTGCTCATCACTAACTTGGCTTAAGTTCAGACACAAGACCCGGGGGACAACAGCATCAGCTTTAACTAGCTCGAGTGAAATAAATTCAACCCCAAATCTCATTGCTAGTCATCTGGATCATCCAATTCCCCTCAGCCCTGCAGACAAATCAATCTCCCAAAGCCCACATAACCTCTGGCAGCGAGGGTAAGGAGGGCTGGAGAGTTCTCCCGTGCCATTATCCCTTTGAATCTGTCTGGGATTAAATGAACCTCTCCAATAATACTTCTGAGCACCCTGTCTCTGCATTAAGCCCTCTGCTATTTTATCACACATGTGTTTATTTGTTTAGTCCTCTAAATTCAGAACACAAACTTCGGCCTCGGCTCATCCTGTGTCCCCATCCCTGGGACATGGCCATGGCAGCATCCTGCAGAGGAGCAGAGCNCCAGAACACAAACTTCTGCCTTGGCTCATCCTGGCCATGACAGCATCCTGCAGAGGAGCAGAGCCAGGAGGTCTCCTGGGGCTCCATCCTGCACCTCTGACAGATTGCTGTGGTCAAAATAAAACCTAACCCAGCCTTGCAGAGCAGCTCCTGTGCTCAGGGTGCCACATTTCCTGATTATGACAAGAAATGACTGGGAGCAATCTGCTCCCAGAATTTCCCAAATGCCAGAATTTCCCTTTTTTTTGCATGGAGCACATGGTGCCCCTGGCCCTGACCTTCCCACCCTCCCTCCCCAGTGCCTCTGCCTGTGCAGGTGGCTCAGGGTGGCTTCAGGGCACCAGGGCCTGCCCAGAGCAGGCACAGGAGACCCAGGCAATCGACCTGAGGCAGAGAGGAGGCTCAGCTGGACAGTCATTAGCCTGTGTGTACATCCTAATTAATCATCCCAGGTGTGAATAATTAATAATAACTAATGCTGTGTTTCCCAGCAGAGGAGCCTGTACATTCCCTGGATCTGACCATGCCTCCCCCACACTACAGCTGGTACTCAGTGCTATTCCAGAATAATCTGAGTCTTCCCAACACACCAGACAAGCAGCTCTGGTTTCCATCCCCCAGCTGGTCATGGGCTTCCATCCAAATTTGGATAAATCTGTCCTGTAGCAACAGGACTGGGAGCTCTAAACTAAACCAGGGTTGATTTAGATAAGGAAGAAGAAGGTTTTGGCAAGGAAGGTGCTGAGGCCTGGAACAGGTTGCCCAGACAGGCAGTGGATTCCCCATCCTCAGGAATAGTCAAGGTCAGGTTGCTCTGAGCAACCTCACAAACTGAGTTTAGCTCTGCTCACTGGAAGGGGGTGGGAGAAAGTGGCTCTAAAGGTTCCTCCCAAACTATTCTGTTGTTCCAATCTCCTACATTTCTTGCTGGATGGGGGTGCAACACAAGTGTGACTTGTCCCCACTTCGTCCCTTGCCCCTCTTCTGGAGAATCCTGGCAGCCCTCACCGGGGCCACAGGAACTATCCCACCCTCCCAAGGTTAATTAGGTAAAAGAACAATATCTTGCAGAGGGTTATTTCATTACAACCTTAGTGATTTGTGTCATTAATAATGTAAAATGACAGCTCTTTAGCCTTTGAGGAGAGGAAAGGTACAGGTCTGGTGAAGGCACACAACCAGGAGCAGCAGCCTTTCAAAAGGCAGCAGCATTTAGCACAATCCATTTGGAGCTGAGCTATCTGAGATGTGCAATGTTGTTTTACAAAACTCCAAATGAGTATTCCTGCGATTGTAAAACACATCAGGATCTTTGTTCTGCCTTTAATCTGTCAGTTCACCTTCACGAATTTAATGAACTCGTCTAGGTTACAAAATGTTTTATTCAAGACAAAGTCTGATATTATCATTTAAGATGTAAATCCTAAACTAATAGAAGCTGAAGTTGATAATAAAACAGCAATTAATCCACATTGAGAGTAACAAAAATTAACAAACTGCTGTTCAAATATTTATGGCAGGAAAGTTCTGTTCCTTGCTCATTGATGTTGGCTGACTTTGAGAGTCCAACCCCAGCTGGCTATGGAGCAGAAGCTTCTCCTGTCAGGAGCTGCCTGGCATTGGCTGTCACAGAAACAGCCTCAGTAACAGCAGCACCCACTTCTAGGGGGAATCATGGAATGTCCTGAGCTGGGAGGGACCCACAGGATCACCCAGGGCAGCCCCTGGCCCTGCACAGACACCCCAACACTCCCACCCTGGGCATCCCTGGCAGCGCTGCCCAAAGGCTCCTGCAGCTCTGGCAGCCTCGGGGCCGTGCCCATTCCCTGGGGAGCTTTCATTTCTAATGGGCTCAGTTTTCCTCCTGCTCTTTGCTGTCCTGAATATTTAACCTCTTCTCCATTACAGCTGGAGTGCTGGGGCAGGGAAAGGATTCCTGAAAGCTGTAATTCTGCAGCTGGTGGGCTCCACATCCACCTCACTGCACTTGCCTGGCCTGATTTAAACATCTGCTCTGCAATGCACTCAGAGCAACTTCATAGCCCTGAGGATAGACTTTTGTGTCTTGAGTTTTGCAGACTCAGTGCAAAGAAAAACAGTCAAGTACAGAGGGAAAGAAGTGTCTGTACAGGAGCTGACCCCTGGAACTCACAGCCTCATCCTGTTATTGAAGGAGAGGCATCAGAAACAGGTGCAGATATTGCAGAAATGGAATTATACAAGGAACTCCACAAAGTGGGAGGGTTAAAAAAGGGTCCAGTTTCCATCTCCAAGGCAAAACCTGAGAAGAATTTTCCTGCCCAGAGCAATTCCTCTGTTCCTCACGCAGGGCAGTTTCTTCCAGAAGCACTGGAGGCACAAAGCTGGGAAGAGCTCCTTGGCTCCCAGCACCTGCAAGACACTGCACCATGAACGGGGAGGGGACAGGGGAGGACAAGGCTCCCAAAACCCTCCCCCAACCCTTCCCACCAAACCTGCCCCAAGGATTCACACCAGCTGCTCCCTGTATTCCTTTGTGCTTCCTCCTGGATTATGGACAGCTCAACCCAAATCTACAAGGCATTAAAAAAATAATTTGTGCGCTGCCAGCCCCTTCCCCAAACCCTCTGTGAGATCAGACTCGTGAAAAAAATGAGAGAGGGGGAAAAGAAGGTGAGTGCAAACATTTGCAGTGGCTGCTCACCAATGCATGCAGTCATTTCACCCCCACCACCGCTCCCAAGCCAAAGTTAAAATTAAAGCTGGCATGTCACTCTGCAGCCAGATGTGTTTCATAATGCATGGGCAGGGTATATTTTATTAATTTTGTTTTTTGGTAGATCTCTGTTTGCATAAGTCTCATCCTCCCATGAAGTTGCCTGGCTCTGTGTGTTGTGTGTTGCTTTTTTAATTTATATTTTTTCTCCCTGTGGGATGCTCTTACAGGCTACTGAGGTGATCTGAGCAGGTCCCACAGGGGGATAGAGGGAAGAGAGTCCCAAGAATCAGGCAGGGAATGTTGTTCTTGGCATTGTGTGAGGCTTTTAAGCACAGTCACCTCTTCCAGCCAGCAGTTTACAGCATTCCCTCGACACCAACCTCAACCTGTTCCAGGACATTTAATATTTTCCTTCAATAAGGCTTTTGGAAGTGTCATTTGCTTATGGGATGTAACTGGTGAAGGGGAAACAAAAAGCAGGGAGCTTTCCATGCTCTCCGTGTTGGCAGCTGTGTGATAAAACCCCAATTCCCAGGGGCTGCTCCCCTCTCACCATCCCTCTGTGAAACAGCCATGATCCAGACAGCCTGGGGACAGGGGACAGGCAGCCAGGAGAGGTGGAAAATCTGAGGGGCTCAAGGGAGAGAATTTGGGTGACGCTCCAGCCCCACATGTCCCATGTCTGCTGCTGCAGGCCTCGATGGTGCCAAGGTGAGAACTCACACGGAGCATCCCAGCCTGTCCCCAGGGAAGCTCTCCATTTTCCTGGGTGTTCTCACATGAATTTTTCTGGCTCCTTCAAGCAGTTTCCATCACTCCAATTTACCATCAGCCTTCTCACAGCCCAGAGCAGCTGTGGCTGCCCCTGGATCCCTGGAAGTGCCCAAGGCCAGGTTGGACAGAGCTTGGAGCACCCTGGGACAGTGGAAGTTGTCCCTGCCCACGGCAGGGGTGGCACTGGGTGACTTTTAAGATCCCTTCCAACCCAAACCAGTCTGGAATTCTGTGAATTCTGTTTTTCAAGTCTTGGTGAGAAAGATGGGAAAGCACCTCAATACATCTGACTCACCACAAATCTCCTTTCTGGTGCTGAATGACACAGATCTAAAATATGTGTGCAAAATGGAAAAGGAAAAAAGCAGTGATTATAAAGGAATGATAAATGAATGAAGCAGCACAAGCAGAAAGTTCACACAGAAATATGTCTTTTTTCTTCTGTGGAAGTCTGTAGATAGAAGGATGCTTGAAAATAGAGTTTCTGAAATGAGCTGTTTGCAAAATTCAGTTTTTCCTGCTAAAACCAACTTCTCAGGGAATATTCTGGATGCCACACATTGCTGAGAAGCATGATGGCTGCAATTTAGAGATTTAGCCATATTCCTACACTCTCTCAAACACAAGTGCAGTGAGTCAGGAGCACCAACAACCCAATGGCAATGACAGGAACAAATAAAGCAGACTAAACAAAACATTAATTAAACCTCGAGACAAGTTCATGCAGTGAAATCAGTGTCTGCTGTGCAGATAAACTTCAGCTGAGCAAGAAATAGTGGGGTGAAGTGACAATAGGTTCCAGAAATCCATAATTCCCTGTGCCATCCTGTCCTTTCCCCAAAAAAATGCTCATAGTGGTTGGAAAAAATGAAAATACACCTCTACCTGCCTTCACCCCTGCATAAGTCAGGGTGGGGAAATGTCCCTTTCTGCCACAATACCATTAAATTCTGGCCCTGAGCAGTCCCAGGCTGCTTTGTTTTGCCAGCGTTTCTGGGATATTTTTAATGCTATATTTTAAATGCTGTTGAAATATCTAGGCAGCAGCAACAAGACAAGGCAAAGGAAAACATCATTGTTCACTGCTGTGAGCAGCACACACTCTTCAATGTGCTCATTTGCAAGGCTGAACAGACATTTTTCCTGCTTTTTTTTTAATGCAAAAAGCTATTAACTATACTGCTATTTCACATTTAGTATCAAAGAGCAAGTCTCACTCAAGCCAAGATTGTTTCTGATTCTGGCTCCTCTCTGTATTCCTTCACTTAAAAAATTTCTGATGGAAAATACACAGGTAACCAAGTGTATTTATTATCAGGAAGCCATTATTTTGGAGTTACAGAAAAACAAACAAACAAAAAACCCAAGATTCTGATTGTAAAGGGTAAATTAATATTCAAGATTCTCAGAGGAAAAAAAAAGTGGGAAAAGAAAAAAGCCCTGCTTCTGCACAGGTCCATAGAAAACTTGTCAAGAAAAGAGATTTGATTTGAATTCAGCCTTTTTTTTGCCATCACATCATGTATAAATAAATACTGGATTTGAAAATCCTTGTTCTGACAAATCCTGTGCTAGAAGATCATTCCCAAAGGCTGAGTCACCCCACCCAGCCACTGGAATTTCACTTCTAGGTTTAAATAAAACCTTCCCTGGACTCTGCAGTGTCCCAGCATTCTTCACACAGAGCATTTTCAGTGCCTTTGCATTTAATCTGCTTTTTATTGCCACCTGCCTACCAAGGCGACCTCATCCCATGGGAACTCCAGGGAATGGCACCATCCCCTTTCCCAGAGAGCCTCAGCTGCCCTGGCAGCCCCATCAAACCCACCCAGGTTTCATTTGCTGCCAGGGCTCCTTGGGAAGGGGGAGCAGGAATCAGCCACTTCCACAGGGCTATTTATGTGATGATAAACGAGAAATATTGATCCCTGTGGCGTGCCCTCACCAGCTCTGCGAGGGTTTTTCCTGAGCTTGTTAAACTTCCATGGCTGTGACTGCTCAGGTGGGCTCTGGAGGAGCCCAAGGGGAGCACAGGGGCTGGTGGGGCTTCCACCAGCTCTGATGCCCCTGGGATTCCAAGAGGAAAATTAATACAGAATGACAGGGAGGGACCCTGAGGGATCATGCAGCTCTCAAGTGGTTGTTACAAAAGCCCTGAGCTTGGCATTTGGGCCAATCTCGGGGTCACCTCCTCGTTCTCCCTCTCCTCTGCCCTCTTTGTGTTTCCTGCAGAGCACAGCCTTGCCCCCTGTCCCTGCTGCTGACTGGGCACAGCACCAGTAGGATCAGTGGGGTTTGGAGACAGGGAATGGATGTGGAGGAGAATCCACTTACACCCTTCTGCAAAATCCCAGAATCCCAGAATGGTTTGGGTGGGCAGGGACCTTGATAAGGCTGATCCATGGGACCATCCATCCATGGGACAGCCCATCCAACCAGGCCTAGAGGCTCCAGCCTGGCTCCAGTCAGAGCTCCCATTCCCAGCTAACCCCTCCTGCCTGGCTCGCCCAAGTTAAACAATGTGCAGTCAGCCCTCGGTGGGCAGTGACTGCTGAAGGGGATTTTAGCAGCACACAAACAACAGCATCTCCTTGCCCTCACTTTGAGGAGTTTTCCTCACTGGGCAACTGCCGGGAGGGAGGACAACCTCCCCCAGCCTACTCAGTCTTCTTTTCTGATGACAGCAATTGAATTCAGTCAGCTTCATGCTCAATTTGGCATTATTTAAATGACTACAAGAGAAATAAAATGCTGGGAAATACAAATTTTCATGCACTCGTGTGCTAACACACCATGCAGATCTGACTGCTCCAAACAAAAGGCACATCTAAGTGGCAGGTGTTTATTACAGAAGTTCAACCTTCAGGATCATCTTTGCTTATTTCCAGTCCCTTTAATTTAATTGCTTTATTTCAGTTTCTCCATCAGCAAAGCTGCTGAAAAGCATTTCCTAAAGAGAGTTTTATCTTTAATCTACAACTCATGTATTTCTTGATTGCCCCTTTAAGTCTGTGCCCCTTCCTATAATCTCCAGAGTCTTTCCTGCCTGGAAAACTGAGGGAAGTGATGTGAACTCACCTAATAGCTACAAGAACAAGTTACACACCCACGTGGGGATTTGTGCAGAGCAGTTAGGGCACTTTCCTGCTCAATTACACTAATTACCTGCACTGAATTAAAGAGCATCTTCATGTAAAACTGGTTTAGGATGGGGGCCCTCTGCACATCTCCTTCAGCTTCTATCTACAGATATTTCCCTGGAAAGCCTCCACTGGTATTTGGTGCAGGTTTTGGGGAACTAAAGCTTCCTACAGAGGAATCTCAACATCCAATTTAGAAAAATGGGCTTGCCTGAAGTTTTCTTTTCCTGCAGAAGAACTGCGCTCAGTTTTTTACAGCACGTCCCTGATGAGCTGAGAGCAACAAAATATGGTTAAAGTGATGAGAGTGTTCTGCAGCATCAGAGAATCCCAGGATCCCTGAGGTGGGAAAGGCCCTCCAAGAGTCCAACCCTGAACCCAGCACTCCCAGGTCCACCATTAAACCTTGTCCCCAAGTGCCATATCCATAATTTTGGAATGCTTTCAAAGACAGTGACTTCACCACTGCACTGGGCAGTGTCAGTGCCTGACAGGACAGGGGAAATAATTTCTTAATAGCTAATCTAAACCTTTCCTGGTCAAGTTTGAGGAGGTTTCCTTCCCTCTTGTCTCTGTTCCCTGGGACCACAGCCCAAACCCCCCTGTCTGTCCCCTCCTGTCAGGAGTTGTGCAGAGCCAGAAGGGCCCCCCTGAGCCTCCTTTGCTCCAGCCTGAGCCCCTTCCCAGCTCCCTCAGCTGCTCCCCATCTCACCTGTACTCCGGCCCCTGTGCTCCTGTTCAGTGTCTTGGCTTTGGGAGCACAGGAATGGGAACCCATTTTCTCACGCTGAGACTGGAGCCAGAAGTGCTTCAAAGAAAAACACAATGACTTGTCCTGTGAGGGCCTTTATTGCTGAAAAAATGGAAACTTGTGGCTGCCCCATCCCTGGAAGTGTCCAAGGCCAGGTTGGATGGAGCTCTGAGCAACCTGGGATAGTGGAAGGTGTCTCTGCCCACAGCAGGGACAGGAATGGGATGAGCTTTAACGTTCTTCCCTATCCAAACCATTCTGGGATCTGTGACCTATCCTATGAACCTCAGAGAGTGCTTCCTCATTTGCTGCCTCGACTCGTTCCAAGGAGGGTTTCTACAAAAAAAGAAGAGCCAGCACCAAAATTAAATCAACCCCCAGCCTCTCCATCATGCCAGCAGCAGCCTCTGGGTGTGGAGGGTCCTAATGAGGACACTTGATGAGAACCACACCAGATCCCCACAGCAGGCTGAGCAGATCAGAGCCTGTAAAGCTCAGGAAGATAAATGACTTGGATTAAGAGTTTTGTGCATGCAGGGGAAAAACCTCTGAAAGGGGCAGTGTGATCTGGGAGGATGTTGAATTCCCCATGTCACACATCTTCCTAGTGCCAAAACAAGGAGCTACAAGCAAAGGCTGCCAGAACTGGCACAGGGAGTGAGGGCAGCCACAGGAGCTGCTCATGAGTGGGAGCAGCTCGGGAGTGAGGAGCAGCTACAAACTCATGGCTCAGCCAAGAGACCTCACTATTCTGTGGGGTTTAGTTCCCTTAAACTGGGAGAGGAGGTCCCAGCAGAGCACTAAATCCCAGCCTGGCTCAGCAGCTGCCCTGTGGGAGGGGACACTGCCTGACATCGACTGTCAGCTTCTCATTTAGGTGCTGTGACGTAGGATCCTGTTTCACTGCTTCCATCAACTCTCCAGCCTTTCATAGAAAGCCTCATTTGGCTCTTGTTGTGAAAAGGAGAAAATGCATCCAATGAACACAAGAAAATTAGGGACACTTTGCCAAGTTTCAGGGTAGGTGTGTGGAAACTCATTAAGAGTTATTAAATCCTAGAGAAAAACCTCCCCAGGATCATCCACTGCCCAGACTTGTCATTGACCTCTCTTCCTCCTCAACCCACATTTCATCTCTTTGTTTCCTCACATCTGAAATAGAGCATGACAAGAATTTACATGCATTTCTTTCTTCCCCAGAGTTAGAATTGCTCCTGCAGGCCAAAGGAAACTCGGAGCAGGCACAATATTCAATGGTAAGGACAGACCCTGGGACGGATCATTTTTTCCCCATTCACCAGCAAGTAGAAGAATTGTGGAAGATGAGAAGATGGAAACTTATTTGGCATTTTCACAGAGGCCTCCCCTGGATGGTCAGAGGCTCCTGTGACCAAAGCTACACTCCACAGCTGCACTCCAGGGTGGGTGACGGAGTCTGATCCTTGCCTAAGGATTTTGAGGCTGCTGACACCTGGCATTGAAAAGCTGCTTGCACCAAGACATCCCAGGAAATTAAAGCTTTGGAAAATCTCTCACTTCCACACTGGGGGATTTTGGTGCCCAGCTGGTGCAGGGAAATGGCAGCAAGGGTAAACCCCAGACCTAGGAAAAGGCATCCCTCTGTTCCCAGGTGGCTCTGGAGCATGGCTGGGAATGCAAGGCAGAAACCAGCTGAACCAGGGCTCTGCAAGGATTTGGGATTTTCCTCCAGAAAGGCAGTGAGAAGAAAAGCCAGGGTGAGTTCCTGATCCCTGGGGAAGCCGGAGATACTAAACGCAGTGCCAGAAGCAGAGTGAGACCTGTCCCAGCTTTCAGCAGCTCCACAGAACTGTTTTGGCTGTGAGCTGCCAGTGAGGCAAAGCACTTTTGCCACAGAATTCCTGAAAAAAAAAAACCAAAAAAAAAAAGAAGAGAGGAAAAGCAATTTCCATGACAACATGATGGGATGAGAGAGGAAATCCTCATTTTCATGGAGAATGGTACACACAAAAAAATTAGGGTAACATAATAAGAAAGACCCTATTCAAACCCAAATCCCTCTTTCAGAAGGAGCACAGGAGGGTGAACTCAGCAATTCTGTGTCCAATCATTCACAGGATGAGCCCCAGCTCCTCCTCTGCAGAAACATGATTAGCCCATATATCCACAGGCACAAAGCCCTGCAATGAATGAGGGTCTCATGGCAAGCACATGGAACAGTTAATTCCTCCCACAAAAGTGACAAATAAGGATAATTCCACCTCATTTCTGAGCCAGGCTTTTTGGCCTGGCTGCAATAAAGCTGTAACCATTGTAAGGGCACAGGCACACAAATTATCCTTTGTGGAATTACAAACTTTTGAGGAATTGGGCTTTTCACTGCATAAATCTGCCTGGCTTTTATTTCAGGGCTGTGGACTGTGGCTCAGGATAGGCAGCACACACAGCCCAAGGGGAGCAGCCACATTTCCCAGAGGACCTGACTCAGTGGGAAAAGGGACCCCAGCCAAAATTCAGGGTTTATCAATGGCAATGTCAATCTTTTCACACAGGGAAAGATTTGTGATAAGGTTAAAGATACCTCAGACTGTTCTTCCCTTTCCCTCACACAAATTTACAAGCCCAAGGACACCTGTTAGGACGAGTGGAGATAAGAAAGGAAAGTCATATTTCCTTATCTGGAGTTCTCTCCTTTACAGCCCTTCAGCCTTATGGGGCAGGAGTGGTTTTAATTCCCAGAGAAAGTCCCTGGGAACATTGTGAACAGCTTTCTAAACACCCCAAGCCTCCTGAGGAGGCAGCAGCTGGGATCCACACCTGGAATCTTTATTCCTCCTACCCACACAGACACAGATAGAAATCCATGGGAGCTTATCCAGCCCAGCTCCCCCTCCAGACTGGGGGTCCCCATCCCATAAACACTCCAGGTTTGTTTTGATCTGGGGTACCATCCAAACCAGATTGCCCACCCTGGTTGTGCTGGAGGCACTGGGACACTGAGCATCAAGATTTTGGCTGTGAGGTTCAATTATCAGAGCCTGTCCCTACATTAAATTATTAAGGTAATCCGAGAAATATCCTCAGAGCACACAAAGCCACAGGAGTCTCAACATCCTCTGCCACCTCCTTGTCTGGATTTTGAAACAGCTCCTGTTTGACACTGTGCCTAATCTATTGTTAATACATTCTTTCATTTTAACAGTACTTTATGAATAAATTCTTCTATAAAACCTTACAATGATGCAATCTAGCCTGAAGCTCCTCTGATTTTGCTAAATTTGGGCTTGGGATGCGACCCAGAATTAGCACTTAGGCAAGGTTTGAGAAACGCTGGAACTTTAAAATTAGATGGCAGAAAAGCTGCATTTGTGAGAACAATATCAAAGTCAAAACATCGGAAATGCTGAGATTGTATTCAAACCTTCGTAAAGATTATTATTCTGTGCGAGGAATTTCTTTCTCCTTGCAACAATAGGCTTGTAATTAGAATTGCCTCCTGTGCTGAGCACACACGGCTCAGTGCCCAGGCAGCACGCCCTGCTCTCACAGCAGGATGTGTCAGGGATGGGTGGCAAGGGATTTGTCCTTGTCCACAGGGAAAATCAAGTGCCTTCAAGAGGCAGTGAAGATTCTGGGTGGATTCTCCATGACCCACTGGAGAAACTTTCCTGTGCAGGGACTGTGGCAGGTGCTGGAGATGGCTACACTGATGTCTCAGAGGCATGACTTCCTAGAAGGAGCTGAGCAGTCTTATTTAAATGATGAAATCTTGGTGAGACCACTCCTGCCCTGAGGTGACTTGTACACCTTTCTCGGGCTCCTGGTACCATCTGTGACATGATCCTGCAGCTCTTGGCTGTGTTGAGCAGGATTTGTCTGCTGGAACATCCCCCCGAACTTGGCCAACAGCTCTGCTGAGGGTGCCGGGTCTCAAGAGATGTGGACATCCAATTCCAGCTGCTTGGTCATTCTCACAGTGCTGAGGTTCTTACAATGCCTTTGAGAATCATGGGCTCATTTAGGTGGGAAAAGAATTCTAAGACCATTGAGTCCAACCATTAACCCAGCACTGCCATCATTAATCCGTGTCCCCAAGCGCCACGTCCACACAGCTCCTGAATTCCTCTCAGGATGGGGACTCCACCATCTCCCTGGGCAGCTGTTCCAGGGATGGACAACCCTTTCCATGAAGAAATTTCCCCAAATATCCAGTCTAAACCTCCCCTGGCCCAGTGTGGGGCTGTTCCCTCTCCTCCTGGCCCTGTTCCCTGGGAGCAGAGCCCAACCTGGGGCTGTCCCCTCCTGTCAGGAGCTGTGCAGAGCCAGAAGGGCCCCCTGAGCCTCCTTTGCTCCAGCCTGAGCCCCTTCCCAGCTCCCTCAGCCACTCCTGATGCTCCATTCCCTTCCCTTGACACAGTCCAGCCCCTCAAGGTCTTTATTCCTTTCCTGAGAGGCCCAAGTCCACCCACGGGCCTGGAGGTGCCTCAGCAGTGCCAGCACAGGGACGGCTCAGCCCTGTCCCACCGGAGCTGACCCGGGCTGGCAAGGAGCCCTGAGGGGCTGCTGAGGACATCCAGAGCTGGACTGTGCCCCTGCCCTGACCCAGCCCCGGCTGAGCCCCGGCCCTCCCCTGCCCTCCCCT
>VZTB01000135.1:127149-190214 GCA_013397245.1 Thryothorus ludovicianus
GCCCTGCCCTGCCCTGCCCTGTCCTGCCCTGCCCTGCCCTGCCCTGTCCTGCCCTGCCCTGCCCTGCCCGGCTCAGGAGTCCGAGCGCTCAGGGGGCAGCAGGGCAAGGCAGGCAGGAGATAAAGGGGAAACCTCTGCCATTTGATCGGCTGAAATGGAAATGTCTAAGAGCCCTTCCTTGAAGCGCATGAGGATGAAAAGAGCAGGAGCACAGCTCCTGCATTTGAGAATGAAAGGTAGCAAAAAAAGAAAACTCCTTTCTCCTCATTTTATCTGAGGACAGAATGCAGACGGCAGGGTTTCTATTTACCTCTCATTTGGATTCAACAAATGTGTCCTGTGAATACATTTTTAGAAACTATTTTTCTTCAGGAATACATTTTTTATTAGCTGTTATTGCTCAATTTGTGCTGGTTTCTAAAGAACTCGTGTGCCTTGTAGGGACAGATGAAGACAAGTGATTCATGAATCACTGCGGATCCAGGTTTTATGGAGCCTCATCACTCAGGCATTTCACAGCTTCTTAAGCCCAGGTGAACACATTGGAGCAGTTGGGGCTGTCTGGAAATGCATCAGGAGTTGGCACAGGGGTACAGGTCCAAGTTTTTCCCAAAGGAGAGCCACGCTGGAGGCTGACATGACTTTTCAAATCCTTTAGTTGCCTTTAAGCCCCAAACCAATGGAGCTTTCCTCCCCTACTCCTCTATTCCCCCTCCTCTCCCACTGCTGTAGCTTACAGGACAAATTTAATCAGGTTGGGATTTTACTTCTTCCTTCACAGGGTCATTTGAGTGACACCACCATTTTTTTCAACAGCAGAACAAATTTTCCCATTAACATCCAAAGGACAAGGCCAAACTGGGAACACAAGTGAAAAAAAAAACCAAAAACAAACCAGAAAATATGTTCAGGTCCCTGGTGCAGCAGGGCCAGGACATTTCAGGCTGCACAGGATCCCTGAATTCCTCCTGCAGTGATAACAGCACCCTCACACTGATGTATAAGTAGATGCCCTGCAATGCATATTCCCCATACAAATATATTTTCTGGGTAAGGATCTATGTGGAAAATAATCCATATGTGGGGAATATATCTCTCTCCAGCTGAAGATACCATTTGGGATCTCAGACCCATTTCCTTGGTCATGCTGAATGACTTACCACTGAAATCAATCTTTAACTAACAAAACTCCATTCTCTTCTTCCATTGTCCACCGGAGGAAAGAAAAACAAGTGACTAGAACAACTGAAAGGGAAGAGAAAAGAAAACAACTCCTGTTCTACCACTCCTACCTCACCACCTGGAGGCTGGAGGACCTTTCTGGGTATTTTGTGTGCAGAGTCCCAGAGCAGGGAGGTCACACCGTGTGCTCCAGCAGCCCCAGGGGTGGGGCCCTGAGTTAAGTGTGAGGTTCCATCACGAGGAGATGACAGGCTGTGAAGGCAGTGAAGACACAGCACAGATTGCAGCCAGCTCCCCTTCCCACACAGGAGCCTGGAGCAGGGAAGAGCCAGGCAGGGGAAGCCAGAGGATCACTGTTTTTAACCCCAGCCTCTGAATTATGAGAAAAACGCCTTTTGTTTCCTTTTTTTCTTCCTTCTGAAATAATCACACAAGCCTAGAGATACTCTAACAATAATTCATGTCCTAAATTGCTTCCCTTTCCTGGGAAAGCTTACTTGGGAAGTGTCACACAAATTGCATCCCAGGAATGTTCTTTTGTTCTCCTTTGAATTAGCTGGTACACAGGAGTAAAACAGGACAGGCTTATACTGAATATTAGGAAGAACAGGGCACTGAGGCCCTGGCACAGGGTGCCCAGAGCAGCTGGGGCTGCCCCTGGATCCCTGGCAGTGCCCAAGGCCAGGCTGGATGGGGCTTGATGCAGGCTGGGGCAGTGGAAGGTGCCCTGCCCATGGCAGGGAGTGTAATGAAATTATGTCCCTTCCAACCCAAACCATTCTGGTTCTTTTATTCCCCGGCTTTGCATCCTTTTCTGGAGGAAAAACTAAATAAAAAGAGCATTTAGGAAAATATAAACTTGTGCAACACAAAATGTCCTACATGAGGAAAACTGCAAAAGAGTAATTAAAAAACAGTAACAAGGTGGATGTGGCCTTTTGCAGAATTCAATAATTAAGAAGCTCATCTGCTCAGCACAAACCAAACAATTTTCTTCGTAGAAATGTCTAAAGTGATATCAGATTTAAAGAGCTTGCAGAAGTAGATACACGTTTTAATTGCTAGGAAAATAAATTAAAGGCAACCACGGTGTACTGAGCTGACAGATGAAATTGGGGTAGAAGGGCGTAATTCCATTATTTTATAAGAGTTGTATTATTTCAGAGAAGGTATGGTATAAAAACCAGTGGGTGAATGTGACAAGGGCTGGTCTTTCTGAGCAGACACTTAGTCCTGTAAGAATGAGGAGTGTACAGGGAATGAGGTGCGTGCAATTGATGAGGAGTGTGTAATTAATGAGCAGTGTGTACCTAATGAGGAGTGTGTAAGGGATGAGAAGTGTGTAATGATGAGCAGTGTGTAACTAATGAGGAGTGTGTAATCAATGAGCACTGTGTAACTAATGAGGAGTGTGTAATGATGAGCAGTGTGTAACTAATGAGGAGTGTGTAAGGGATGAGGAGTGTGTAATGATGAGCAGTGTGTAACTCATGAGCAGTGTGTAACTAATGAGCAGTGTGTAATGATGAGCAGTGTGTAACTAATGAGCAGTGTGTATCTCATGAGGACTGTGTAACTCATGAGCAGTGTGTAATGATGAGCAGTGTGTAATGATGAGCAGTGTGTAATGATGAGCAGTGTGTAACTCATGAGCAGTGTGTAATGATGAGCAGTGTGTAATGATGAGCAGTGTGTAATGATGAGCAGTGTGTAATGATGAGCAGTGTGTAACTCATGAGCAGTGTGTAACTCATGAGCAGTGTGTAATGATGAGCAGTGTGTAACTCATGAGCAGTGTGTAACTCATGAGCAGTGTGTAATGATGAGCAGTGTGTAACTCATGAGCAGTGTGCAGGGCTGAAGCTCTCACAGCAGTGTGGGCAGGGGTAGCAGCAGGGACCAGCCCCCCCATTCCCCAGTAGCAGCGCTGCAGTCCCCCCTGTTTGGGGAACCTGCTGAGGCAGAACTCTCCTGTTCTCTCCACACCCCACAGATGGAGCAGCTGGGGCTGTCTGGCCCAGCAGGGTTTATTTTATCAGCTCAGCCATCCTTCAGTCAGCTCCTGTGGGGATCCATGGGAGTTTCCCCCTGCAGTCACTGCAAACACACCAAGAATTTCTCAAGAGTGACAAGAGCACTCTTCAGCAGCAATGTCACCAGCAAAACAAGCTGAGGAACAGATAAATATTGTGACAATGTCACTTCATCCACACGATGAAGACAGGAAACCTGCTGCAGGAGCCCAGCATTGCAGAGAATACTGGTGCGTTTTTAAAACATTTTGGTTTTAGCAAAGTGCCTATCATGGGAGAAAATTGCTAATTCAAGTTTTGAAGAAACTATACCCTGGGGGTGGGTTTAAAAGTCCTGTTGGAAGTGGGACTTGGGGACATGGTTTAGTGGCTTGGCAGTTCTGGGGGAATGGTTGGACTCCATGGTCTTGAAGATCTTGTCCAACCTAAACAATTTTCAAGAATCTGAAGGCAGAAGGGCCCTGGATCTCTCTCCTGGACTCTCAGAATCCTGGGAGGGAACCATAATTCCATAAATCCATAAATCATCAGAGCTTCATTTAAGCCAAGGGAAATAAGAGACTCTACATCACTCACAGATCACTCACAGAGCAAGTAAAAATGTCTGAAATCTGAAATTCCTTTACTCTGAGATCTGGGAAGAGCAACAGAACCAGAGGGAATTTCACTCTGAGCACTGTGCCTGTGACGAGGTGCACGAGCAAAGTTCCCAGACGTGGGGTAAGAGCAGGTAATTTCTGAAATGCTCTGCACCAGCACCAGCAGAAGATCAAAGTCTGTAGGCAAAAGCTGCTTTTCTTCTGTTTCCCTCAAANGAGATCAGCTGAGGGGGCTGTCACCTGGGAACAAAGGACATCAAAGTCTTCAGGCAAAAGTTGCTTTTCTTCTGTTTCCCTCAAANTTCCCAGACGTGGGGTAAGAGCAGGTAATTTCTGAAATGCTCTGCACCAGCAGTGGCAGAAGATCAAAGTCTGTAGGCAAAAGCTGCTTTTCTTCTGTTTCCCTCAAATATGTAGGGTTTGATGGCAACCTTGGCAGTGCCACCTATTTATAGATGTTGGCCAACAACAACAGCAACAAGATTTGAAAATCAAATGCAGAGCATCCCAACCCTTTGGGTACAGCTTTTCCTACACCTTGTCCTCCTTAAACAAAGCTGACTGAGAGGATAAACTGAGCTCTGTAAAGCTGGGAGAGCAATGATGGTCTCTCGTAGTCTGTCATTCACTTCTCTCCAAAAATATATGAGAAGTCACAGCAAATCAAGAGGAACAGCCCATCAAGGGTGAGGAGGGATGCAAAGCCATTCTGGCTTCCCAAATGTCACACTCCAGCTCCTCACTGAGTCACTGCTCACCTCTAGCCCAGCGACATGAGGGTCTGCAGCACTTGTTAGACAGGAAATCACTCCAGCAAGGATTCCCTTCATACCACACAGTGTGGGTTAGGAAGTGATGCTGAAAGATGCCTTGACTGACTGTTCCTTTCCATCGTGACGAGAGCCAGGCAGGAGGCTCACAGAAATTGCTCATGGCTCTGCTGAGGCTGTGATTTTCCCCATGGATGCTTTCCTCCACCCATGCAAAGCTCTGCCTGTCCTCAGGCTCTGTCAAAGGCCAAGCCTGCCCACACCTTGCATTTGTGTTCTCTTTGTGTCTTTTCCTCTTAGGATCTTCTTTTGTGACTCTCTGGGTCCTGGCAGTGCTTTATTGGGGTCTGAGAGGGACCTATTCCCTGACATCCTCCTGGAAATGCCCTGCACGAAGCAATCTCAGATCATTTCTCTTCCTGCCCCATTTCATTTGCAGGACGCTCCTTCTCTGGGATGGTGGGTGCTTTAAAGACTGTCTCTCACTAGTGGTGCTGCCAATGGCAAGAAGCTGAAGCCTGAGGATTTAAAAGGTCCCTTCCAGCCCAAACCATCCTGGATGCCATGATTCCCTGATTCTGTGCCCTTGGATAGCTCTCCAGGACGAGGCTGTTACCCATGTGGCCTCAAAGTGCTTCTGCAGAACCATTGACTCATTAAATGGCAGCTTTGGTGTGTATTGAACCCTGAGTCTTGTACCAGTGACCCACGATCAAAAATCCCAGCTGAGGGTCCCTACCCAGGGGATTTGGGATTTCTGGGAAATCCCATGGAAGCGTTTGGTACAGGGTTAAGGAATCCCTGTGCCAGCTCTGGCTTTTCCTCCCTGATGCCAGATGGGCACAGCCAGGGTACCTGGGGGAGGGCAGAGGGGCAGGGGCAGCACTGGGAGCACTCTCAGCCAAGAAAACACACACAGTGGGTGCTAGCAGCAGCTGCAGCAGAGGGAACACGAGGAGAACCCATCTCCAGCCTCCTGTGAGAGTTCCAAACACAGGGATGGGCACCTCGCCCAGCAGCACGGGGACAGGGAAGAGGTGCAGGGCTCTGGCCCAAGCCCCAGCACAGCCCCTCCTGGTTCCCCTGCAGCCTCATGGGGAGAGGGGCTCTCTGCAGTGCTCTGCTCCTCCCAATGACATGTGATGGTCCCAGAAGCTCCTGACTCATTTTGTGATGCTTCCCCACCCTTGTGCCCTTCAGGCCACATCCTCAGGTAGACTGGGAGATGCTTTCCATACTTTAATTGTGCTCTGAGACCAGGCAAACCAAGAAGCCAAGGCTGCTATTCCAAATAAATGACAGAGCGAGGCTGTTCTGAAGCACAGAAGTTATGTGAGGGTTTTTCCTTGCCAGAGTAGAGTTTAATTTTCCATAAGGAAGCTGCTGGGAAATGTTTCTGGAAAGATGTCGAGGATGAAGGATTTATAAAGTCACATTTTTTCTGCTTCAGCTGCTGAATGCCTCCCTGTCAGCCTCTCCCTCGCTCTCCCCTGGGCCCAGCTCTTCAGCTTTACCAGGTTAGCACCGAGTTAACATCTCTGATGTGCAGCAGCAGAGAAAAGTAGGAGTTTAACAAGACAGAGCAGGAATATAAATGCATTTACTATTGTTAGTGGCACTGCTGGTTTCTGTGGGGACGGACAGAAGTGCTGTGCAGAGTGAGGACCTTTAAAAATATCCTGTGCTGTGCTGAATGCATTTCAGGAGTCACCAAACAACACAGAGAGTTCAGCGTCCAGTCAGCCAAAGTGTCTCACGTGGAGTTAGAGAATTGCTGCCCATTCATCCCTGTACAACTGCAAGAGTTCCCAAGGATCCTCCGTAAGATTGACCCTGTCCTTAAGGGACACAGAGTGCCAGGGTCCGTTTTTGGTTTCCTGGAATGAATTTTCTTCCATTGGTGCAGATACTGTCCAAAAGATTGGTAAAAGGCACTTCCTGGCAGGAATCTGAGCTGGTGTGGGTCCACTGGCATGAACAGGAGTTCTTAGAGAGCTTCCACAGGACATTGGGTTCCATTCAGCTTTGAGGCTGATTCAAAGAAAGAGCAGCAGAAGCCTAAAGCCAGAGGTACTTTAAAATAAAGGAAAATAACACAAAATAAAGATTATTGCCTTTTCTTAATCATTGCATTTTCAGAAAAAGAGGTGCAAAGCTGATCTTTTCAGCCAGCTCCAGATGACAGATTTCACTGGGAATCCTCCTCTCTCCTTCTTCTCCCCTGACCATTGCTGTAAAAGATCATCCAGGCTCTTCCTACAACTTTTCTCTGTGTTCCTTCCATAGTGACCTGTTGTAAGCTGGGATAGCTGTTGATATGGTGATGGCAAAGAGGCAGGAAGGGCCTTTATAGGGGTTCCACAGCGATGTTTATTCCAGCCATGTGTGCAGATTGTCCAGGGTCAAATGTTCATGGTCCAGGTTCAAGTACAGGGGTGGTAGGGGTTGAAAGAGCATCAGGGACCAATTGTCAGAGGCATGGGGGCAGTACAAATGTAGGGTTAGGGTGTGAGAGCCAATGGGGAAATAGGGAGGGAGGGACTGAGGGACACAGGGACAGGGTTAACAGGGCTGAGTGAGGGAGTAGAACAGGGATATATTGGCATAACAGAACAGGGGATCCTGTGAGAGAAGCCCCTTGTGTCTCCCCAACCCAGGGAATACCTCTCAGAGTTCACTGACAACTCTCCCTTTCTGTATTTGCTAAAAAGGCTTTTCTCAAGTAATCCGAAATCAAATGTTTGAGGCAACTGAATGAACATAAAATGACAAAAACAATCAAAAGCACTCATATGACAGTTTCTCAAAAGGCAAACCATCTTGTGAGTCCTCAATGTCCAAACAGATTTTCTGGAGCATCCTAAAGCTGGCAGGAGGGAAGCAGGGTTTTTTAGCAAGCAGGATGATGCAACATCTGCTGCCCTTAACGATCTCCTTTGAGATTAAGAGATCACCAGACACACGACACTACAAAACCGGGCAGCCATCGACTTCCTACTTTTAGTCCATGGTTGCCAAGACTTTGAAGGTGCCCGCTGTTTAATTTATCATCATACAGTGACTCCATCTCAAAAAACATCCAGCTGCTAAAAGCCCAAATCCACCAAATNAAGCCCAAATCCAACAAATCAAGACCGAAGAAAAATTCAGATGGCTTCACCAACTTTCTTGGGCAATGGGGAATCCAAGAGTGGGCACTTTCTTTAGTTAAGAGTATTTTGTGGATTTTCTTTGTAATTCTCATTGTGTCGCTTATGTTCTCGTGTTTTTTGCGTTGCTGTTGGGGAAGCACTTTTAACAAACAGAGAAAGAGGAATTGTAGAAGACAATGAGCCCTCTGCAGGAGAGCCCCTCATGTTCCTGTGGAGCAGTCAGGTTAACAGCCTGAGTCATCCCTAAGATAAGCAACTCACCTCAAGCTCATGGTGACCAGGGTAAACAACATCCAGCATACCTTGTTTCTTTCATGCAAATAACGTGTATCCACCCCCTGCCTGTCCTTATAAAAATCCCGGCCTCAGCCTCTGACCCGAGGAGCTTTCTGTCCCTGGCTCCCTTCCCAGAGACGATGACAATAAAGCCATCTCTGTGGAATTGCCATACAGGCTCCTCTCTCATTCCTGGGTCAGCCAGGGGATTTCACTGTCGAGCTGAAATCGTTGCTCTGAGCTGGTATCACTTGCTGGAATTCTCACACAGCCAAGGAAGCTGCAGTGCTCCTAGAAGGTATCCTCTTGGAGACACATCTCTCTGGGACAGGCACAGCCCCCTGGGTCAGCCTCTCACCCGGTATCCTGCTGTGTCAGTCACCCAGCTCAGAGATAAGGATATTACTCATTTCAGATTTTCCATGCCCTGCTTTGGTTATTTCACCAGAATTAACAGCATGTTCCAGCCTGCTCTCTTCCAGCTGCCAGCTCTCCTCACTCCCTGATACCAGATGGGGTTTCATCCATCAGGTTCCTTCAAGCAGAGCTGCAAGGAACTCCTCATGGAGAGAGGTGAGACTCTCTGGAAACAAAGGGTCTGGAAATTGCATTTCCATTTTTCCTTGTGCAGCATTTCCATAGCCCTGTTGTGTTAAGCTATGGACTCTCCATTTTACTGGTTCAGGGTTTTTTTCCTTCTACGCAACCCACTTTTCTTTAATTGGTTATGACACTTTGCTTGGTTAATTATTCCATTACTATGCCATGCACTCATTTCATGGACTGGTTGTGCAGTTAATCAGATCACTATCACTTACTAATAGTGTCATCCCAAATTCCACATCTAGATGTGTCCTGGCTCATCTTCACTGGAAAATTGGCCCCTCTTGAGACCTCAGACCTCCTCTTCCCAAAATTCCCACTGCAAGTGCCTTCCCCAGCCTCCAGCAGGGATTCAACCCCTCGGCACCTTCTGGGGACAGGGACACCACTCCCTCCCCAGGGGAGGGACCCAGCAGGGCAGGGACAGCTCAGTGACAATATTCCATCACTTCAGCAGGTCACAGCCTTGCCTAAAAGCACTTTTTGTCCCACATCCCACTCCCCTGGGCAGGGCAGCTGGTGCAGCACAGGCAGCTCCGGAATGGGGGCAGCCACGGTGCTCTTCCTGCTGCTGGAGCTGGAGCAGGTAAAGCCCAGTGGGGGATGCAGTGCTGGCAGAGAGTAACTCCATCTGACTGCTGAGCAGCTTTGCTCTTCCCTGCCTCACTTTTCTTATCCTTAAATGCCTCCCTCTCACCTCTCCCACACAGAGAGCATTTCCAGGAGAACGGAGCTCCTGTGGTGTCTCCTTGCAGTCAGCTTCCAGAGCAGCTTGGAATTTCCACACACTTCAGAGAACCAGAAGGAAAAGTCACCAGGAGTGGACAGCCCTTCCTTTTTTAACTAATAGTTTCTTGTTTTTTAGTTTTCAAAGCCAAGCCTTTATCACAAAAAAAAAAAAAGTAAGAAAAAGTAAGGGCAGAGAAGACATCAAAGTTTCCATCAGATTAGTCCTGAAACCTCAGAATTTTATTATAAATAAAAAGAAATAATTTCTCTTTTCTTGAGTGTGCAGATTTAAGAGACTGAATAAACATTTCAGCTTTTAATAAAACATCCCTTTCTAGTCTTGTGGTAGCACAGAGAATTTGGAATCATAGACGAATTCAAAGCAGGCAACTTCAAGGCTGGATCAGGTCACTGAGAGCCTTGTCCGCCTGTGTTCTGAAACCCTCCTGGAATGTTCATTCCTCATATTCATGGACAACCTGTTCTGGTGCCTCACAACTCCAGGAGCTCAACAGCTTCACCCAAGGCTCTGTAAAAACTTCAGAAACCTGCAGGGAGCTAAACAAAAATGGCAGAATAAATTGCTTTACACAACCCATATGATTAAGAGAGCCTTCATCAGAATGCAGGTGTAAAGAGAGGTGGCAAACCAGGTCAGGCTGGCTCCACTTCCCTCTGTTTGTAGTCTGTCAGGAAGAACTCCAAAGGGATAAATATCTGGTTGTCTCACCAGTTAAAGTGTTTAACAGTTGGTTCTCCTTCGGTGTTTCATTTTCTTCTCAGCCCATCTCACCACGGCCGGTTTGAGGGGACACATCTCCATGAGAGCCTTCTGGAATCTCTCAAGGGCATCCTCACTTTGGAAGAAGCACAGGGAATATGATGAGGGCCCAGCTTCGTTCTGAGAGGTCTCTGCCTCCCCACCCATCAGCACAGGGCTTCTGCAGAGGCTCCTACCCAGAGGGATCTGCTGGAACGCTCTGCTGCCCTGGGGGATCCCTGGAAAATCCATTGTGGATACCATCCATTCCCTGGTGCAGCTCCAGACTCCAGAGCCTGTTTAGATGCTCTTATTAATGGCTTTGTTCTCTCACTTCTCAAGCTGACAGTTTATTTTCTCTCCTCCAGGTTGCTGCCATCACACCAGGGAATATTTACAGCCATCTATACCCCCTGGCCATGCATTTTCCAGACAACTGGCTCATGGGATGTGCACTCTCCCTGAAAGGAGAGGTAGGGAACTCTAAATAGAACTGAGGATGAGCCTCTCAGGGTGCACAGGCTCCTTATGGCTCCCTTAATTTCCTCCCAAGTTTCCCAGCATATGGAAAATTAAGACCCCACATTTAAAGAGTTCGAAAGTTGTCTCTAAAAAGCACCCCAGAAGGTGGTGAGGGAATTCAGGGGGAATTTCTTCATGGAAACAGTTGTTAATCATTGGAAGGGGCTGCACAGGGAGGTGGTGGAGTCCCCATTTCTGGAGGTATCCAAGGAATGACTGGACTAGCACTCAGTGCCCTGGGCTGGTGACAAGGTGGGGATCAGGCACAGGTTGGACTCCATGGTCTGAGAAAGCTTTTCCAACCAGAATGATTCTAGAATTCTGGGAATCTGGGATTCTGGGATTCTGAGCCAGCTCTGGTGCAGGTGCAGCTGTATCCTGGTGTTGGGCTGTTGGGAAAGAGCTGGGGGGGCCCTTGTTGGAGCCACTGGCTCTGCTCAAGCCCTTTGGTTCCAGCCTGGCCTGCCCATAGCTAAGCCTGGCCTTGGCCTTGCTGATCCTGGCTTGGCTTCCCAGCTGGATCCAGGATCTGTCACCATGAGCCTGTCTGGACAAGACTGGCTGAGCACAGCTGTGGCTGCTGGAGCCTCTCCTCTCAGCCAGGCCCCGGGGGCTGCAGCAGGACATCGCTCCTGCCTCGCTGTTCCCACTCCTGCCTCGTGCTCCTCTTGGAACAGCCCCTCCTGCTGCTCCTGCCAAATTATATCCGACTGTAGTTGTTGGAAAACATGGTGCAGAAAGGCAGGGAGATGTGGGAGAGCATCTTCCTTCCTCATGTTATAAAACAGAGCTGAGTTGTTTCTGGGTTTGCAGAGCTTGTTACTGATATTTTCCTTCCTGTGCTTTTCCCTTAGGCTCCTCTGCTCCAACCTAAAAAAAAAAAAAAAAAATCCCACCATTTGATTGGAAAGGAGCCAGTTGCTGGGTGAGTCATTGCTGTGGATTCACACTCAGGGCTGTCTGTCACTCTGCTGTTGGCCTCCTCAGTTGGTAATTGGGATGTGCTGTTTCCAGTGCTAGGCAGGCCTGGGAAAGGCCAGTTCTGCTGGGAGCTGGGACACCACACAGCTCTCCATCCTCAGGACACCTCAGCCCACACCCCAACATCCCTGCTGCTGCAGATAGGGAGCCTGAATGGATGCTTTTGTGCAAATAGGACATTAATTTTCCTGACAGGGTAATAATAAAGCCACTAAATCAGTAGCGGGATTTTTTGCGTTACACACACTATTTAAATGACTTGTCATCCCTACAAATTGTACACTGGATAAATGACTGCTCCAATGTTTACACATGTGACTTGCAATTGAGACTTCCTAGCCATGAAGTAGCATTAGTGAAGAAAAATGTGCTGAGCAGTGATAGTCCTCCAATAATTCACTCTTCCTGAACAGAAGCTGTCTCTCCTGAAGTGCTTTAATGCTGAGATCAAAATACGACCTCCTGAGCCACTGTTTAATCTACATCAAAAGGTGAAAATTAGGGAATATGCCTCAGGATCCTGCTTCCTGCAGGTGCAGGTGCTCACAAAGCTCAGAGCATACAGCCACAAGATGTGAGCTCCCTCTCTCCTCACCACCTAGGGTTAACCACAACCAGGGATTGCTCCAAGCAAAGTCCAGCCTCTGCTTCAGTGTGGATGGCTTGGTCAGGCTTGCCAAAAGCAATATCTTCCAGGGAGAGGAATTCTGGTGTTAGGAGGTCTCTCCAAGATGCTGAAGCTGCTCTGGTCTGTGGCTGCTGCCTGCTTTGCTCCAGAGCATGTCCTTTGGGAAGGGCCTGCCCTGCTGGGGCTCAGCAGGGAGCAGGGGCAGCACCTCTCATGCAGTGCTGTGCTCTTTGGGCACGTCTCAGTGTGCAAGGCAAGGACTCCTGGCTCTGGAGGAATTGCAGATTTACAGGGTCCATGAAGTTGAAAATGACCTCTGAAGTCGTTAAGTCCAACCTATGACCCAACCCTGCTGTGTCAACCAGACCATGGCAGGTCCAGTCTTCCCTTAAACCCTTCCAGCCACAGTGAAGCCACAGTGTCCTGCAGGAACAGCTCAGGGCAGGCTGAGAAAACACACACATGAGGACTGACTCCACACCTTTTGGCAAGGTCAGAACAGATTCTTTCCTTTTATCTCCCTGTGGCCAAGTGTCCTAGGGTGACATTATGATGTTTGTATCCCCATTTGTGTGTGCTACTTTTGCTGGATATCATGTTCTGTGCCTTTAAGACTGTTTCAGAAGGGTGAATGTTTTGTTTTGGTTTTTTCCTATCAACCTCTCCCCCAAGGCCGGCAGGAGATAGAGACGGGCAATACCTAGTGCTGTTTTGCNCTCCCTTGCACTGGGGAGCACCCTGATATGATTTGGACACACCAAACCAGCCAGCTGTGGGGGCTGATCCCACCCCATCCAAGAGGAACAGTTGGTTTTTCATAGGAACAGGTCCTTGTGGAGGACTGAAAACAAAAATTCCCATTCCTCCCTGCCTGCTGGAGCAGCAGCTTGGCTAAGTGACAGGGAGTTGTGGATGGGCTGACATTTATACCTCTTAATCTCTGCAATGCTCTCACAAAAGATCATGCCCTGAGATCTCTCCTGGTGCATGTGGAGGGCATTGGATGAAAGATTTACAGGGACAACACAAAGTCCTTTTCCATTGAGTGGCTTTTCTGTCTATTTAGTGTCAGAGTCAAGTATTCCAGGGGGAGGTTTGCCTGAAAAAGAGCTGTTTCTTTCAAGCCTCTCATCTTAAGCCATAAGAGAGCAGCAAATGCAGTGAAAAGAGTGCCCTGTCCCAGGAGTACGTGTTTGGTGACAAGGGCCAGAGTTCAAGTGGGTTTGGCAGGAAAGGAGCATGATCTGCAGCTGGCAGGTCCCTCTCACATCCTGCACAATCACTGTCATTTCAAGATCCTCGTGTGGATAACACCAATTGCTCAGTTTGAAGCACTTAGAACTGTCACAGAGACTGGAAGGAATCACTTCTGGGATCAGAAGCTGCTTGCAGACCCTTTGCTGGCTCTGCTGAAAGAATGTTCAGAGTGTGGGGCTGGGCTGGCTGGGGGGAGCAAGTCTGCACTGGGAATTCCTGAGAATTCAAGGCTTTGCTCTAAGGACAGCACTGCAATGTCAGGACTGGGACAAAGGTGGGCAGATCTGTGTGCTCAGGGAAAGATGAGGCAGGAGAAATCCCTCCTTTTACCCTTCCCTTCCCCATCCTCACTGCTGGAAGCAACTTGCTGGCCTTGGGACAGCCCCATGATGTGAAGTCCTCCCGAGTTTTTTGCTTTGCTCTGCCACTTCTCTGTGTGAGGCCATGAAACAGTCACTGTCCTCCCCTGCACCTTCAGATGCCCTTTCCCATCCCAGCCTGTGGAATATTCACTCACTGGCCAAGGACTGCCTCAGATACACAACCCCGTGGGGAACAGCCTCACCAGGTACAGTCCTTGATTGAACCCAGCAAATCATCCCTGTGGGAATCACTTCAGGACTCTTCTCCTTGCCACTCAAGAAATTCCTTGGCTAAATGAAGAAATCCTTACTCAGCTGCCCCTTTGGAGGGAGAGGCAGCCATGAAAGTGAGTAATGCTGTGACTTCACCGGGCCTTGCCCCTCAGAACCTGCTGTTTTGCTGCCTGCTCAAACTTTGTCTCTATATTAAGCTGCACATCTTTGATTCCCCAGCCTGGGAAGCTTCCAAGGTTTCTTGCTTCAAGGCTCGTGCTGTGGCAGTGTTCCTATTACCAGCCAGAAAAGTTTGGGAGTTCAGAACGAGGTAAAGTTACACAGCCCTATTAAAATAACAGCCCAGCAATGAGCTCTGCTTTCCCCATCTCAGTAACAACCACTCTGTTCTCTTCCAAGAGAAGAGAGTCTTGCTGAAGTTTGCTGGCTGCAGGAGCCTGAGCCCCTGGTGTTAATCCCCAGCCCTCTCCAACCCCGGATTTCAGCTCCTTGCCATGCCTGGCAGTTCACAGTCAGGCAGCAATGATTTTTCAGGCCCATTCAACCACTGTGCTCAAATTCCCTGGAAAGGTCTGACCGGGAGATGAGCCTTTACTCCTCGATGTGACTGTGTCCCTTCCAAAGTGGGCTGTGGGGGGGTGGCAGTGACAAACCCTGCTCTGGGGTGGCCATGCAGCACAACAGGGACAGGCTGGGTCCAAGGGGGGCACTTTCCTCCCAGTGAACACAAGGAAGCCACTTCAGTACCAAAACACCGCAACTAAAAGAAGCAGCTTTTAAAGAAGCATCATTTATCTTGTTGCTGTGCCACAAAACCAATGCTGCCTCTGCACTAAACAGCCAGGAGTACCCTCTGTGTTGGGCAAGAGATCACAGAATGTCCTGAGCTGGACCCACAGGATCACCCAGGGCAGGTCCTGTCCCTGCACAGACACCCCAACACTCCCACCCTGGGCATCCCTGGCAGCGCTGCCCAAAGGCTCCTGCAGCTCTGGCAGCCTCGGGGCCGTGCCCATTCCCTGGGCAGTGCCAGCAGCCTCTGGGGGAAGAACCTTGCCCTGAGATCCAGCCTGGCCCTCCCTGACACAGCTCCAGCTGTTTCTGCCCCTTTGACAGCCGCTTTTTTTTTTTTTCCCTTTCTCCTTGTTTTCTCTTCTCTTGCATGCAGCTGTTTCCCTTGACCAAACCCTGCACATTTCGTGCCTTCCAAAGCCCCAGCTCAATGTTGGGCTGGAATTTCTGAGCCCTCCCTGCCATGCCAGCTGCTCTCTGAGCACACACCAACACATTCCTGAGGCCGAACTGGGCTGTTACTTACTGGAGCATCGTGTTACAGGCATTTGCAAGGGGCCCCTGGCACCTCAGCTGTCACTGGCTTAAAATTAGCAGAGCTGCTGGGTCTGGTGGCTCTGCACCTCGTTGTGACAGTGCTGTGTAAAAGACAAGGTCCCAACAAGATTTTGATTCTGCTCTCAGCAAGATGCTGCAGAAGAGCTAAGCTTAGACATCATTTAATCACAGCTTTATAGACCTCTTAAAGTACCATGAAAGAAATATGTTCCTCAGCCCAGGCAGCGCATTTTATTATGCTCATCCAACAGCATAACCTTAGTTTAACTCCAGGTTAATGAAACTTAGGGTAGCACTGAAAGAATAAAAAGTGCCAGGGAGCAACGTGAATCCTAAATCTACATTTTTCAGTGGCACAACCTTAGATTTGACCTCGGGAACAGACTTGCAAAAACGAAAGCCATCTGAACAAAGAGTTTTGCTGGAGACTCCAAAATCAGGTTGAATGCTGTGG
Organism: Thryothorus ludovicianus; assembly: GCA_013397245.1. NCBI lineage: Eukaryota > Metazoa > Chordata > Aves > Passeriformes > Certhiidae > Thryothorus > Thryothorus ludovicianus. Next base: position 143,042 of record VZTB01000135.1, read on the forward strand.
GAGTTCCTGGACACAGACTTGTCTTTCAATCTGTGATGAAGGGTTCACAATGAGGCTTGTGTTTCCTCTCTTTACCTCACAGTGGTGGGCAACAACTGCCTGCCAGGCTTGGAGCAGCTTTCTAGTGCACCACTTCAAATAAACACACTCACTCCTTCCCCATTAAAATATTCTGGGAAGCCTTTCCATGAGAAATGCTTCCATGGGCACTTTTTAAACGAGCAAAGCTCAGGGGAGCCATAAATTGCTGCAGCAGTGCAGTAAGGGCTGGGAGGAACCTGCCTGTTCTTGCCTAGGCCAGGGGTGATCTGAAAGCTTTTGTAGTCAAAGGCGTGAAACCACAGGGCTTCAGATCCTCCCTGGGGCTCTCTCAGCACTGTCCCTGCTCAGGTACAGCACCTGGAGCCTGTGCCAGAACTGCCAGAGCTGCTGAGCTCCCAGCAGGAGAGCAGAGGCACACAGCACTGGGGAAGCAGTCCTTGCCCTCATGCTGGGTCCTGAGGCACAGTGTCCCCAGGGTGTCCTTCCTCAGACAGCTCACACCATGGTTCAGGAGAGACCTCAGCTACTTCAAGGACAGGGGTGCCACCCACTAGGTCAGGTGGCTCCAGTGCCCATCCAATCTGGCCTTCCTAATTTCTGCCCACCCCTGTAAATCCTCTCCATCCCAGTCCTTCTCTCTTCCTCCTCTCAGAGATTCAAACCTCCAGAGCCCTGAGCTACCCTTTGCTCCAGTCCCACATAATCCTCTCCTTTGCTGCTGAGAAGCTCCAAATTCATCATCCAAACCCTCTCAGATCCATCCCAGAGCTACCACTGTTCCCAAATCTGTGCCTGACCCAATGGAACCTCACCCCCAGCCTGGGGCACTGCCCCAGCCCAGCTCCACAGCTGCCCTGTCCCACTGGGAGCACGACTGCATGGCTTGCTTGGGCCATGAGCACAGCTTGTGTGAGAAGGGGACTTTAATTGTGACCCACTTGGCTTGTGACTGCTGTCCCCAGCCCTGTGGCTCGCTGGGAATGAGGATCACTTGGCTGACATTTGCGTGCAGGAATGCACAGCACATCTCTGCCTTCAGCTGCACTCCTCAGGCTGGGCGGGAGGTGAGGGAAGGAGCTGGACTGTGGATTCCTGCAGGAGATGGAAAGTGGGGAGAGACAGGAGCTCCTGCCCAGATCCTGCAGGCAGAGGTGCAAACAGCCCCAGCTGTGCCCTGACAAAACCACCATGGAGCAGAGGAGGAACCAGCTCTGATGTGAGAGATGCTGTGCTGGGCTCTGCCTAAGGAGGCAAAAGCCTCTTGCAGACCAGGAAATGCCTGGAACCAGGAATCCTTCTTTCTGCTGAAGTCATGCTGATATGTTTGGAGAGGAAAAGGCCCTGGGGGACTTCACTGAGACCTTCCAATTCTTACAGGGAACTTACAAAAGAGGGAGAGCCACTTTTTGCATGGGCAGGTACTGATAGGACAAGGGGGAACTAAAAGAGGAGAGAATCAGCTTGGAAATTAGGAAGAAATTCCCTGTGGGGATGGTGAGGCCCTGGCACAGGGTGCCCAGAGCAGCTGTCAGTGCCCAAGGCCAGTCTGGACAGGGCTTGGATCAGCCTGGGACAGTGGAAGGTGTCCCTGCCCATGGCAGGGGTTGGAATGAGATGAGTTTGAATGTCCATCCAACCCAAACCATCCTGGAATTCTATGATTCCCTGTTGTTTCACCACCAGTGCAATCCCTGTATTCAAGCTAACCCTGACTGCCTTAGGGTGGTTTTATTTTTGCAGTGGATAAATATGAGCCATCCAAGCCCTTCTGTTCTGCATTCCCACCCATGAGCAGCACAGAATTTGGAAGGATGATGCTTGCCACAGCTGAGTTCCTGTATCTGCAGGGAGCTCACGGGTTCTGTTTGCCTTGAACCTCCAGGATTGCCAACCCAAATCAGGGCTCTGCCGTGCTCCCAGCCAGGAACAAACCCTGTCATGCAGAGTTTGCAGCCAATACAGGAGAGGCAACACATTTCCCACATTATAGACTAGAAACAGAGACTTAAGGAGCCTATTTAAAGTATATTTAAGCTCCAGGAAAGACTTTCCTTGACTTCCCCAGGTTTTGGATCCCACTCAGGGAAATTAAACAAGTTGCCAAAATTCGCACAGTGAGTTTGTAGAAAAGCCAGAACCCAAAAGCTGGATTTGCCAAGCCCCAGCACTCGTGCTCCAGCCAGCCCGATGCTGGAGGTGCTGGAATGGCAACAACAATCTGCTCGAGTGTGAAATCCTCGCTGCCAGCCTGGCAGTGCTCTCAGTTCCCTGACCTGCTCCATTGCTCACATCCAGGATTTTCCTTGAGCAGGCAGGGATTGCAGAGCAGAGCCAGCACTTATTACCAGGCCCATGGTAATTCCTTGGCCTTTAGGGAAAAGGGAAAGGTGCTCTTTTTCAGGGATTAAGATTCCTTGACATCACCAGGGGGCTTCATGGTGCCCCAAAGAGGCAGCCTGGGGCAGCTCTGGCAGCAGACTGTCAGGCTCTGGGCTCTCAGATGGATTTGCCTCCCTGCAGGATGCACCCCAGGGATGTTTGCTTTGCTGCAAGCCAAGCTCAAGTCCCGAGGGTCAGCAGGCACTGCCTGCCCCTGTGACCCTCCCCCTCAGTGTGAGAGGATGAGGTGGGGGACACTGCCCAGCCAATGTATTCCTTTCACTGCATCAATTAAATCCTGAGGTTTCCTCCCTCTTTCATCCACAAGTGAGTTTGGCATTGGTTTATTTGTTTGTTAAGCTGCACATTCCAGCTAAGGGGCTTTCCCTAAAGAAAAATAGTTGCTGCCTTGGACAATGGATTATTTGGAATCACTTCATCTATCAATAAAATGCAGCCTTCTCTGCAGGGAAATGCAGCAGCAATTTAACAGCAGGGGCCAGGGAATGGAGACAACTGCAAAGAATGAGCAACTGCACCAAGGAAAACTGCAAAGAAAACTGAATGTACCTAGGCACAAACAGACATTTGATTTTGGCTAAGGTGTAACAGGCAATTGTTAGAAAAGCCTCACTAAAGCTCTTCTGACTAAGTGCCCTTTAGTTTTGGATCTGATAAAAGCATCTTCTGGAGAGAAGGTGAGATGGTGAATCTATTTGAAGCAAGCAATTTGGAAATCAAGTATTCTGAGGGGATTTATTTAAAGATCTTGCCACTGTTCTGGGTTCTGAAGCTCTATTTTTATGCCTTTGTTTTCAATTGAAAGAGAACACATTATTCCAACTGCCCTATGACTAGCAAAGATGATTATGAAAAAGAAAAGAAATGTGCATTTCCTTCTCCTAGCCGAGGAATTTGCATGTTGAAATAATGGATGTGAATCCTGCAAAGCAGAAAGCCCAGACATCTGTGGTGGCACCATCCCCCAGCACTTTGCTTTGTGTGGGGGATGCAGGAGACCAACAGGAGCCCACGAGAAAGGGCACGGATTTGGGGAGAGTGTGCTGAGAGTGGGAGCAAAGGTCCAGGATCCCAGCCCTGCTGCATCGTGGCAGTGCCTCAGTCCTGGCTCTCTAAAGATCTGGTCCAAGCCTTGGGGTTCCTCCACTGCTGTCAGTGCTTGGTTTGCTTGGGGCTGCCCAGGGGAGGGGCCTCTTTAAGAGACCACTTTAAAATCAGTAATTTGATGGCTGAAAAGTGTTTCTTCTGCAGCCCAACGGTGAACATGAACATTTCACGTGGCCCACAGGAATGTGGGGGATGTGAGGAGCAGCAGCAATCACTGAGCAGTGCAAGGCTCCAAAGCAAAGCAGCCCCTCAGCCCTGCCAGGACCTGCCCGGTGCCCACCCATGCCCAGGGACAGCTCACACAGCCTGGCACAGATTCACACAGCACTGATGGCAAAGATAGAGGTTTTTTTTTCTCCTCCTACACAGAGAAAGAACAAACCTTCAATTTACCTCAGGAAAGGAATGAGCAGCAGGTTAATCAGAGTCTCGAGGGAGCAATGGTATGGAGAGCAAATACTTGTCTTTGCTGTTTTCCAACACCAGAACAAGTTACAAAAAACCCAGTGAAATATTGAGTGCTGAACTCAGGAGAATCTCCTGTCCCAAATTACAGCAGCTCTGTGGGAGTCTCAAACTCAGGATGGCCAAGGTTCTGAGCATAAAACAAGATACTTTAATGAAATATGAATTCAGGTCTACAGAGATTTTTTAAAAGAATTTCAAATCTTGTTTACAAGATGCAAACAGACATCAGCCAGTAAAATGGAAGGTTGAGGACTCCATGAATTTGGTCAGACTTTTTTCTCTTGCATAAGGAAAATAACAAAATTGAGGGAACCTCAGGAGATTTTTTTTGCCATTTCTTTCAAAACCAGGGAAGAGGTAGATGAGATGATAACACATGAAACTGCTGAGCACAGTCAATCTTGAACCAGGGTGCAGCACCACAGTTCTGTGGCTCCTTGATGTCATCACAAGATCTCTCTAAAAGTTGTTAGATTTGTTTCACAGGGAGTAAATTGTTCTAATAAAGCATCTCACTGAAGACTTGAGAATATCTCAATGAGGAATCAATACCCAGTAATGTGTGTCAGTGTGAGCTTGTCAACAACAGGTGCAAGCAAAGAAAGAAGGTTAATATTTGGGAAGAAATAATATTTTCACTAAACAAGCAGCTTTAGAACAATGATGCACCTCCACTGCATCAGCAACTGGTCCTGTAAGAAAAAGCAAAGAGGGGTGGGGGGTTGATGGTGCATTTCAAGTTTTTCTACATTAAACATTCCAATTTTCTCTAAAGTGGATCAAAAAGCATTCTTACATTTGACAGACAGTGCCAGGATAAAAGCTCTGTGTCTGCTCCCATTTGAGACGTGTGCTGTCAGTGAGGGAAGGGAAGGACACATCCTGTTTGTCTCCTGCTAAAATACTCCGTGTTTGAGCCACAGAGTGAAAACACCAGGATCTCCACAGAAACAGGGATAGAGGAGTGGTTGGGGAGGGTTTTCTGAAGAGTTGAACCCTTAGAATCAGTGCATCATGCAATGGGTTGTGTTGGAAAGGATTTTAAAATTCATCCCATTTCAGCCCCTACCGTGGGCAGGATCACTTCCCACTATCCCAGGTTGCTCCAAGCCCCATCCAATCTGGCCTGTCTCTAATTCCCAATGCTTCCTTGGAGAGAGGATCTTTGCTGGACAGGGAGGCACCCAGAGAACAGCTGGGTAGTTTTTTATTTACAGAAATGTTTTGAAATGAGTGGAATTCCCAAGCCTACCTCGCATTTCCCTCCAGCCTTGCTTGTGCCTCCCACAGGAACTCTGTGACCAGAGAATCTCTGTCCCTCCCTGCCACACCATCCCCAGCCACCATCCCTCATCCCAGCACTGCCCAGGCCCCAACAGGGCACAGGGAGGGGGCTCTGCCCTCCTGCTGCCCCATTTTCTCTGTAGGACAGGCAGAGCCACGCAGGTCTTGGCAGGGCACAGCAATCCCAAGGCACTGACAGCTCAGGGACAGCACAAACACAGGCCCTTCCAAGCACCCTGCAGGTGTAACATATCCCCCCTGAGCTCAGCCATCCCTCTGCACCCTCCTCTACAGGTCAGAGCTGAAGATTTCCAAGGCAAGGGGTTTGATGGGAAGCCTCAGGACTCTCCAGCTCATCCTGCAAAGGATTGGAGCCCTCTCTTGGCTTTCAAATGGGCTCCTTTGAAAGCAGCAAACTTCAGAAAGGCTGGTGAAGCCCAGCTTAGGAGGATTCCTATCTTCCTGCACATTCATTTCTTCCTGAGTTTGGATCCAGGCTCAGAATGAACCTGCTGCTCTGCTCCCACCCTCTCCCGCTGTTTCCCAGCAGAAACCAGAGACCAAGGCAGAAATGGTGTTGGCATGGTGAAGGAAATCCATCTACACAAAATCCAGGAAGGAAAATATATTTCCGGAGGAGCAAGGAACCCTCTCATGGAAAAGAGGAGACAGGGATAGATTTAATAAATTGCATAAATCAGGTGCATAGCAGGAAGGAGCCCGAGCAGAATCTCACACCAGGAGGAGTAGCAGAGGCAACTCTGGGGACTGAGAGATCCCCCTCCCTCCTGGAGCAGTTCCAGACCCCTCAGGGAATGAATCCCTGAGCCCCAGACACTCCTGCCATGCCCCTCCAGCCACCAATTCCACAGGGCTGGGACGAGGCAGCAAAATCCATTGGCTCCAGGAACCTGCCATGTCCTTGGACACACAGGGGTCTCATTTAACACATGCAAGTGTCACCCTGTCTCAGGATCAGGGAACAATATAACACCCAGAAAATGGTGAGCCAGAAACAACAGGATTGGTGCTCAAAAAGAGACATAAGCAACTTAACTGGAAATATTTTTGTCTAAAGCAATGAATGTGACAGTACATTAGGAAAATTGAGGGCTTTTGCTGATTAATATCCAGGAAAGAAAATGGTCTAGAAGGACAAAGGTGGGGATTCTAAAGGATGAAAAAGGAGCCCTGAGTCTCTGTCTCCACACCCTGTCCCAGGTGAGTTCAGGCACAATCAATGTTCAGCAAGAGAGAAGAAATCTGAAGATTTGGAGGCATTTACATTAACAGAGAGCACTTAGAGGTACCAATTACACCAACAGCATCGAGCAAGGGGGTTCTTTGTTCATCAGGCCTGAAACTAAACGTTAATTGTTAAAGATAGGGAAGATACAACGTGTGGGCGAGCCCTTCCATTAAGTTCTCCTGCTTAGCTCTGAAGAAGCAGCTATTTTAGTTTTAAATCACAACTTAAACCTAAGCAAGAAGGGTCTGATCCATCCTGACAAATCTTATGTTCCTCCATTGCTTATATTAATTTGAAAGCCACCTTTTACAGGTGCCTCCTTATCTCCTTATCTTTAGGTACAACCATTAAGCAAAACGTTTATGCCCAGCCCTCTGTGAGAAGGTCAGCCCTTCAGATGTGCTTAGTGGCACTGTGCTCCGTGTCCTTCTGTCAGAAAACGTCTGATTTCAGAATTGCATTGTTTGTTTTGAAGGAAAGGGCAATCCAAAACGGGACGTACTGAGAGTTTGGTGAGTGCTGCTCTGCTTGCCTTTATTTTCTTTCCTCTTTCCAAGCATTTCTCATTCTTTGGATCTGGTAAGTCATTTGAGAGTGGGCTGGATTGCAGTGCCAGCCCCGAGGTGGGGTCTGGCAGAGGGGAGGGGTGACTCCTCAGCCCTGCAGAGCCTCCCTGAGCACTGTTGGTTTGCTGTGCACACCGAGGCAGCTCCTGCTCCATCATCATCGACATCCAGGCATCTCCCCCAGAGCCACTTCCCAGGACTGCAGATGAGGGGAACAGATGAGGCTCCAGAAGATGTCCTGAGTGAGGAACAGAGCACAAAGGAGCCAGTGCAAAGTGGGAACACATCCAAGGGGGAAGCCAGAATTACCTCAGCACCTACAGCGAACCAGACAAACCCAGGACATGCCACAAGCTCTCTAAAATGCCAGGGAATCACAGCATTATCCCTCTGTTGCATAAATGACATTCAGAGCATGCAGAACTTCTCCAGAGATCAGTGCAAGGGCTTGTCAGGATGTGACATCTGTCCCATCACATCCCCAGCCTGTCACCACGGGAGCAGTGCAGCCAGGGGGTGGCTGGGGAAGGATTCCAGCACAGCACTTCCTGACCTTTGTTCTGCACATCTGCTACCAGGAGATGAGGGAGAAAGTGCCCAGCAGAGCCATGAAAACAGAATCAAGAAAGATCTGTCTCACATTTGCTTCTTTTGAATAACCAGAGACAGCTGCAGGCTTTTCCACTCCTAAAAGCACAAGAACTACAACATTGAGAAAGATTTTTTTTTCCTGGTGATACAACAGAAACCTATCCAGCAGCAAATTTTATAGGAAAAGCCAGACAAATCCTGTTGCCCAAGTTTTCAAGTCAAGTCTCCACATTTTCTAGTAAATCTCAGCTTTATCCTGTCAGGAGACAACAAATCCCAGAATTATGGACACTAAGGAACTCCAAATGCTTCCCCTTCTGTCCAGTCTGACACATCCCCTGTGCTGCTGGATCCAGACAAGGCAGAGCTTCTTCAGGAGTTCCCATGGGATCACCAAGATCCCTGCTTGGCCTGCTGGGTTGTGAGAAGATAAAATTTTTGGGAGGGTTATCCACATACCCATTTATCCAAATAAAAGCTAAAGAGAAGTAAACCCTGAGTTTGAAAGGCATCACCTTCTTCCACAGAGGTAAAGCAACCAAACACTTTGGTCCCCAAGGCCAGCAAGGCACAGTCACTACAGCAGGTTTTGATGTTCACCTGCTTGTGAGCACAGCTATTTTTAGTAGGTCATTTATTTGAGATCAGGCTCTGGGAATATCCATTTCCTACTCAGCTGGGCAAATCGGGCTGTGTTTGCTGCTTGCTGAGTTTCTACACACATAAAACAGCTTGGAAAAATGTGGGTGAGGTAAAGGGAAGCGGCCCCCAGGCTCCAGGGATGACACAGAGCTGTCACATTTTCACCTAACACCACCACTTGCCTTCAAATGAGTTTTGCATGCCCAGGGACAACACTTTGTGTCAGGGCTGGTGTTGCACACACTGGGGAGGGATTCAGGCAGCAGGAAAGGGGGCATCAGCTACAGCATCTCACCCAAAATCCACAGCTCATTGCACCCAGACTTGTTGCTTCCCAGTGCAAATCCTCAGCTGGAGAGAAATGGCAGACACACGAATATCCTGTGGATCCTGGAGTGGGATCTGAGCCAGCTCTGTGGGGAAATCATTCCTGGTTTGTCTGAGCACAGACCCAGGGTCTGGGGCTGTGCAGTCCTGGCCCTGCAACTCCAACCCCTGGGAACTGCCCCAAAATGTAAACTTCAGCATCTGCTGTGCTGCCCCCAGGAAGGGACCAACCACAGGAGCCTTGGAATCTTGCAGGGCACAGGGACAGATTCCATTCCATGGGCAGCTGTGCCTGGAGCCAGGCTGGGCACACCCTGGGCTCTGTTCTGCTGCTTCACACCTGCACAGAAGATCCCTGGTGGCACCTTAGGTGAGGTGGAACACATTTTTCTCAGTTTCCCCTCTGGATGCCACCAGGAATTACTCTGCCTGTTCTTTTATTTAGGTTTTGGTGGCACCTCAGCCATCCCTCCCTCCCTGAGTTGGTCTCTGCTGTCTGAATGCCCTCATGGATCACCTTGCACCATCTCCCTGGGTTCCAGTCCACAGGAAGGCAACAATCCATCCCTTATTATTTCCTCCCTCAAACACATTTTGTCTTCTCCAGGTCCTCCCCATCCACTCTGAGATTCTCATGAAGGACGATGAGCTCCCACACCTCAGGGATCCCCCCCGTGTCCTGGGGCTCTCATTCCTCCTTATTCAGCTGTACCAGGGCCATTTTCTGAGAGCTCCCCCATCACCCTGAGCAGCAGAAATCCCAGGGGACAGTTCAAGGGAGCAGCTCCTGCTGATCTTTCATTTCCCAGATTCCAGTTTTGCAGCTTGTTAGTGTAGTTACTGAAATAACATTTGGTACTGTTCTTCTGAATCTTCTAGGAGAAAGAGAGAAGAAAAAGGCCAAAATCTCAGCCATGGTCTCCTGATTCAACGCTGAAGCCAGAGCAGTGTGGATATAAAACTCAAGCCACACTGAGGTTCAATTTTCCATCTTACCCTGCTGCTTCTTCCTCCCCAAAATGACCCAGCTCTGAATTTAGACATCCTGAGCTCCCTTTGCTGGGCAAACACAAGCCCTGAATCCCACTGACACCTCTTGTCTCACTTTTAGTTCTGTATTCATTGACATCACAATTAGAGGAACAAAAACCTTTTCAAACTCAGCTGGTGGCAGGAGCTGTGAAGAGACAAAACCTCCCTGAGCCTTTCCAAGGCAGAGTCTGCTCCTCAGACACCACAGCTCTTTACAAAACCCCTTGTTTCTCATGCTAAAGCTTCTGGGGTCAGTGACACGCTGAAAATGGGGTCAGCTGCCACAGATGCAAAGTCTTGCCACTGCCTCCAGACATTTCCCACCCAACAGAACACATTTCAGGCAAGCTTTCAAACAGGCTGTTTGAGTAAAACTCCATGATCCTGCTGGCTTCCAGCACTGCTCACTTTGTTCCTGGCTGTGGGGCACAGCTCAGCACCTTGATGCTCACAGATGAAGAGGCACCATCTGAGCCCAGCAGGCTAAGGGCTAATTGAGGAGAGGTTTTATATTGAGATATATATATAGAGATAGATATATATTTATATGAGCACCCAGGCAAAGGAAAGGATCCCACACAGCATCTGCCTACCCATAGTGTCCAGAAATCATAAAAATAAATGGACCAAAAAAAAAATAAAGCAATGTAGAACTTGCAAATAACAAATCAAATGTAACCAAGACTACTAAAAAAGTGACTTGCAGGGGAGAAAAGATGAAGAGGAAAAGCTGGAATTCATACTTAATCCCATTTCTGCAGGATGGGACGTGAAAAGAGAAGATCAGGTTCTGTGCAGAGACGAACAGGGCCAAGGACATTCCTACAAAGATCCCATACCTGTAGCCCAGGTATATTTTGGGCTCTCCTGCAGCAGTGGCAGGGCTGGGCAATGTGTACCAGCACAGAGTCATTTAAAAGCTTTCATCAGAAACTTCACAGAACTGTTACTGGACTGTTCTTGCTCCAGCCCAGAAAGGAAGGCTGGATGCTGCTCTGTGTTTCAGGAGTGGAGAAATCCATGGGGAGCCAGCAGTGCCTGGGACAGGTCTTTGGAGCCCATTGCCAGTGAGGCTCAGCCTGGCAGCTCCCTCAGCCCATCCCGTGCCACTCCCAGGCAGCCACAGCCTGGCTCACCCACTCAGCACACAGAGCCACAAACAGCCAGAGCAGAGGGAACAGGCTCAGCACAGAAGGCCCTGCCAGGGGAGCAGGGGATGAGGCAGGCACAGGGCAGATCCCAAGGCAGCAGTGGCTGAGCATGGGCAGGGTTCTGCAGCTGGGTTTGTCTGCCTGGCCAGCCCTGGCACAGCCAGGCAGCTCCGTGCTGGGGAATCCCTGTGCCATCCACACCCTGCCCTGTGTGGGGGGCAGGACAGAAACTTTTAAGAAAACCCAATCCATGGGTGTATCACAGAATCCCAGATTGGTTTGGGCTGAAAGGGACCTTAAATCTCATCTCATTCCACCCCCTACCCTAGTCAGGGACACCTTCCACTGTCCCAGGCTGCTCCCAGCCCCAGTGTCCAACCTGGCCTTGGACACTGCCAGGGATCCAGGGGCAGCCACAGCTGCTCTGGGCACCCTGTGCCAAGGTCTGCCCACCCTCACAGGGGAGAATTCCTTCCTAGTATCCCATCTATCCCTGCCTCTAGAAGTGGGAGCAATTCCTCCTCGTTCTGTCCCTCTATCCCCTGTCCCCTGGAGCTCTCCAGATCTCCTGGAGCCCCTTTAGGCCCTGCAAGGGGCTCTGAGATCTCCTGGAGCCTTTTAATCTCCTGGCTGGGCATCTCCAGCTCTCCCAACCTTTCCTTAGTGGTTCCTGCTCTGGGCACTTGGGTCATGGCTGCTCTGGGGACAGAGGCAAACTCCTCCAGGTTGGAAAGAGACCCCAGGAGCACGACCTGAGGACAGCCTTTCCTGATTTTGGCACATAGGTCCATCCATCAGGCACAGCACTGACAGAGACAATTGTTCCAGCCTTTATGGCCCAGAAGAGTGCCAACAAATGCAGCAACTCTTATCAGGGAAAGGTTCTTCCCTCACAGGGCACTGCCCAGGGAATGGGCACGGCCCCGAGGCTGCCAGAGCTGCAGGAGCCTTTGGGCAGCGCTGCCAGGGATGCCCAGGGTGGGAGTGTTGGGGTGTCTGTGCAGGGCCAGGGGCTGCCCTGGGTGATCCTGTGGGTCCCTCTCAGCTCCGGAAATTCCAGGATTCTCTGACTGCCCTGTGCCAATGCTGTTCCACACATCAGCCAACCACAGAATGGACACATGGGTGACCTCTGTGCTCTCTCTTCATTCCTGAACCCCTGCACCCACAGAAGACACCTGCAAACCCTTCCCAGCACGTGGGGACCTGGTTTGCCCCTTGCAGACCCGGGTGTCCCAGCAGGAAGGTGGTGCTGAACCAGCAGCTCCCCTTTTATTTAAATCTTTTGCTGAGGAAGGTGCTCGCCTGCAGCTGCCAGTCAGGACATCAGGCTCCTTGTTATGGTGTAAAATATGAAATAAAGGAATCCACTGAAATGTCAGGCAGCAGCCTCTCAGCCTGCCTGTTGTAAAAGAGTAAGTTTAAAATAATAATAAGCAATAATAAAGCCCTGTCATCTCTGGAGTTCTCTCCCTTACATAAAGCTGAATGTGATAAGAACTTACAGAAACAGCCTTACCAACAGCCTTTGGTATTTTTATCACAAAAGGACCTTTCAGCAGCCCTTTATCAGAGGGACAGAGTAGAGGAAACCCCCCTGCATCCCTGGGCCTTTGGGGATGTCACTGGAGCCCCACAAGCTGCTCTGGCTCAGACCATCCTCCCAAAATCTGCGTCAGGTAATTCCAGAGCTTGAGGAACTGCCAATGTCTGGGTGAGATAAAACTGCTGAAACTCTCAAGAGTGGAGATCAGGCTGCACAAGGTTTACAAATAGCCACTCTAATTACCAGCCACTGGGATAGTAAATCAAGTCCACCAGCTCCATATTTCAACATTTGCACCAATACAGGCCTGTCAGAAACCCCTTTTCTTTGCTTTTATTCCTGTCTAATGAGATGGAAGTCCAGCAGCAAGGCCTCCAGGCCTGATCCTGTGCTGTTCAAAAGAGCACAGAGTGTTTTGCAGGGTTACTGAACCATCTGTGCCTTGGCCATTTATTCCTTCAGACCAAAGCTCTCCTTGCTCAGCCTTGAAAGGAATCAAGGTATAGGAAGTCATGGGAGCAGTTCTGAGCTATCACAAGCACTTCAAGGGCTGTGAATTCAGCACATTAGTCAGGAATTCAAACTCCTAAATATCCTCAAATTGTTCAAATTATCGGAATGTTTAGATCAAACATCAAAACAGGCCGTGGAGATAATTTAACTTCTTTTACGCTTCATTTCAAAGTGCTGGGTTTTTGAACTGATAAAATTTGACCATTAGAAATTTCAGCTTTGTGCAGTACAGTAGCAAAGCATGCCAATTAGAAGATGAAAAAAAAAAGGGGGGGGGGGTTGTCATTTTTCTGAAGATATCAGAGTGGCAGCTTTCTAAGGAGAAGATGATTTGAAGCAAAAATATTGTCAGAACAGCAACGTGGCCAAGCTTCAGCAGAACAGCCTTTGGCTATGGAAGCACCAGAGCTCCTGGGCAGCCCTGCTTTGGGAGGTTTGGGGTTTTAGAGAAGTTCAACTCCAGCCCAGAGGTCTGCAAGGCCACGGATCTGACTGACACATCAGCTTCTCTTTTGAAGTGAATGTCAACATTTCGTGACTCAAGGTAGACGTTTAGAAGCACAAACTTCAAATTCACCATTCAGCCCAAGGAGAAAAGACTGCAAAAACAGGGCATGGAGTTAGAGCTGTAATCAGTGTTCTGTGGAAGTGGCACCTTTCACAGGAATCCCCCAGGTCTCCTGCCTTCAGTGAGCAGATTCAGCCTTTACTTCAATACTTTATGAGGAAGAAAAGCCAGAAAATCAGCAGAACAGGACAGTACTAGAAGCTGTGACAGATGCCTGCACAAGGCCAAGAAGAGCCTGAAAACAGGTGAGATTTGGCCACATGTGACAATGGTGGCAATGGCTGAAAACAGAGGGGAAATACCAGCTTAAAAATTGCTGAACCACAACTGAAGCTGAGATAAAAAGGAGCACTGCTTGCTGCTGGAGTCATTTGAAAGTAGGGATCTGTCAGGACAAGGAAACATCTCTTTCACTGGCCTTATCTAGCACTGATTGGGCTTTAGCAAAAGGGGAAACATTTTCCTCCCCAATTGTACATATGTCCCATGATTTATATTCTTTACAGTATTTTTATGAGCTTCTTTAGCACATCATCCAGTGTAATAACAGCCTGGTAATTGTGTTGGCTGCATGTCCTGGCACTTAATTATAATCCTGTCATTGTCATTTCCCAGCTTGTCTAACAGAATAACCTTGCCACGTGGCTGACATCCAATTAAGGGAGAGGAGGGAGAGGAAAAATACACAAATATGATATCAATATAAAAGACAGTTTCTTGATGGCTTTGTGATAATGTCCTTGAGTTACAACTCTGCACTCAGTGCCCACCTCCACCTGCAGGCTTCTCACACAAGATTCTTTGCACAAGGACCTTCTGCACTTCAATGTTTTCTTTAGGATGCCTCTTCTTCCTTTCATTCTGGACCAGCACAAGTGAAGCTCCATCCTAACTCTGGCAAATATTTGCAGTCCTCACAAGAATGGAGATTTTTTCCTTCCCTGGGTACAGCCCCTTGAAATAACTGCCTGGAAACACCCAGTGGAAGATGCAGAAGGAAAAAATGGGTGGAGAATGAAGTGACACCTTGGAGAAGTTTAAAACTGAATCAGAAGGCAGCAATGAGTTAATCCTTAATCCTCTGTGTTCTCTAGCCAAGGTTTCTGTTCCTTGTCTCCATTCTTGCTCTTGCTGGCTAGCACAGCTGATGGGGCTGGCACCCTCCTCCAGCACATCCTTACTCACCAGCTCCCACCCAAAATCCAATTGAGAAAATCTGGCAAATCTGTAATAGCTCAGCTACCACCTCCAGGATGCTCAGTGTGTTCCAAAACACAAATCACTCCTCAAGGCAGTGTCTGTTAATCAAAGCACCCAACATGCAGGACTGAATTCACCCTGTTCATCCAATCTGTCCCCCCCTGCACAGGGGTTTTAAGGGAGTTTGCTCTGGGAACACTCACACAGGCAAGTTCCAATTAATGATGCGTGGCCCTTGCTGCTACAGACAGTTGTGTGTGCTCCCAGCTCCCAACACTGGTGGTAAATAACTCATTTGTGCTTCCCACGCAGCTCCACAGAGCCAGGGTGTGCACCCTGGCACAGATGCATGCAATTTTTTTATCATCATAGCCAGGTATTAGAAGTTCATCATTAAATGATCATTATCTGATCCCACAGCTCGGCATCACCACTAAGGAGACACTGCAGCTGCTTCCCAGCTGTAGGAATTCCAGCCCTGGAAACTCCAGTGAATGCAAGATCGTTGTGTACTCACTGTCCTGTTCTGCAGTGATTATTTATGTAACCAGGATTAATAGGCAAAAAAAGAGCTATTGACAAATAGCACACCTGTAAAACAACAACCTGCAGTGCTGGAAGGTATTAGAATTCCTCACTGCTGTGAGGTCCCTACGCAGAAGTTTACTCTGAGAAATCTCTGCAGCTTTCCAGGAGGAAATTCCCACACTTGTGTCCTATATTAAGCAGAGGTGTGAGTAATGAGGCTTTTCATGGGCCCCTCTTGCTCTTGCCTTGTCCCTGCCAGTTGCCAGCAGGGCCCTGCCCAGGCTAAGAGCCAGAGCAATGTGACTCTGCAGTCATGGCTTAAACATTTCCCAAGCTCTTGTGGCTGTGTTTTTTCTTCCCTGAATAAGAACAAAACCCTGGAAAACAAAGGAAAACAGGAGCTGGAGTGAGAACTGTGGGGTTTGGGGGTACTCATCAGAGTGCCCATCACAGCTGGCACGTGGAGTCTCTGCAGGCAGGAGCAGGAGCAAACAAATGTCCTTTTTCCTTCTCAGGGATGACCATGGCTTTACTGTGAGTTTTGGAGCACTGGCTTCTCTCCCCATGGAGCCATGAGAAGTGCCCCAGCCTGCAGAGCAGGTGGGCTGAGGGGGCTGAGGGGAAAACTCCGTGCAGGGAGGTTTAAGTTCATGGAGAGTGGCAGAAAAGAAAGGCTGTTCCCCCTTTCCATCCAGAAAATCTCACGAAGATAAAATCACTGAATTGAAGCTGGACTTACAAGAGACTTGAGGTGACAGCAGCAGGATTTGAGGAAGAAAGGCAACCTGCAGCTGTGTCTGCCAAGGCACAGCTGACATGGTCAGGGACTTACACCTGCTTGTACTTGTGAGGTGTTACCATGGGATGCTTTGGGGCACAGCCCAACAGCTCCTGTTTGCTCCTGAGGCACCTTTGGCTGGTCCAGTCCCTTCCCTAAAGGCAGGCTGTGCTCCTGATTCCACATCCAGCAGCTGCAGCAGCTCCACAAGAGGACAGCCCATGCTGGAGCACAGTCCTGCATCCCTGGGAGCCTGCAAAGGCTCACCAGGAATTGTTTCCTCTCCGTTCTTGTTGTTGTTTAAAAGGCAGTCTGGTGAAGTGCTGCTTTAATGTAAATTTTCTACAACTTGCATTTAAATTGATTTATGAGTGTGCATACTGAGGGCTGCACCAGCTTAACCAAGGCAATTAAAAACCTGATGTTAGCTTAATTGGTTGGAGGTTTGCTAGCAGCAAAGCTGAGCTGCTGAGCTGCCTGTCCAGGGGCACAGCACGCTGCATTTCCTGCAGTTCCAAAGGCACACCTGCATGCTGATGTCCTGGTTGCACATCACAGCAAATCGACCCCAAGGAGACACCTCTGTGGGAGCTGAACCTCCCCCAGAGTGCTCAGGGGCTGGGACACTGAATTCAAGTTTTCCAAGTGAGACCCACGTGCCCCAGTTGGAATCAGCTCACATACAAAGTGACCCCAAGTGCCCTTTCCAGCTGTTCTGTCAAAACCTCAGGGGCCTCCTAAAACACAAACCAGGTTAAGATCCAAGTTCAGGAATATCCCTAAACCAATGTACTGAGGCTCCAAAAAAAGCTTTTTTTTCAGCCCATTTTTTTTGGTAACTACCTGATTTTTCGTACTTAATTCTTTGTCCTGCAAAACAACTTTCCTTGTCCCTGGTGTAACATAAGCACCTCAGTTTAATGGCTCAACCTGCTGGGAGAGGTGAGCACACCAAGCTGGGAGAAATCCCATCCCCTACTTCACTGAGCCTGAGCTCATTTGCAGATCTGAGTGGGAGCCAAGGCTTTCCCCAACACACCTTTGCTGCTGTGGCACAGAAATTGCTGTTTAGCAGGACACTAAGTGAAAGCAAGCAGGCATTTCCCAACTAAACCACAATGTTCTGAGCTTGGAAAAGTTTTTCTCTGTGTAGCTGATAGACAGTCTGCACATAGGAGCATCTCCCACCATAAAATACCATTCTTTGCTAACTAGAAGCACTTTCCTGAAGAAAAAAAGGGTTATTCAAAGCTAAGGAGGGTAGAAAGAAGCTCCTAATCTTGGTCAGGGAAAGGAAAGGAGGAAGGAAGGGAAAGGAAGAGAAAGGAAAGGCTTAATTAAAGCCAAATTCAATCTCATTTCTTTAAGGAGTCCTCCCTGATCACTATTTCCTGTGTATACATCTCCATTTGATACAAGGATCTCATCTTAAATTCTGCTTGGAAAGCGGATGGTTGTGTCTTAGTGAGAGCAGGGCTTTGCCTCTACCCAGGCAGGCTGAAAATGAGATGGCTCTGAAGAGGCCACTTCTTCTAGTACTCTTAGAAGTCCTTAAAAACCTCCAGCTCCTGCAATATTGCCCATCCAAAATGTGAAGGAGCTCAGAAAAAGAATTTGCCTTCTCCATGACTTGTTTCATGTCTGGGTCTTCAGTACCCATCACTTCAGGGATCTCACATTCACATCTCCATCCCCCACGGTCTCCTGGCACCAAGCTGCCTGTTTGGCAAGAGCCCACACATTTGCCTCAATCCCATTTATCTTTTAGCAATCAGGAGAATTAATTAAAACACCAATGACATCAACACACTCTTTGCTGGACCAATTTATGGGCACTGGGACAAGAAGGAGGGGAATGGAGTAAAGCAAGCAAGGAAGGGATAAAGCAGCAGCTCATCTGCCCTCAGGCAGGGGAGGATACAAACATCAACCACCTCATGGACAGAGCCAGGAAAGCACAATCCATCTGGCCTTGATAAAGAAATTTTGCAATTATTTTGCATTGTCTCATAGTAAAAGCAGAAATTCAGCTTTTACCAAAACAGTTACCAACAGTTATTATTTTCACATTTATCATTTCAGCTTTTGTACCGAGGTCTGGTCTCACTCCAGCCCCCATCACCTCAGTGTTTGGGAAGCTCTCCTCACCCTGGCCTTGCATTGAGCATTTATTGTGTTTTGACCTCTTTGAAGCCAGAAGTTTTACTATGCCCTACCAGCCCTGTTTTCCTCTTCATCCCAGTTATTTAAGGGAACTTTTCCCATCTGATCCACACAAATACCTTTCGTTGAACAGCTGGAGATCAAAGTTAATTTACCCATCTAGAAGGGCTTCACAAAACCACAAAAACATTCTCCCAATTGGAGGTGCATCCTCAGACCAACAAACAGGTGAGACAGGAGCAGGACAGGAATCCCCCACACCAGGATCCTGTTGGAAAGGAACGATGGAAAGGACAAAGGAAAAATCAGAGGAGACCTCCATGGAAGAAAAATAGTGGAGATCCCACTTTACAACATCAGTTTTCCATCACCTCTCCTTATCTCAGATTTGTATTCTCAGTTGTTCCATTTCAGACACAATTTTCCAAGGATAAAATCTTTATTTCAGCAGCCCAGAGCTGACAGGAGCACAGGGGTTTGCCCATCTCGGGCACAGCCCAGGGTGTAACCCAAGGCCAGCCCAGGTGTGGGCTGGCTTTTGGGGGCTGCTGTGGTCACAGAAATCTGACATGAGATTCCCAGGAAGTGCTACTGAAAAGGGCTCTGTCCAGCCCTGTTCTTGTAGCATGACATTTTACAAAGCTAACTATGTGCTTTTAAAATTTTTAATTAAATTTTGTCTTTTATTTAGATTTTAAATTAACTTAAATTTAATTTTTTATTTTTTATTTTCATTCATTTCTGTATTATTTTAGCTACATCTGATGCTGCCAAACCTGAGAGTAATTTTGGTAGGAAACTTCTGCACTGGAGAGCAGAGAAAATCTTATCAACTTGCTTATCTTTCTCTGCCATTAACCCATGAAGATCTCCACATTGTTACCCCTAATGATGTGGAGACTCCAGGGAAAACCTGGCTGGATAAGCTGCAGGGTTCCTCCCACCCTGCTGTGGCCCCTCCATAATAACCCAAAGCTTTATGGAGTCCCATGAACTCCAGGAGCTGGAAATATCAGGTACCACAGGGCTCACCAAGGACAGGCTCTGCCCAGGCCTCAGGGATTTGCTTCTGGCCATGGTTTTCCTCCTTTGAGCCCTTCAAATAAAAGAGAAAGTTAAAAATGCAGCATTTGGCCTTGCACCACCCTCAGGAGCACATGAGTCCAACATCATGGGAAGTTACCCTTCCACAGAATCATGGAATCCCAGAATGGTTTGGGTGGGAAGAGACCTCGAAGCTCAGCTCATTCCACCCCTGCCATGGCAGGGACACCATCCACTGTCCCAGGCTGCTCCAAGCTCCAATGTCCAGCCTGGCCTTGGACACTGCCAGGGATCCAGGGGCAGCCCCAGCTGCTCTGGGCACCCTGTGCCAGGGCCTGCTCACCCTCCCAGCCAGGAATTCCCTCCGAGTATCCTATCTATCCCTGCCCTCTGGCAGTGAGAAGCCATTCCCTGTGTCCTGTCCCTCCATCTCCTGTCCCAGTCCCTCTCCAGCTCTCCTGGATCCCCTTTAGGCCCTGCAAGGGGCTCTGAGCTCTCCCTGGAGCCTTCTCTTCTGCTGTCCCAGGTTGCCAGCATGCTGCAGGCATTTGCCAAGCCCTGCATGCAGGGATGCAGCACGGGTTGGGAGGATCCTGAATGTGGGGGCTGTGTTTGTGACACGGGATGAGCCTGAGCAGTCCCTGCCACTCCTGTGTGCCTCGCTTTCCCTACTGGTAACTGGAAGTTATTCTGAGATCTCCTGAGCTTAGCGTTTACCTTGAGGAGTGCTGGAGGAAATCTGCTCCCACAAAAATTAGGTCCTGGCTGAAGTGAGGCATAACAGACTCCAGCATAAACCAGTATAACCAGTCAGGGACAGGCTTGCCACAGCCACCAAACCAGGGCATGGAACACTAGAACCACAGCTCCCAGAGGAGACACTGCTGATGGTTTGGGGCTGGGATGGCTCCAATCCATCCCCTCACCCTCCCTCCTGCTCCAGTTTCCAACTAAATCCCAGCAGCCTGTTGCTTTAGTGCACCCAGGTCTCCCTCACAAAAACGTGCTTTATGAACACTTTGCATAATCAATACAATTTTTTGTTCCCCTCCAAAGCCTTGGCCAGCATCACAATGAGGAATCGAGGTCAGGGCACCGAGTTCAGTGCCTGTCACAGCAAAGCAGCATCCTCAATAAACACCAGAGTGCAGGGAGTGCTCTGGCAGCCTCTGCTGAGCTGCCCCCGAGTCCCCAGCCCGTGGTAATTTGTAGGTTTGTCACTTTTCCTGTAAGGATTTTTAAACGGGGATCTGACATTTATATCTGCATGCTCTGTGCTTTGCTGGAAGTGATTAAACATTTCTAATGAGACAACAATAAAATACATTTACTCTATTTGGTGCACTAACTATTTCATGTGGAATGATGTAGTACATGGTGTGATTTCTGTTTCCAAACACTGCTGCCTGCTTAGGGGGGCCCACAAGAGGTTTGTTCATTAGTGAGAACAGGTATAAACAGGGAATGCTGAAAATGCTCCCTGTGTGGGGCCAGGAGAAGGAACAAGGCCAAGATGCTGTCACAGGGCTTCTTGTGGGAAAATGAGGTTAGTTTATTAAAGTCATAATGCACGCTGAGAGCTGAGATCAGCACAGCTCTGCAGAGGCACCAGCTCAGAGGGAAAATTAAAATGCCCCTTGCCACGAGCTCAGCACTGTGCACAAACACCTCTGTGCTTCAGTGGTCACTCTGGGGGCAGGGGGGAAAACCTCACCCTGCAAGTGCTTCTGGTGAGAAATTGTTCTGCAAACAGGAGAACAGAGAGGAGAGGCACTCAGCAGGGCCCTGCATGGAACCATGGCACAGATTGTGCCCACTGGGATCAATCCACTGAGTGAAGGCCGAGGAGGGACTAAAATAGAAGCAGGAAATGAATGGGCTGAAGGCTGAATGCTCTGGCTCTGATCTCTCATGGTGAAAAAAAGTGAAGAAAACAACAAACAACAATAATAATGTACTATATAAACAATGTGAAAATCCTCCACCACGTAACAGAAGACAGCAACAGAAATTTTGGGGGTGATTCAGAAATAAGGAAGATGGATTTTGTGGCGGATGAAGTCAATCTCCATCTGGTTTCTTGAGCAAGACATGAGCTCCTGAAAATTGTCCCTTTGCCAGGAGATGCTCACTAAAAAACACCATTCTGGGCACAGATTTCCATGGCTTTCCAAACAACACTGTGCTCCCAGAGAACCTGGATAATCAGGGCCTGGGCTTTACAGGAGCAGAGAACACGACAGCTGAGGCTTGGAAATAGATTTCCCACCCTGGTTTTGTATTCAGACAGCATCGTATCACAATTAGTCATTGTTTCTTCCAGAAAACTCAGGTCAGGAGCCCAAAATACAGATTCTCATTATCACAGGGACCTTGCAAGTCAAGGCCCTGGGCTCTTTCTGGATGCTTTGACCTCCAAGCCTTTCCTTTCATCACTTCTCCCCTGGATTCTGGCTTGCCAGCTGGGATTTTCCAATACTTTCCCTCTCCTCTTCCCAGCTGCTCCTCTCCTCTTCCTGCTCTGGACATGCAGCCAAAGTTTTTGGAATAGCCAGCCCCTGGTGAACAGTCCTGGACCCTTGGAGAGGCAAGAACTTGCAGGCAGCTGGCTTTTGGAAAGTGCAGTGAAGGATGCAGCCTCGTCTCTCGGAGGAGAAGGGATTTAGGACAGTGAGTTTCATGGATCTGGAGGAAGGAAAGAGCCAAGAAGGAAGAGGTGACCCCACAAGGTGAGGGTAAGCCAGAAGGAAATGCCTTCTGATGGTGACAGAAACAGGATAGGAGCATCCAGGAGGAAGAACTTTGGCACACAGACAGCTGAAGGAAGGGGGGGATTGCTCATGCAAAAGGAACTTACAGGGTTGGAAGCTAAGGTTATTGAGATGCCAGGCCAGAACTCTGGACTTTCCCAGCTATTCCAGTGACAGGACAACTTCAGGGAGGAGTCTCAGGAGTCAGGCTGGTCCCACCCCCCCAGCCACCCTCCCGGCAAACCCACCGTGTGCATCCGGATGCCATCCAAAACCCTGCCTGGGGCCAGCTCTGCCCTTTCCATCTCTGACTCACTCTTGGGGTGGCAGCTGCATCACTCCCCGCTGTGGGATCATCAGCACAGGCACTGCTGGCAGCAGGAACCAGCCCTGGGCACTTTTTGTGAAGTGGCTGTCCTACAGAAAGGGCCCTGGATGTGGCACTCAGTGCCATGGTTTAGCTGATGAGGAGCTGTTGAG
This sequence comes from Thryothorus ludovicianus, assembly GCA_013397245.1. Lineage (NCBI taxonomy): Eukaryota > Metazoa > Chordata > Aves > Passeriformes > Certhiidae > Thryothorus > Thryothorus ludovicianus. Next base: position 165,471 of record VZTB01000135.1, read on the forward strand.
TCATAGGTTGGACTTGAGGATCTTAAAGGTCTTTTCCAATCTAATTCATTCTTGATTCTGTGATTCTGTGACTCTTAGGGGCCAGGCTGCAGGAGCACAGGGGCAGTGTGAGGTGTGAGCTGCTTTTTCTGCAGGGTGCACCATAATCCCCTCCCTCTGTCCCTGTACTCGGCCCAGCCCAACTCCTGCTGCCCTGGAAGAAATATTCCTTTGCAAATGGATGGCAAGGGAGAAAGCTTTTCCAGGCAAGCTGCAGTTTGGGACTGGGATCCCAGCATGTGCCAGACTTATAATGCCTCTGGGTAGTCCTTGAATTTGCCATTATGTGATTTCTAAAACATTCTTTTTTCTCAACACCACTTGGCTTTGTTACTTTTTAAAAGGAGCACAGCTCACCAAGAGCATGGGAAAGGGAATAAATCCACTGTTTCCTGCAATTCAAGCTACCAATTTTTAAACTTACCTTTTTTCAGATCCCAGAGGCATATTAAGACATTTTGCAGGTGAATATTTTTCAAAGTTACCGAGGAAAACCAAAACCCAACAACTTGCCATTTGAGTAAATACTCCCAAATATGACAAATAACAGGAGAAAACTGTGTTTTCTGCCCAAATCCCCAAAGAAAACTAAAAATGGGCAGAATAAGCGTGAAAATGATACCATGGATACTGTAGGCACAGCAGAGATAAAAATGCTCAGAGAAGATCCACCACAGGATATACAAAGACAGAAAAAAGAAAAACTAAGGAGTTAGGGTGTTCCCTTTATTCCTCGACTCTTGCAGAAAAGCTGGGAGTTGTTGAGGAAAGGGAACATCCCCCATTTGGACACTCTGGGAGCTACTGCAGGATTCAGCTCCTGGAGTTCTGTGATTTCACCTGCTATTGCTGCCAACTTTCATTTTCCAGTGCTTGCAACTGCAAAGAAACCTTCCAAAAGCCTTTCATTTTCCCCAGAATTCTGTGCCTGCCTCACTGTCACTCCAGAAAAACTCAGATTTCTGTTTGTGTGGTCAGACTTGTCTGGAGCAGCCCATCCTGCCCACAGACTCTGAGACCCTTCCAGATGAAGAGGATTAAAAAAGCAAGGTAGAGTAGCATTATTATTATTATTACTATTATTATTATTATTATTATTACTACTTTCCATCTGATTTCTTTAATTTAGTTTCACGCTTCCCTTTTGTTTTGTTGGTGTTTTGTGTGCTGGAACATTTATAATCAGTCATTATTCTGGTTGATAGAGAATGCACAATGTTTTAGGAGTGATATGACATTTACATTCACTTATGAGTTATTAGATGTCTCCTTAGGAGCAATGGAGAATGTCAGATCTTGACATCTTGTATTTTGCATGTCACTGAGGTTCCTTTGGATCCTCATAACTTCCCAGTTATTCACTGCAGACTCACAGAGTGACAGAATCACAGAATGGTTTGAGTTGGAGGGAACCTCAAGGCTCATCTCATTCCAACCCCTGCCACAGGCAGGGAATCTTCCTCTGGAACAGGTTGTTCTTACCCTGGGACAGAGGCAATCACATCTTCCTAACATCATCATAATAATAATAATTCCAGCATCCAGCCTGTTATTTGCATTCTGTACAATGCAGATGTAAAACACAGTCCTGGATCTTTGTTCATAGGACCGATGACTTTAAAGTCAAGGATTCTACTCCTGTGAGAAAGAACTACTCAAGGCTGTAAAAACAGGTCTTGGATGCATTGTAAAGGAGAATTATAGTGCTGTTTAACTCTCAGTTATCAGCTGGAGCCTACAGAGTAAAGGAACGGGTACTGTTCTCACTTAATAAAAAATTCCTGTCATTCCCAGCCTCGGCAATGGGTATGAAAGTCCTTCAGGCAGCTGCTGGTTCCCTGTATCCTGCTGCTCCCAGCAGTGCCCATCCAGGGATTGCTGCTCAGCCAGCCTGCCCTGGCAGCTCCCAGGGAATTATTCCATGGGATCAACCCACACATCCATGTCTGGTGCTGCACAGGGGCTTTGAGGGACATCAGCCATGTCCTGGCTAAAGGAACTGCCTCCATCCCCACAGGATCCAGTGACGAGGCATTATGGACAGGGAGCCTGCAAGAGGCAGAGAGACGTGACAAGAACATGACAGGACAAAGGGAACAGCTTCCCCTGGCCAGAGGGCAGGGATGGGATATTGGGAAGGGATTCTTCCCTGTGAGGGTGGGCAGGCCCTGGCACAGGGCGCCCAGAGCAGCTGGGGCTGTCCCTGGATCCCTGGCAGTGTCCCAGGCCAGGCTGGACAGGGCTGGGAGTAGCCTGGGACAGTGGAAGGTGTCCCTGCCATGGCAGGGGTGGCACTGGATGGGCTTTAAGGTACTTTCAACCCAAACCAATCTGGAATTATGTGATCCCTGCAGATATTTGAACATCCAACCTCTCATCCCAAAGACTGGGAAGTTAAAAGAGTGTTTCTAGATGGCACCTCCCCACAAAGCTTCCTTCTGGGAGAAACCAAGATCTCCATTTGGGCCCTGTGTCCTTTCAGTAGTGCAAAAAGTCTCTTAGTGAAAACAATCTCCTGTTGTCTAGCGAGGGTCTGCCTCCTGCTCTGGGTTAGACTGCACAAAGCTCTCAGCAGAGGCATTTAAACCCCGAGTGGCAGGCAGGGAAAGCACACTCAGACAAGATCCACTGTCACTTTATGTCCCCGTGCTCCTGCACGGAGTAGCAGCAGCATTCCCATCCCAATTGTGTAGAGCCACTGCCCCCCAGGCAGGCTGAGCCCCCAGCTCAGCTCCCAGCCCCTGCTCTGGGGCCAGCTCACAGCAGCACTCTGACAAAAGTCATTTTTCTCCATCAGGCAATTTTCTCCAGCCCACTCTGCTGCTCTGTGGCTTTGATTTAAAGCACTGCTCCTGCTCAAAGGAGCACCAGAGCATCCCTACTGCAGGCTGGGAGCTCTGGGAGCAGTTTGGGGCTGCATTCCTCATGGGGACAGGCAGGACAAACACCTGGGGGGAGAACAACAGAGAGCTGAGAGGAGAAGGAAAGGCAGCTCCAGGGATAACCTCTTGTCAAGCAGGTTATATCCAGGTGATCCCTTCCCACTGCTATGGAAAGGGCTTTTCTCCCCCAAATCACTCTGGCAGCTCTCCCTGGTTTGGTACCAAAAGGCAGCTGCAGTCTAAGCAGTTAAAAATTTAGACCAGTCTCATGAGCTAAAATTTAATTTGGTTGTCCCTCATCCTGCTTCTATTTCCCAAGGCCTTGAAGAGAAAAGGACACACAAACCACAGCTTTTAGAACCAAGAAGATACTTCCAAATGTTCCCACAAACTTCCCATTAAATTAACTTTGGTCCTTTGGGGGACTCCCTTTGGTTGGTGTTTTTTAAATTATTGTTGTTGTTGTTATTATTATTATTTAGAAACGCTTTACAGGCAACCTTATCCAACCATACAGTGCATCAATATGCACAATATCCACAGACAGCAGGTTTGGAGCCTGTAAGTTCAGAGAATACAAGGAGAGTGGGCTGTGCAATAGAGGGGCAGAAACAGTAATGGGGGCCAGCTATGAAAACTCCTTCAAAATAAAATGAAACCATTTGAAATAGTTCATTCAAAATAAGGAAAAGAGGTCAAGGACAAGCATTGGTTAAAAAGGAAACAAACTCTGCCAGAGAAGCTGTGGCTGCTCCTGGATCCCTGGAAGTCTCCAAGTCCTGGTTGGATGGGGATTGGAGCAGCCTGGGATAGTCGAAGGTAGAACAAGCTCCTCCAAATCCAAACCATTCTGGGATTCTCTTATAAGCAAAATGGAAAAAAAAACCCTTAGGAATTTTTTTGGAAGAGCTGACTCCAAAGGAAACATACACAGAATCCAGAACTAGAGAGCAGCCCAGGGTGGTTGAGCAGAGATCTCACTAAAAATTCATCCCTAATTCAGATTTAGGTAGAAACTCAGGAGCAACCTGTGCAAGATTGGAACTCGAGGCAGAAGGATCAAGAGCACACAAATTAATGGTACAGGCACATGCAGCAGCTCAGGCAGCACTGGGATGATCTCCCCCTGGATGGAGGAGGAGGAGAGGGGATGGGACAGAAACCACACCTTGGCATCAGCCCAGCTGAAGATCTGCATTCGTGCAAACCAGGAAACAATCCCGAATTCTAAACAGTTGATTTTTATCCTTACTTTAATTCACAGATCTCTATTCAGAGAGCCACTGCTGTGCCCTGTTTGTTGGTGGGTAATTTTCTCTTTGGAAGCAGCAGAGGCAGCAGTCCCTGGCCCCAGTACAAAACTCTGCACAGTTGCTTGGTCATAGGACTGAGTAATAAATTCAGCTCTAGTTTCTTCACAAACTGAGCTCACAAGTTGTGCTTGAAGAGTTTAAGGTGAAAACCTGACACTGTTGGAGTCAGTAGGTGGGTTTTTTTCACTGCCTACCCTAATAACCCAGTAACTATTTACTTTTTCATTTATTTATTAGCTGAATGTTGTAGGCAGTAGTGGTCTAAGCCAAGGCTTTCCCCAGAGTTCATTTAGCTTGAGTATCAGCTGTTTATCGCCCACAGAGCTTGATCAGTCACCTGATCCTACATTTGCACCCACTTTTGTTGCCAAAGATGTTGCAAAACTGTGCAAAATCCCTGAGGATCACATGCTGGGCAACAGAGAGCTTCTGCTCCAGCTTTTCCACACACAGCTGCATGTCACTTCTTGTAATTTCCATTAATATTCAAACACTCCTTTTCTCACAGAACTTTCCACAAACACAATTTACTTCTATGAATGCTGATGAGGAATGGACAGAATGGATCAGAAAATGCTGGAAAATTTGTTATTTTGATTGGAATGAGTGTTCCCACACATTACTCCCTTCATTCAGGCACACACTTGCAGAAGTCATGGTTTTTATTATGAATTGGCTTTAGTTTGCTGTGTTTACTGAACCCACCTTTGTGCCGAGCACTACAAGCAGCAAAGTCAACATGACACCATTAGCAATAATTACAGCTCAGGTTTGGCACCAAAATCACTTCTGACTCTGGCAGCTGCTGCAAAATATGTCAGTCAGAGAGTTTCACCTCCAAGGCACTGCAAATGTACAGCAGGCAGGATCTCTGCAAAATCCCTTCCCTGAATCATCACCCAGCCACTTGCAAGCCAGGGGCTCCTCCCAGGTCGCTGAGACATCACCCCAGGCTTCTGAGAGATCACTCAGGAGGAAAAGAACTTGTGCAGCAGGATCATTACCTCGGGAGGAATTGGAAGGAAGAAATTAGAGGCTGATTTAAAAAGATCATCAGCACTTCTGGGCTGGGCCCCAGCGCTGTGCTGGGCAGGCTGGGACACCTGCATGGATTCTTCTCAATCATCTGGATAGGAACTGTATTTCAGCTATTTGATTCATCCTGGAGAATGTTGAATTACAACCCCTGGGGCTCCATCTGGGGACACAATTGCCAAACACATTTTAGCACATGCTGAAATAGTTACCAGTCAAGAGAATCCTGGTTAATCTGGAATCCTGGTTAATCAGCCAGGCAACCTCCTGAAAATAGCTGATAGAAAATAGCTGATAACCAAGCACCTGCAGGGACTGTGCTGGCAGGGGCAGGGCAGCTCCTGCGTGCACAGTTCATTAAAAGGAATTGCATCCCACATAACCAGAGGTGGATTTAGAATGTACAGACAGTGCCCAGCTTCTGAGATCCTGACTTTGCCAACTCACAAATGCCCCCAGCTCATGGATTCTTGTAAAAACTGAAAGCTGAGAAGGAAAAATATCCTACGGTCCAGCAGCACTGATTTCTCACCCAGTTAATCAGCAGGATTTGGATGTTCTGACCCACAGCAAGTCCTCCAGCTAAGCTATAATGAGGAGCAGGAGGAAGCTGCTGGAGCTTTCCAGAACCTCCAGGACAGAGGGCTGGAGATGGTGATTACCAGTTGTTTACTAGAAGCAGAGATAAATGCCTGATTAATGCCTCAGGACACTCCTTGCCATCCCCATCCTCTCCTAAAGTCTTCTCCAACCCTTGCCCGTGTCCTCCTCTGTCATCCTCAGCAGACCCTCCCAAACCACCTCCCACACCTGCCTCTAGCCCCCAGCTCTCACCTAGCCTCTCTTTTCTCTATTCCTCCTCAATAATCCAGCCCCAAGAGGCTGATTTTGTTGGCAGTCTCCTGCCCTCAGTTGCCTCCAGCCACTCAGAAGCTCCAAGCCTGAAAGGACTCTCCTAAATATACATTTCATGTCTTCCTTGTGCTTCCTCTGATGCAAATGCACCCCTTTGGAGAGGTATCAGTGCTCAGGCACCTGTCACCATTAAGTTGCTTTCCCCACGTGCTGAGCCCAAGCTCTCACTCAGCTCAGGCTGCATTTTAAAGCTATATTTGGAATTTTCCCAGCCTGCACATTCTCCTCCTGTGTCACCCACCCCAGGGGTCTGGCTCCAGCTCCCACCAGGCCTTGGGAATTGGGCTGCACATTCCCCAGGCCCGGACTAGCCTAAGCCAAAGGCTAATGGCCCATCCCAGTCTGCTGCTTGGTGCCAGCATTGCTGTGCCTTTGTCACTGGTTTGGGTCCTGTTTATCTGCCAGGCAAATGGGGGAATTTTGACCCTTTCAGCCCTGGGCTCTGTTCCTTGCCTTGCTGGCACTGGAAGAGGGTGAGAGCACATCCTGCTCCAGAAACAGCACCCAGTAACTGTTGAAGGTCTAGACAACTACTTTAGAGGATTAAAAGCAAGATTCCCACTTGGCCAGCAAATATTTAAAGGCTTCAAAGCCCTGTTTTACAGCCAGTTTGGCATTAATGGGGTGGCATAGGGTGATCCTGTCATTTCGAGAAGCAGCTTGTTCACTTCCAACACGAAGCAGGCCCTTGGTCCCAGTTTTCCTGAGCTCAGCACACCCTGAGGACAAGCCCTGCTGTGCCCTGCCTTGCCCTCTGTGCTGGGCTTGGGCTGGACTCGCAGGGCTGCTTCCTCCTCCTCCTCCTTCTCCCTCCTACTCTTCCTCCTCCCTGACAGGATGTTACTGTGGGACAGGCAAGGACACACACGGACACAGTTTTTCCTGAGAAGGTTAAAACCATTTATTAAAACATCTGGCTCTATATTTATAGTATTTCCACACAGACCAGGGATTGGAGAAGAAGGCTGACCCCTCTCCCATCCCATTGGTCAAGACAACTGCCCATCAGTTGTTCTTCACACCAAGAGAAAGTATGGAAACAACTTCATCTTAACAAAAACAGACTTCTGATAACAACACCCGTGTGTGTGAGAAAGAACTAAGAACCACGAAAAAACAAGTTAGAAAGTGCCTCTCAGAAAACTTGAAAAATGAGAGCGACGCCAGAGAGCTTTGGCAGCACCAGGGTCACATTTCATCCAAAAGCAGCCAAGAGCCACAAAGCAGGCAAGGTTCAGCCGGAGATAAGAAGGAAATCCTGGCTCTGTAAATGGATCTGGGCCATGGCAGTGGCCCCCACAGGGTCTCTGCTCCTCATCCTCATCCAGACGGGCCCTGGGCTCAGCCAGCGCTGCAGAGTCTGCTCGGGGCCATCTCCCACCCTGCTCTGGCTGCTGAACTCTTCCCAAAGGGAAATGGGCAGGGTAAGGAGCTGTTCATGGTTGTTCTGGCCAAGCTGCTTGGGTCCCTCATCCCTGTGACCCCACCTGGCACCTTTGGGGTGACAGGATGGCCAGCACAGAGCTGCCCACGGTGGCCCACACCCCAGGGGGCACAACGTGGGCCATGGCAAACCTCTTCTAAACACTGAAATCTGCTCTGGGCTGTGACCTCCAACCCTGTTCTGCCCAAGTTGAGAGGCCACAGAGCCCTGCAGAGCCTGTCTGGTCACTTGGAGATGTTGGAATCAATCTGCTCCTGTCTGGTTTGACAGGAAAATGCAACAGGATTCAGCATTGTGATCTTGCTGCCACAGAGATGCAGCAGGACTCCAGGTACTGAGGAGGTTTTGGCTTTGGCCAAACATTTGTTTCAATTGAAAACCACATCTTCCACAAATGATTGGAAACCAGGTGGAAAATCTCTGAAGCCCAGGTCTAAGAACAGGCAGAGTTGTTTCAAAATAATGCTCATGAGGAGAACTTTATTTCCTTCATACATCACATATCCAGATGTAAAACTGCCAAGAGAAATTTAAGGAAGTATCTTCCTGTGTGGTGAGGAGACATAGCCAATGCTTTTGGGCTCCATGAGCTCAGGTGAGCTGGGAGGTCACAAATTCTAAACCACCAGAAATTGAATTCTAAAACCTGTCAGGCTAAAATTAAAATCCTTGCAGAGGTGCTGGAGAGCTTGTTACAAGCCAAGATCACAGCAGTGGAGTTTAGCATTTCCCCTACAACTGCATTAACAATAGGTCAGAAAAGGAGGAAATCACTTCCAGCTCCTATTTTGTAATATTTTCATTTGTCACCCTGAATCTTGTCTGGGTTTTCAATCCTGGGTGTGGTTTGTGAGCTGCTCTGGGCTGCTCAGGCTTGTCACGTGCACCAGAGCCAAGGCAGAGAGCTCAGGCCTGCCTTTGGGCTTCCCTGCAGCATCCCAGAGATGCTGAGAAGGACAACGAAGGATTGAGTGGGACAGACCTGCACATGGACCCAAAACCAGACTGGAACAATTAAAGTTCTGAGGTCTAATGCCCACTGAGCTAATGATATTTCTTTACATACTAGGAAATTCACAGATTACTTTGAGGTCTCTCAGAAATCATGGAATCCTGGAATCTCCTGGGCTGGAAGGATCACTGGGCTGGAAGGATCACTGAGTCCAACTCCTGGCCCTGTACAGGCATCCTCAGCAATCCTACCCTGAGAGCATCACCCAAAATACAGAGAGAATCTGGGTTTGCTGAGCTGGGATTCTGCCACAGGTAATGATGTGAGAACACAGCAAAAGCATCAGAGATACTTGCTGTAATATTTAGTCAAAAAATCCCTGTGCTCCTCAGCCCATCCCCTATGGCTCTGCAGGGATGTCAACACATGGAGGGCTCAGAGGGATGAGAAGATGTCTGTGGAGCAAAACTGTGCCAGGAAAGCACTTCTGCCTCTGGGAGAGAGTTCTGTAGCAGGAACCTCACAGATTCTGAGGACAGAGGGACAGAGCAGAGCCATGCTCACCTCCAGAGGGGCGTGTGCAGGGCAGTGACAAATTCCTGCAGAGCACGTTCCTCTGCTCCTAAAAAATGGAGTCAGCTCCAGGCAGGTGGAAGGAGATAGATTGATGGTCAAAGTTCAGAAGAGATTGTCACAGCAGCTTGATAAATACAGCCCATCAGAGCACCAGTGGCATGAGAATGATGTAAAATAATGCTGAGTAAAACTCAGCCACCTCGAATGCAGCTCTGTACAACTCCTGCTCTCTGCTTTCCACCTGCTGGGTTTCCCTCCCAGTGTGTCCAGCAGAGGAAGGAGAGCAGGTTTCTCATCAGATATTTCATTTATCCCCCTATCAGCCCCTTTTCAAGCACCATCTGCCCTCCTGCTCTGCCTACGGAGCAAGAAGGGCAAATTATTTTGTTCTTTGTTTCTGTTCCCCCCAATAATCCTCACTGGGAAAGGTCCCCTGTGCCCCAAAGGGTCCTCAATGCTCAGAGACAGTGCCCAGTCATTGTATGAATCTCAGCTGAGCCCAATAATTAACAATGTCCCATATGGGAATACTTTCCATCTGTCACCTCTGCACACCCTGAGAGACCCCAGCAAGAGAGGAGTGGCAGAAATCATGGAATGGTTTGAGTTGGAGGGATCTTACAGCCCATCCTGTCCCACTCCCTGACATGGGCAGGGACACTTTCCACTGTCCCAGGCTGCTCCAAGCTCTGTCCAGCCTGGCCTTGGACACTGCCAGGGATCCAGGGGCAGCCACAGCTGCTCTGGGCACCCTGTGCCAGGGTCTGCCCACCCTCACTGCTGGAAGGATTCCTTCCTAGCAGCTCATCTAAATCTCTCCTCTTGTAGTTTAAACCTTTCCTCCTTGTCCTGTTGCTGTCTGCCCATGTAAATGTGTCCAGGCAGTTTTCTTCTGAGGGAAGGCTCAGGGTCATCCAGCCTGAGGAAATGTTCTCCTCACTGAGGACAAAGGTGACTCTTTGTCCCTGGGGTCCATTATCCACAACACTCCTGACTTTGCTGTTCCTGGAGCTCACAGGCTCACCTGAGCACGCACTTCCTGCACCTTTTGAGCAGAAAGAGGTGTTGTCATTTCCCAGGCAAGGCCCAGTGGAGTCCCTGACCCTGGGGGCAAAGAAAGCCTCCCCCCACCCAAAAACAGGCACCTGGGGATCACACAGCATGAGCAGTAGCCAGACTGGCCCAGAGGAGCCCTGGCCATGCTCAGTGCTGCACAGGAAGGCAGGAAAACCCCAGGGACACTTCCCAGTCCACCCAGTGGGAAAAACAGCCTTCCTGCTTCCAGTACCACAAGGACACCTCTGGGGTGTGAGCAGGCAGCAGCCTGGCCAGAGGGGAGCAGAGAGCTGGCAACTGGGGATGCTCCACACTGCTGAGGAAGTCAAAAGCCCCTGAGGGCCAGTGCAGATCTGTCCCAGCAGAAAATCCCTCCTTGACCCCACAGCTGGGACTGGCTGTCCCCCAAGCACTGAGCAGGACCTGCCTCCCAGGAGATGCCCAAGCCCTGTTCCCTCCCAGCCTGGAGCCATCTCAAGACCTTCCAAGTGGCAAAATCCCCCCAGACTGCTTGACCTTGGGTGCAAGAGTTCCCACTGTGCCTGGTGGGACACCCATGGGTGCTCTGAAGCATCCCTTCCCATCCCATTCCTCCCGTGGCTCCATGGGGGAGGATGGGGAGTTCCAGGGTTCTCAGGACAGCATTCCCTTGTCTCACCACCGTGATCCAGCTGGAAAGTGCTGGCAGCCCCAGGCAGCTGCAGGGGTTGGCAGTGTCCTCCTCACCCTGTCAGATCTGCTCATCTCCCCCGGGGCTCACAATGTCCCTTGGACGGTGACAGGACCACAGTCCATGGAGGGGCTCAAAGCTGGCCCTGCCAGGAGCTGGCCCTCCAGCAGAGCCCCTCATGCAGCCTGCAGCTCCCTCCAGCCATTCCAGGGGCTCCCCACAGAACTCCTGTGACACCCTCGGGCTGCCCCGTGCTAGCTCTGCCTCAGGGTGAAGTTTTCAGGCTGGCAGAGGAACACGGGAGCTGATTCCTCTGCCCATGTTTGACCTCCTGCCAGGCAGGACCTCTGGCTGCTCCTGCAGGAATCAGCTCCTGAAGGAAGGACCTGAACCCCTCCTTTTGTCCTGGAGCTGGGATGCCACTGGCGTGAGCAGCACAGCAGGAGCTCCTGCTGCTGCAGTGACATTTCCAGCCCCCCACACCCGCAGGGACTGGAGGACTGAGTCTGCTCCCAGCACTGGACAGGTGAACCTGCTCAAAGCCATTGATTTCATGGGAGATCAATGTGCTGAAAATGGAACTATCAGTTTCTGCAAAGGGTGACACACAGTGGCATTTAAGGCAGAGCTAAGTGGAATTGCTCCTTTTGCATGAATACTAACAGGAATTGATTTCACTCTCTGGAGGCCTGGCTTTGTTTATTCAGTGGCCAAGGGGATTTCTGGTGGTTGTCCTCGATTTTGAATGCTTTGCCTAATCTCATGTTTGAAGAAGATGAGAGGGAGAATCAGGATGCCCTGTGTAAATCAAGCCAGGTTTGCGGATGAAGAGAATTCAGCTCTAAAGACAGAGTTAGAAGCTGGACTCCAAAGCAACTTCTGCCTTTTCTCTCTCCCTCTGGCAGCTCAGTGCTGTCTCTGAAGTCAGAGCTGCTCCAGTGGGATGCACACAGCCGAGGACAGCCTTGGTTTACTCAGTCCCAGGGGAACACATGCTCTAGAGACAGGCTGCCAGTAAAAGCCACACGCTTGGCCCTGTGTCCTGAGTACTGCTGGACTCTCCAGGCTCCTTGTTTGAGGTGACACTTTCATCCTTGCTGAGAATTTTCCTTCCAGGATGCTGCGGGCAGGGTGTGACAGGCAAAGCCCATATAAAAGCTGTCTGAGAGGGATTCTTTGACTCCCCACCAGGGTGTAGGATAAACATGTTTACCAAATGAGCAAACCATGGGCAGTGCTGGCACAGAGCACAGGGACTGAGCCAGGAGCTCCTCAGCTTTCCCATCTTGGGTCAGCAAGGGTTGGAGCTCCAGAGCTCCTCCTGAGCATTGCTCACAGCCCACAGGGCATCCCAAAGGATATTGCAGGATTCACCTGAGTTAAAACCCTGCAAATCCAACCCTGTGCCCTCTGGAGTTTGTGGAGAAGCTCCCAGTGAGTCTCCAGAGTGTTTACTGGCTGCAGATCATTTCCATGGTGTTCAGCCACCATCCAGAGAATCATGGAATGGTTTGGGTGGGAAGGGACCTTTAAAGGCCATCTCATTCCAGCCCCTGCCATGGGCAGGGACACCTTCCACTAGCCCAGGGTGCTCCAAGCCCCAGTGTCCAACCTGGCCTTGGACAGTGCCAGGGATCAAGGGACAGACACAGATTGTCTGGGCACCCTGTGCCAGGGCCCCACTGCCCTCACAGTAAAAAATTACTTCCCAATATCCAACCTAAATTTCCCATTTCCAGGTGCCAAACTCCCAGTTTGTTATGAAGATGGCACATTTAGGTCACAGCCAAGGCACACAGAGTCCAGGTGGAAATTCATACTGCTGCTGTTATCCTGGTAACCAAAAACTGCAACTCCAGCCTCACAGGCAGGGGGTAGATGTGTCTTGAGATATTTTTCCTTTTGCCTCATCTGATGATGATTTGCTCATCCTCTTGTTCAGAGAGCATTCATTTAACTGGGGCTGAGACAGGCAGCATGTCAGGACAGTCGGTCTTTCCCACATCATATCCTGCACTCTCTCTGTGTCTCACCTGCAGGAGCTCTGGGGCCCAGCACGACCTGCATTCAGCTAAAAGGAGCTTTAGTCACAGCTTTATCTCCAGAGCTGGGCAGTGCTGCATCTCACGGGTGATGTCCTTATCTGTGATCATGCACACCTCTTTCTGCTGTGCTGCACGAGAGGAACACACAGGATCAGGCCCTTGTGTGCGTGCCCCCAGGCTGGAGGCTCAGAAAAGCCTGCAGCCACACATCCCACACTCAGCCCAGCCTGCCCAGGAGCCAAGCCAGGCAGCAGGAGGGGTGGGACCAAACCCTGCTGTCACCCTCGAGTCAGGATCACCCGCTCCATTGATCACAGCCCCACGGGGTGGGAGCCAATGTTTCCTGATGATCTTGCTGAGCCTTTCCCACAGACTCTGCTGTGCTGACTCTGCTGCTGCCGAGTGTTTCCACAGCTCAGCTCTGCAAAGGAAGAGAGACCTCAGTGTCAGTGCTGAAAAATTCATCCTCACACTCTCTGCTTCAGCTTGCCAGGGATTTTGAGGCCAGAATGGCCCATGCTGATTATCGAGCCTGATCTCCCCGATAACCCAAAGTTCACCTCAGGATTTCTACATCAAAGCCAGGGACTGGCAGCAGAACTGAGTGTTTGAAAAGGGCACTGGACCTCAGTTCAAAAGGCTCCATATCCATCTCTCAGTAACTTGGCTCAGTGATTTAAGGCAGGCCACTGCCCAAAAGTTCACTTTGTTTCTATTTGAATACATCTAACTTTCACTTTACAGCCAAGTCCCTCTTATTTACTGATTTTGCAGTGTAATTTCTACTCAGTAGCAATAACAAATGAACCTATTGTTTTAGCAGTGATGGATTACCCCTGCTTGTCAAAAATGGGAAATTAGAAGGCATTTTGGCTGACAAAAGATGAGTTAGGGATTGCAGGATGCCCATGCCAAGTGCAAGGACATTGGTACTTGAAGCAGTGGGAAGCTGGGGAACTGTGGTGGCTTCAAAGATGGTGATGGATACAGGTGTGATCCAGTGAAGGGACAATGATTGATATGTTTATTATTTGAAGTTCAGTTTCAATCATTTTGACTCATCCTTAAATGCATCAGGGTTTATTTGCACTTAAGGGAGACAAGCTCAGCTAATAGCTGGAGGCTCTGAGTTTTCAGAAGGTCCAGCTCTGAGAAGCACCGAGTAATTCCCAGTCAGGAATTAGTCAGGCTCTACAGCATCACAATCTGTTTCTGGAATGAATAATGCTCAAGAATATGCAGCAGCAGTTTCCTCCTAAATGGGATATTGTTTTACAGCACACACAAAAAAAATTAAATAGGAAAATGAAATCTCTTTTTCTACATTTGTAAAGCTTTTTAGCCAAACGATCCACCACGACCACTATGAAAGGTTTTCTCAGACTAAATCGGATTTTCACACCAGAAGAATAAACAGACTTGGCTTAAAAGAGAAGAAATCTCCTTGCAAGGGTTAAACACCCATTTAATTTCTCACTTTAGTGCTCCCAGGGCCAGTAAAACCACAGAGTTAAAGCTGATCTTCCCGATTTTTAGGACAATTCTTTAGGAATTCATGATTGATGCGTAATCTTCCTCAGGAAGCAGTTCCTGCTGCCTTACCAACATCCTCTCCAGGGCTACTCAGCTGCTGAGACTTCCAACCCCAGCCTGGGGATGGCAGGAGGAGGGAGCTCCTTCAGGCTGGAAATGGCTGCCAAAAAAAAGGAGGCATGGGCTGCAATTCCTCGATTTATCTCCTTCTCCAGGAAAAACTGCTCGGTCTCCTTTAAGGATGACATCTCTATGACAGGATTCCTTTTTAAATGCTATTTTGTTTAATAAATCATGCAAATTCCAGCATGTAAACTAGAGCATTACAGACAGGCTGGTAAATAATTAACTGCTCGTTTGCATGAAGGGGGAGAAAATACTCAATTCAGCAAATCAGGCAGGAAGCTGAGTGTTTACCCTCCCGAGGAATAAAGGGTTGGCTCCTAAAATTCTTGTGAGTGTGCTGGGGTGAGGGGAGAGATGGTTCTGGCTTGAGATATTGGTTGGAGATTGGGAACAGTGTGATTTAACCTGGATAAATGACTGCCTCTATACATGTAAGTTTTGTAAGAAAGCTTTCCTTGCACTTAGGGTTTTTTTGGGGGGGTTTGGTTTCTTGGGGTTTTTTTTATTTTTTTCCTGCCACCCTAAAACTTTAGGAGTGATGGGGTAGGAGACACAAACAGTGAAATGGTGGTTCTAGCAAATGGATGGTTCTGTAGCAAGAACAAAACTGAGTAAATGTAGGAATTATTGATAAATATCTGAACCCACAGAGACATCCTAAAACCTTGTTGGGGCATCCTTTACTGATAATAGTAAAGGAAATAGCTCCAATTCTTACAGTGGTGTTGCCTTCAAAAATTAAAACCCCCAGGGCTTCACAGAATCTGTGCAAGAAAAGCTCCTCAACATATTAGTCACTCTCTCAAGAAGCACCAAGGCCTTTATGAGGCTTGAATTTCAGGGATGGTGGTGTTTGGTGTTGCTGGGTGAAGTGTTTAATCAATTAATACTGAAGCTGCTCAAGATTTCTGTGGTGCTGGATGTTCTCTGCCCTTGGGGCTTCCAGCCTTTGAAGCTGTTATTACAGTAGCCTCTTATTTGGACAATAAAAACAACTAAACAAGGAGTTTGCTAGGCAGAGAGAAAATATCTGCCTTGGCTTTGCAAAGCTCTCTGCATCACGGCCTCTGGACACCCAAAAGTGAGATGTGCCAGCCCCAGGTGCCACCTCTGTGGTTAAATTGCTGTGATGTGATTTACTGGATAGAATCACAAAGGGCTACCAGGCTGTAATGTCTCAGGGAAAAAAACAAAATTTTCAAGAAGCAGAATATGTTAGCCAGAAAAACTTGCTGTTTCCTAAAAAAAGTCCTTGGCTGCCCCAACACTCTCTGAGCAGGCTGCGTTCCTGCCCCTGGGGCCGTAGTTGATGGCTCTGTGATGCTTGTGCATATTATTTGTACTGATTGGAAACTGGATGTGGGAATGAACTGTAGAATCATGCCAGGCTGCCTGGAAAATGGGCTGTTCTTTGGCCAAACAGCCTCTGCAGTGGCTCTGTGGTGTAGCAGCACTGTGGCTGTCATCAGACAAAGCTCTGCAGGTGACTGAGGGTTGAAAGGCAGTGTCTGAAAGTGGCTTGGTCTGTGGCTGACCCTGGCTCAGGCTGCTGGCTGCTGCCTTCAGGGGACACAAACAGGCCAGGGAGGTGATGTGGGGCCAGAGCCACCCCCTGCAGGGCTGTGGGAATGGCTCCCACCCCCTGCCCCGGGTGGGATCCATCCCTGCCCTGCACACCTCTGCCCTCAGGGTAAAAGTGCCTCTGCCTCCTGGAAGGTGTCCCAGCAGGGAGAGCAGCCCCGGGCCGTGCAGGGCATCTCAAGGTGGGGAGATGAGGTTTGGGCAGAGTCTGTCTGTCCTTGTCCCCAGCCTGAGGCTGTCACAGCACCCTCTGCACTGGAATCCAGGAGAATTCCCTTTCCTCGGGAGCTCTGCCCTGCTGGTCCCGGCACTCTGCTGACACAAACACTGGTAGCTGCTCCTCTGGAGCATTCCAGGCTTTCTCTGTTCCCTCCTTCCACCTGCTCTTCCAAGGGGACCCCAGTCCTGCCAGCCAGCTCAGTCTGTTGCTATGGAAATTGTTGTCACAAATGAAGACTTCCCGGCACGGCAGTGGTATTAAACCCAGACATTTACATATGCCTCTGGCTCCGGGGGGATTTGGGTCTCCTGCCTGAGCACAGGCAAGGATGAGGCTGCTTTCCTGTTTCCTGCTGGCCAGGCACACTCAAGGTGGTGGAGGGATCCTGTATGGGCAGCCAGGGAGCACTTCTCAGTGCCTGTCTGCTGGAATGTGGGTCAGCAGCCAGTCCTGCAGCATCAGTGCCTCCTCCTCCTCCTCCAAACACTCCAGCTTTCCCTCTGAAGTGCCGTGCACAGAGCAGCAGTGTCAGCTGCCAGGAGAGAGAAGTTAGGGAAGAGCACTGGAAATAAATGTGCAGGGAGAGCAGCTGTAGAAGCCAAACCTGCTGCTGGGACTTGCAGCCTCCTGGGCTCCCTGAGGGGATTAAAGCTTCCCCCTGGGAAGGGGTTTAGGGGTAACAGGAGTAATCCAAACATGGCATCTTTGCCTTCCTTCCCCCTAAGCATTGCTAAGTTTAGCTGTGTTGCTTCCAAGAAGAACTGCTCAGCTAAATCCCAGGGCCTGGCTTTGAAAATTTCAGCACGTCCCCTGTACTGCAAAATCAAAGCCTCTTCCCTGCTGAATACACCTTTGATCAGAACTGTGAGAAATATTTGCAACCATGTGAAACTTGAATGATTTGGGGTTTCATTACACACTTGAAACTCAGACCATTTTCATCAAAGGCATTGCTAAAGTTCACCAACCCTCCAACAGAACCTTTGATGCTTTATGGCTCGCATTTTGTGTAAAACTCGCAGGTTTGCTGGACTTTTTATAAGTGAAACTAGCTGAAAGTGGCTTTGACTGCATTTTGAGAACAGACACTCCGAGAAAAGGCAGCCAGATTAATTTTTTTGCCTTTAGAACTGCTGCATGCTGTCATCTGGCAATAAAGGGTAATTCTGCTGAACCCAGCAGTCAGGGTTGTGGCTGTAGCTGGGTGAGAAGGAGGCAGAGAACACTGGTGTGGCTGTCCTCTGCTCTTCCCTCCGGGCTGGACATCCCCTGGCAGCAGCAGGCCTTGGAGTCAGCAAGTTGGGCATTTCTCAGTGCCTTGCCCTAGGTCAGCCTTCCACTGGAGCACTTAGAGAGGTCTCAGCTTCCAGAATGTGGGACTCCATGGAGAATGACCTATCTTTGGCCAGGTTCTGTCCTCGACAGGACAGAACATCTCTAAGGGTTCTGCTTCCCAGAACATCACCCACTCTTTACTCTCTTGCCTCACTAGTAGTTTTTGCACCTTCTTTCCAGGTCTGCCACATTCAGAATCACACAGAATTAGGCTGGAAAAAACCTTTGAGATCATCGTGTCAAACCTTTGACCTAACAGCACCCTGTCAGCCAGACCATGGCACTGAGTGCCACATCCAGTCCTTTCTGAAACACCTCCAGGGATGCCACCTCTCTGCCGTCGTCTATGATTTGTCTCTGCATGCTCACAGGGCTCCCTCTCCCTCTCTCTGGAAATGAGATTTCTTCTCAGACTGACAGCCAGGGCTCTCCTGGACTCTGCTCAGGCCAGGAACAGCCTGGCCCAGGCAGGGTGGGTTTTCCCTTGGTCCCTGTAGGGGAAGAGTGACCTCTCACCAAGCACAAAATTCTCCAGCTACAGCACTGCTTGGTCCAGCTCAACTCCTGCTGCTAAGGAGCGGTGAGAGGTGTGAGGAGAAAAGAAGTGATTTACACTAAAGGGACACGGTCAAACATACATTAAGTTTGGAAAATACCTCTAAGATTGAGTCCAGCCACAAAACAGAAGGATAAATGTTACATTTGCCATTTTGCCAGTCACTGGCTGTGTGTGTGTTGTCTTTGCAAGTCTGTTCTCTCCTGCAGATCACTGGGATGTTCCAAGCAGTGTTCCCCACCTGGAGGCATTTGCAAACCTTCAGATGTCAGCAGCCAGAGCCTCTGCTTCGTGTTTTTATCTCCCCTTTTATTTTATGGATCTAACTTCCCTGTGCAAGAGCTAGAGCTTGGCTGGGGTTAACCCTTGGTGCAAAGGCACAGCCCTGATGAAACTGAAATGATCTCTTTTCTTCTGGGTTGGAGAGAGCTGGGAGAGTTACACCTGCATTACATGTGTCCACCTGAGGAGACTTTGCATGTTTAGATACAAACTTTTGATCCCAATGAAATATAATCCTTGGCAAATCACCCGTCTAGCTGTGATACCACACATGCTGCCTGGGGCAAGTGCTGCTGGGGTGACACAAGGGATGCCAGAGGTGTCCAGTGCATTGTGCTTTTTGTTCTAGGTGACTGCCAGGCCATGAAATGTGACTTTTGGCAAGATTTCATCATATTCCATAAGCCAAGTAGCAGGACTTTGATATAATGGTGGGTGTGCCTAGCTTGAGCCTGAGTATCACACTTTGAATGAAGCATTGGGTTTCAAATGTGACCTGAAACAGTACCTCTGGTCCTGGTGCTGTTGGGAGGGCCCTGTTTGCTTCTTTCCCTGCCTTTTCCTCCAGTTATTTGACCTCCTCACCCACACACAGGGCTCCTTTCCATGAGAGCAGAAGTGCTTTATAGCAGATCTGAGTACTCCTCTGGTGGGAGCAGAGCTGTAAAACCCAGCAGCAGAGATTGGCTCTGCATCAAAAAACAGAGGATCTCTGACTCGGACAGGCTCCCCACTATCCCTTTGTCCCATGAGAAAGGGTAGCTGTGGCACGGCCACCATGGCCAGCTCCTCTGAGGAGTCACCCAGCACGGGTTGTGGATAAAAAGGCAGTGAACGAGGTCCCTGGGTGAACTGAAACACCTTCACCTGCTCGTGGTGCTGCTGTCCCTGCTCAGGTGTGCTGGGGTCCTGTCACTAAACCCATGTCCCCCAGATGTGCCTTGCCTGTGCAGCCAGCCTGCAGCAGCCAGGGATTAGGAAGGTGCCTCCAACGAGGACATCAGGGCCAGCACCTCCCTGTTGCTGTGTGAACACACCAAGCAGCCTTTTCCTCGTTTGGTGGAAGCAAAGCTACACTGATATTGCCCCTAATCCCCTCAGACTGAGCCCTCAGGCCTGTGCTGTGGGTGACCATGGCTTTGTATGAAGCCAAACGTAGTAAATAAATAGCGAGTGGTAAGAGATACACCAGGTCTTACAAAAATCAAATTCAAGGCTGAACTTGTTGAATCATTGATGGAGCAATGAAGGAAATCTTATTCCTACCTTTGTCCACTCAGGGTGTTGCATCAGGATCCTGAGCTCACCTCCCCAGAGCTCAGAGGAGCCAGGCCAATGCTATGCTGTGTGGATATGGCCAAGAGCTTTTCCTCTGGAGTCTTAATGACTTAAAAAATGTGCAGAAAAATATTAAAAATTATTCTTTGGCCACATCTGACCAAGTGCATTCCTGGACGTGCTTTTGTTTCTTGGAGATGCCCCTTCAAGAATGATTTGTAACAGATGTCTGCACACACCACACACACAAACAGTGCACAAATATTACCATGGAGGTGTTTTTTAATGTGTGGAAGCAGGAACCAGACTGGGACAAATTGTTCTACAAATCTAAAGCCTGGGGGAATGCAGGCAGCAGATGTGAAAGGAGAGGGAGGGTCAGTCACTGCTGGTCAGGCTGGTCTGCAGTGGGGAGCTGCAGAGGGACAGGGACACCTCAGGTGCTCTGACTTGGCAGGAGAGATCTGAGGGCAGGAGGGGCTCTTGGCCCAGGGCAGAGAGCACGGTCTGACAGCCCATGGTGGAACTCAGGACAGATCCTGGGGCTCAGAACCCGCCCAAAGCCCTGCTGGTGGCACTAAGGATGGATCCTGAGGCTCAGAACTCACCCAAAGCCCTGCTGGTGGCTCTCAGGATGGATCCTGGGGCTCAGAACCCGCCCAAGGCCCTGCTGGTGGCTCTCAGGACGGATCCTGGGGCTCAGAACCTGCCCAAGGCCCTGATGGTGGCACTCAGGAGGGATCCTGGGGCCCAGAAGCCGCCCAAGGCCCTGCTGGTGGCATTCAGGATGGATCCTGGGGCTCAGAACCCGCCCAAGGCCCTGCTGTCCCAAGTCCCTGTAGGTGTGAGCTGAGCCAGCACGGCCTGGCTGCCTGAACAGCAATTCCTGCCACAGCCCAGCCAAAAGGTGGGATTTGGCCAAGCAGGGGCTGAGCAAGGAAAGGAGAAAGCAGCTGGCGAGCTGGAGAGGCAGGGAGAAGGTCAGGCATGCAGGAGGGAGCTGGTGAGACCAGAGACGATCCCAGCACAGCGAGTGCCAAGGAGGGCACAAAGAGCGATTGGAATCCAGCTCTGAAAACTGCGCCCAGGAGGGAATTAGAGAGGGAAGTTCTGGCCCAGGAAGGAATTAGTGAGGGAAGTTCTGGCCCAGGAAGGAATTAGTGAGGGAAGTTCTGGTCCAGGAGGGAATTAGTGAGGGAAGTTCCAGCCTGGGAGGGAATTACTGAGGGATGTTCTGGCCTGGGAGAGAATTACTGAGGGAAGTTCTGGCCTGGGAGAGAATTAGTGAGGGAAGTTCTGGCCCAGGAGGGAATTAGAGAGGGAAGTTCTGGCCCGGGAGGGAATTAGTGAGGGAAGTTCTGGCCTGGGAGGGAATTAGTGAGGGAAGTTCTGGCCCAGGAAGGAATTAGTGAGGGAAGTTCTGGCCTGGGAGGGAATTAGTGAGGGAAGTTCTGGCCCAGGAGGGAATTAGTGAGGGAAGTTCTGGGCCAGGAGGTGCTCACTGACATTTCCAGCCAGGCTGTGTCCCAGCAGCAGCCGGGGGCAGGAGCCGGCACCACAGAGTGTGCGGGCTGGAAATGGGGAGGGCAGGGAAGCACCTTTCACCCGCTGCTCACACAGCGCTGTGCGATCCCATCTGCGGCAGCTCGGGGTGAGGCCACCCCGAGGAGAGCACAGCTTGTGGCTGGGCCAGGTTTTGTGTGGGTGGCGTGTGTGGGGTGTGGTGCTAACGAGTGTGTGCAAACCATCCGGCATGTGAGAGAAAGTCAGCACAGCACTGGCAGGAGGGCACCCAGAGACACATCCCCCTCCTCCCGCGAAGGGTCCATGCCCTACCTTCTGCCAGAGGAAAGAAATTCAGCAGGAGCTCCAGGAAAAGCAGCGGGTCCATTGGGAGCAGAGCGCCTGTCAGACTTGGAAATTAAATGGAAGCACGACAAATCTGGATTGTTCCTGCCAAAACCAACTTTCATTACTTTATAATTCAACATGTGTTACCAGCTCCTATTATTAGAAAGGCAAACTTCCTCCACTGTGGGAAGAGGCTGAGATGGAGCTTTCTAGCCCTCTGTAAGTTAATTACAGTACACATGTTAAAAGCAGCATCTGTCTTAGTCAATCTAGTTGATTATTGCAGCACTTTATTTTTAGTTGTTATCAAGGTGGAGGATGACACTGATATAAGTGGGGAGCTTTGCACAGATCTTGCTCAACTGCATATTCTCCAAAGCCAGATCTGCTGGCTCTCCTCTCTGGGAGCTGGGCCAGCAAAGCCCTTGATGGACTTGTAGGAAAAGAGTCCATGCAAAGTGCTTTGACTGTGGGGTTATAACAAAGATACTGAGGCCTGGCTTTGAAAATCAGCTGTGGAAATACCAGGGCTGGTGGCCCTTTCTGGTACTCCAGTGGCCAAAATCTTTGTTGCCTCACTTCTATTCTGAGTTCCCTCTGATGTAAAAATATTTCCGGCCTCATGACCGAATGCTTTGATTTAACACATAACAGCTCCCTGTTCATGCCCTTATGTCTAATTCTGCTGCTTGTGCAATTTCAACTTCTGGGTGATGTGTGAGTGTCAGAGTGATACTGACAGGACCAACAAAAGCATGTCAGGTGAATTTTCCTTGGGAGTATAGGAAGCTCCTCCTGAACAAATGAGAGGTCTTGAGGTCGTGGCTAAAAGTTCAAAGTCTGGCAACAACTCCTCCCTCCTGCTTCAGGACCAGTGAGCTCTTGTGATGTTGGTGTCATGTAGGAGGTGTGGAATTAGCATTTGGGGTTTATCTGAGTGCTCTTGGCTGGGAGGCTGGCACTGACACTGTTCTCTGTGGAATGGAGTCCTGGGTAACCTTGGTTTAGTTTCTGCTCACGGCACAAATGAGAAGAATCTGCCTCCTTCCCAAGCTAAAATGATCAGGAAAACAAGAAGAAAACACACACTCACCCACCCCCTCTTCCCTTTGGGTTTTAGAGCAGCAGCACTTGGAAAGCCCAGAGAATGAGAAGTGTGGGGTCTGAAGGCAATGACAGTCCCAGGGATGCTCCTCCTGCACCTGACCTGCGATCTTATGGTCAGCAAATCTGTCCAGTGTGATGGGGAATGGAAAGAGTATTAACACACCCTTATCAAATTCAAACCAATGCTACTCCTGTGTTTATTCCCAGAGGAACACTTCCCAGAGGTTCCTGAGCTTGTGTCTGTAAGAGCCTGAAGCTGCTCACATCTCTCTGTGTGCGGTTCCACAGAGGTGCTGCAGGTGCCAGCTGAGGATTCTGTGTGACAGGCACCTCTTGCAGCAGATCTGTGCCTGTTTACCAGATCAAAAGGAAATCTAAATGGGCTGACATCTCCATGTCCTGTAGCAGCACAGCAGGCTGATGCTGTCTGATAAGAGAGCAAACTTCCCTGGCTTTTTTGCAAGGGCCATTACCACTGTGGGTTCCTCACTCTTCTAATCCTTTTTTTTGGTTTGTTTTTTTTTTTATTGCCTTTGCTCTTTATCTTTCCAGAATGACAGAACAAAATGTAGCTGGGAGAGTGATGCCTGGCTTGTTACTGTAGGGTTGGATGTTAAATTTACAAGGGTTATCAGAGAGAGGCCATTATTCCTGATGCTTCCTCCCCACCTCAGTAGGAGGAAATCCTCATCATCCTCACTTTTCCAGAGTGTCCTGGGCAGAGGGACAGCTTCAGACAGGGATTTTCAGGGAGACCTTCCCACTGTGTCAGAAGGTACAGTGAGGACCCTTCTTGCTTTCTAAACTCTCAGGGGAGTTTAAAGGATTATACAGGTGTAATTGAACCTTTGTCCTGCAGGAATAAGGCTGGCAAACCAAATATATTTATATAAAAATAAATTATTAATGATGATAATGATTAGACTAAAAGATCTCAATCAGAATTATTTACTACATAGGATAGGAATTACAACTATTAGTATAATGGGGTACTGATTTTGAAGCAATATTGAAGCAATTATATTAAAGATAGCAAAACCAATTATGAAGTAGATTAATGTCCTTCACCCAGACCAAGACCCACGGGCAAATCTAACTCTGTTCTCATCTCCCACCTGGGAACCCAGAAAGGATTTATGGTCCATGTGTGATTGTTTGATGTGCTAACAAGGGGCCTTCTGGTGGTACCACAGCTGAACATCATCCCCAGGTTACTGTGCAGACATGAGAGGGGAGAACAAACAGGTCAGGATTGAAGAGAAGCTCTTTGGGTACTTCTGACTCAGCTGGAGCAGTGGTTCTTGAAATACTTTGAGGAGTGATCATGAAACACTTTGATGAGCCATGGGCTGGTTTCCAGACAAAATGAAAGGAAATTAAGCTGGTTGGGAGGGGAATTAATGTCCCTTAGGACACCAGAAATGTAAGACAAAGCAGCTCTGTCTCCTTTAGCCCTTCTGTTTAAATTGGGCCTGGCTTCCACACAAAGGGTATCTCTGGGATCACACCACAGGAACAGCTGGAGCAAAGCTGGAGCCGCTGTGTCCAACTCCCACTGACCACTGAGGCAAGGAGTTTATTCTGAACCAATAATGGCTGTGTGATTAGAGAACTATTTCTCAGTGGAAGATCTCTTCCAAAGGTCACAGTTGCTGTGTGTTTACTCCCAGGAGGTCTGGGAAGCCACTCTGGCAGGAGGGATGGAGAACACCCTGTCCTGGCTCTCGGGGGGATGCTCCCAGAGCCCTCCCCTCACGCTGCTGTCCCTGTGCCTGCAGCCGTGTGCTGGGTCACCCGAGCACCAGGGGAAGCTGCTCTTGCCGTGTCTCAGGTGGCCTGTGCTGGCCAGGGCTCCCGGGGGTGCCAGGCAGCAGCTGGGGAGCTGTGGCTGGGGGCTGTGTGTGTTTGGAGGCTGTGTCTGTGTATGGGGGGCTGTGTTTGAGGGCTG
>VZTB01000135.1:190479-209020 GCA_013397245.1 Thryothorus ludovicianus
GGGGAGCTGTGTTTGGTGATCTGTGTTTGTTTGGGGAGCTGTGTTTGTTTGGGGGAGCTGTGTTTGGTGATCTGTGTTTGTTTGGGGAGCTGTGTTTGTTTGGGGAGCTGTGTTTGGTGATCTGTGTTTGTTTGGGGAGCTGTGTTTGTTTGGGGGAGCTGTGTTTGGTGATCTGTGTTTGTTTGGGGAGCTGTGTTTGTTTGAGGGGCTGTGTTTGTTTAGGGGCTGTGTTTGTTTGGGGGAGCTGTGTTTGGTGATCTGTGTTTGTTTGGGGGAGCTGTGTTTGTTTAGGAGCTGTGTTTGAGGGAGCTGCGTTTGTTTGGGGGAGCTGTGTTTGTTTGGGGAGCTGTGTTTGTTTAGGGGCTGTGTTTGTTTGGGGAGCTGTGTTTGGTGATCTGTGTTTGTTTGGGGAGCTGTGTTTGCCCCTGAGCCCAGCACAGGAATTTCCCTGACTCCTCTGGAAGCTTTAGGCAGCCGCTGCTCAGCGTGAGCCTTTGTGGAGGTGCAGCCCGGGGCTGGAGTGCTCCAGCACAGCCGGAGGGAGCCTTTCCCACAGGAGCTGGGACTGTTTGCAGACACTCCTCACTCCTGGCTGCATCCTTGCCCTGCTCCTCCGGGCGCTGCCAGGTGAAGGCAGATGAAAGGGGGCTCCTCATTCATAACAATCAACTTCCAAGCTCATCCCAGAGACTTTCAACCTAACTGCTCTCTCTGCTCCTTTCATGTCTCCTCTTTGTTTGGTGAGTGCACTAATGCAGGCCCCAAATAAGCATCTGCACTCATAAGACATGAACAAATAGGGAAAGGATAATAATATCCAAAGGTTTTACAGGAGAGGTTAAAAAGGGAGCCAGACTACAGAGACTGCTCAATAGTGGTTTGCTTGACTGATGTTACAAAGGCAAAAGACAGAAAAATCCTTGGAAAATACCTCTGAGCAGTGATTGCTTTCTCAGAAAGCCTCACAATTAGGCATGAAAGGAGTCCTTCCAAGTTACTCAAATACATTAAAGATGTTATTAGGAAGTAATTAGGCTACATGGAATAATTTGAGATCCACTCTGTCTCTTACCTCCCCATCTGTTGGGGTCTCTATGCAGAGCTGCTGTAAAAGGCCTTGGCAGCCCTCAGGCCATCCAGGTGATCCTGGCTCCCGGCTAAACTGGACAGGGAAGGTGAAATGAGCCTTGGGTGTTTTAACACATGGTGAGGTACAGCCCTGCACAGCCAGAGCCCTGCCAGCACTGACTGCTGACCTCAGGCCCTGTCTGACCCCTCGGGAGGCACCAGAGCTGCCCCCCTTGCCCCAGGGAGTGGTGCTGCACATGCCAGGCGAGTGCTGGACAACATCCCTGAGCTTCTGCAGGGCAAGGCTGGATGAATTCATTCTGAAATCCATTCCACAGCTGTTTGGTACCTTCTCCAATTCGTCTTTGCCATATTTACTCTGCTGCTGAGAATGGGAAAGCCAGTGTTTCCTCAAGCAAACGTTGTCTGTGATTGTGTGTTCCTGAGAAGCTAAAAAAGAAATATTTAGTTGCTCAAAACCCTACAGTGGTGTCAGTGCTGAATTTGAGGAGTTTATTAGAGTAAGGCTTTGCCTTTCCATCCTTCCTGGAAGCTCTATGGGGACCTCCTGCCTGTGTTTTCATGAAGAGACACAGCCTGTGGAATCCTTCCTAGTGTCCCCACGTCTGCTCAGCTTTTAAATCCTACACAGTCCAGCCAGAACTCTGTAAATGGCCTTGTTCATTGACCAAAGTTACACTTCCCAGCTATAAAAATTACTGAACCCACAGAAGTCCCATAAAACCAGGGAACTAACAATTAATGTAATTTGACTGCCAATTCCCCTCTGGAAAAGATCCAAGTAGGACACAGTCCTGCTTGGTACAGAAGGTGAGGGGCAGTTCTGTTGATCCCATGGAATCTTAGCTCTGGGATTACACTGGTGGCTGCTGCTGCTTCTTAAACCACCAGCCTGTTACAGCCTCTCTTTCTTCTTTCTCCTCCAAGCCCAGTGTCAGTTTGCTCCCAGATGTTTTTATCCTTATCCATATGGTGCTATCCCAACATTTAGCCTGAATGTTCCCCATTTCAGTTCAAATCCAGGGATCACCTCCTCCAAGGAGCCACTGGGGGATCTGACAGATGGAGTTCCTAATCCACTATCCATCACGTTTGAAAAACTGTGGCAGCCAGGTGAAGTTCCTGATGACTGGAAAACAAGAAAATATAATCCCCATTTGAAAAAACAGGAAAGTGAAAAATCTGGAGAGCTGCAAACAAGCCAGGCTCCCAAGGTACCAGTGAGGTATTCAAGCATCACTTCTGTGTGTTTGAGGAAGAAGTTCTCTGCTGCTTCCTCTGCACTCCAATGTTCTGCACCTGCAGCTGCACTGGGTGATCCTTCCCCAGTGCATTCCTATTAAAAGCAGTGGTACAGAACCCAGGGTCCTCACATGACGTTTTCACCCTCACGAGCTCAGTGGGCTGAGTTAAAAACAGGGTTTGACACAAAGGATTTGACTTGAGGGGAAAAACAGAGAGGTTTCTTGCTGGGATTTGCTGCTAAGGAGATCTGTCACGGACCAAAGGAGATGTGCAGGTTCCCTGATCTGATATTTTCTTTCATTCCTTGAACTCGGCTGAACTCTTTGCATTGTCAAGCCTTTCCTTGGTAAATGTGAGGATTAATTAGCTGCAGGACTTAATAAATGTCCTGAGAAAAACACTTTCTGCCTTGTGATGGTGCCTTTAATGTAAAGTCTGTTTGACAGGAGGTTTCAGGAACATTTGCCTGGTGACTCATCTGATGCACAGGGGGGAGCCTGCATTCCCATTT
This sequence comes from Thryothorus ludovicianus, assembly GCA_013397245.1. Classification (NCBI taxonomy): domain Eukaryota; kingdom Metazoa; phylum Chordata; class Aves; order Passeriformes; family Certhiidae; genus Thryothorus; species Thryothorus ludovicianus. Next base: position 193,325 of record VZTB01000135.1, read on the forward strand.
ACCTCATTGGAAGATGATCCCTTCCTGTCGGGGTGTGAGCTGTGCTTGATGGCTCCTTTGAAAGGAAACTTCATCCCTCCAGAAGATCTTTAGTCTTTTGGGCAGGACTGAGTGATCTAAACGAGGTCCAGCCTTCTTCAAGGCAGTGGTGATGCTCCCAAGCCTTGGGATGGGAACTCCATGTAGCTGCTCAGAGCTTCAGGACCACTGGCAGGACTCTGGGTGGTGTTAACCCTCCCCTGGGACTGTTCTGCACAGCTTCAGGGGACCTTCTGCATCATCCAAAATCTATCTCTGGTTGAGAAACCAGGTCCTGGAGGGAGACGACCATCTGTCTTCTCTATCCCTGCAGAGGTCCAAGCAAATGGCAGAGAAGCAGCTCAAAGCCCTTCCCACATTGGAATGGGATGGAACTGAGGACCAGGTACCCCTTGGCAGAACCTGCTGGGCCCCTCAGGACAGAGACAGTGATGGAGGGACCCTCCATCTCTGTCCTGCTCCCTCTGGATCTTACAGAGCTGCAGGACAGCAGCACAAGAGCTCCTTGGTTCTCCTGCTCCGTGTGGGAAGTGTCAGGAGGACTGGGAGGCTGGCAGGCTGGCACTGGAGCCCCCAGCAGCAGGGACTGATGTCCAACCTTGGCAACTCCTTATTCCAAGGTCCCAGATCACCAAGGGACCATTTCAGCATTCATGAGTCATTCAAGAAAGCCTGGTATTAGTTTAGATGAGGAGAATTAGTTTCATCAGCAAAAGGGCAAGAAACCTTTCTCTTTCTCCTCTCTCTGCCTTTTTTTTTTTTTTTTTAATGAAAACTGCAAGTCTGAAACAAAGAACAAAATCCACGGGGGTATCCTAAACCCTCAGAACTTGTGGATTTTATCCATGCTTGAACATTTTGTGTTCCTCTGCCTGTGCAAAACGAATTAAAGGTTTGAATCCGGCTCCTGGTGGAAAAAGTGCTCCCATCACAACTGGCACTAATTGGCTCCCTTGTTAGCAGCTCGCTGGGAAGGTGAGCAGTGAGCTGCACACTGAAACCCCAACAGCTCCCAGGAAGGGGGAGAAGCAGTTCCTGGTTCTTTGCCTCTTCCAGGGAGCACCAGCCGGCGCTTTCCAGGCCTGCCAACTCAGCGTTAAATTCCTTAAATCTCGTTTGTGACGGCAGCGTCCCCCTGAGGGATTAATGGAGCTGAGTGAGAGAAGCAAAGGAACGGGAGGGAAAGGCTGCAGTTGCATTACCATGGGTTAGTGCAGCAAAGAGGGACCAAGAGCTGCACTGCTGGATGTCCAGAATGCCAAGGGATCCCTGCCTGCAGCAAATGAAGAATATTCACAAGAAAAAAAACATCGGGTCCAACTCCCCCAGAGCTGGAGGAAGGGGAATTGCACTGGGAGATGGCTCTGTGGTGACTCCAGTGCCCCATCCATCAATATTAATAATAACACATAGAGCTGGGGCTTGCATATTATCTCCCAATGAGCAGGAGCCAGACACTGGGTTCCATGTAATTTAATTTCAATTAGTGCACTGGAGCTTTTTAAAGAATGGAATATATATTCTTCTGCAGTTACTCGCAGACTATTAAACACAATGCAGAAAAATTTTTATGTAAATGAGAATTATCTTATTGGCTTTAGTATCTTTCTCCCTTTCCCTTCTCCAGGTAATTGGGTAGGAAGGTGCTGGGGGAAAAAAAGCAGGTGATGGGAAATGAGAATAATGAAACCTCTGCAGCATTGCCTCCTGTTAGATGCAGGAGCCCAAAATATATGTGTGTGTCAGTTTAATTTAATTTGCTGTTAATTAGCTTAAATGGCAGTCTTACCTTCGTGTGCTTTCACTGCATTTCTGTCCAGGCTCTCATTAGGCAGAGGGATAAAGCAGGTGCTTGTTAAAAATACCAGAAGTGCCTATTTACATTACAAAGCTAGTCCCAGCACTTATGGTGAAGGAGCTGAAGTCTTGTCCCTGGATACAGCTGGTGGGAGGGAGGGAGCAGCTCCTGTTTTCACAGGTTGCCACACCAGAACAGTAATTCCTGGTATTAATGAGATGACAATTTAGAACACAAGGTGCAGCAGCAGAGTCATGGAATGGTTTGGGCTGGAAGGATTCTCAAAGTCCATTTCATTCCACCCCTGCCATGGGCAGGGACACCTTCCACCATCCCAAGGTGCTCCAAACCACATCCAGCCTGGCCTTGGGCACTGCCAGGGATCCAGGGACAGCCCCAGCTGCTCTGGGCACCCTGTGCCAGGGCCTCCCCACCCTCACGGGGAACAATTCCTGCCCAATATCCCATCCAGCCCTGCCCTCTGCCAGTGGGAAGCCATTCCCTGTGTCCTGTCCCTCCATCCATTGTCCCAAGTCCCTTTCCAGCTCCCCTGGAGCCCCTTTAGGCACCAAAAGGCCACAATTGGATCATCCCCAAAGCCTTCTGTCCTCCAGGCCCAACAAGGCCAATTCTCTCAGCCTTTCCTCCTAGGAGAGGAGTCCCATCCTTATAAATCCAGTAAAAATATGGATGTGTAGCTCTCTCAAAGCCAGGTGGACAGCAGGCACTCAGAAGTGCCTGTTTCTAGCTCATGTAGAAGACGACACCTCTGCAGGGATATGGAGATGTCTGTGAATGCAAATCCTTCAGAAACAAAGTTCCCAATTATTTAATTCAGGCCAACAAAGGAAATGAAAAATCTCGGTTTGATTTAAATGAGCCTGGATGAACCTGGGAAAGCAGAGGTGGGAAATAGCAGGGATGGAAAAGGGCACAGAGAAGGAATGCAGCGTAGGGGAGTGTGCTTTCAAATATTGATATGGAAAAGGTATAAATAGAAACAAGCACATGCTTGTGGAGCTAATAAAGGGCTTGTTTACAAGTGAGCAGAGAGGTTCATTAAGAACGGGAGTGAGCACCTGCTCTGGAAATAAGGGAAACACTTAATGAAAGCACAGAGAGGGTGGAGAAAGGGATTTGAGGCCAAATGTGCTTGAGGAAGAGAAAGGTTCAGCACCTCTCATCATTCACCCTCAGCATTGGTGTGCAGGGCCCCAGTCCATGGGCAGGGGCTCACAGGAGAGCACGGCCCAGGGCAGAGCAGTGGGGCTGGCACAAGGTGCTCAGGAACACAGTGCCTGCTTCTCACTGCTTTATTCCAAGGAGTATTAAATCCAAGCAAAGAAAACAAATACCTTAGCTCATTTCTTATTTTCAATGCAGCTGCTTCTCCAGGTTTTTGGTCTATTTTTTTCACGTTATCTTTTTTTTCTTCACTTTATCTGTTTATTTTTTCACTGAAAAAAATACAGGCAGAGAGCAGAGTCTAAACTCCCTGGCAGATGTCCTGTTTTCACTGATGTCTTCAGCTCTGCAGGGGTGGGGGATTAGATTGTGGTGCCACCAGGTGAAATCCTTCCTTGTACTCTCCTTCACAAGGATATGTCCTGAGCAATCCTTAAGGAGCAGATGTGACGAGGCTGTGAGACTCCAACCCTGGCTGAGGAGGAAGGATGATGGCCAAATAACTTCAGAGAGTCACACAATATCCTGAGCTGGCAGGACCCCAAAAGGATCATCCAGTCCAACTCCTGGCCCTGCACAGGACACCTCAGGAATTCCACCCTCTGCCCAGTTAAGAGTGGAGGTGAAATGGAGAGTGTGAGAAGGAACATCCATCTCTCTCCTCTGATCCCCCTCTGGAAGAGTTCTCTGGAGCCTGCCCTCCATCCTGTCATGGAGGGGGTTTCTCTGACCTGACATGCATTTTTCTCCTTTTTTGCTTTGTAGGAGTTGGAAAAGACATACAGGACATGTCCTGGTATCCCCTGCAGCATCCTTGCTGTGGGAATTGTCTGCCCAGGGACCTCTTGCCCCTTCCAAGGCCTGTGACAGCTCTGCAGCACTATTCCAGCACCCCTACACCTCTGACCTGGAAAACAGGGACTCCTCTGGAGTTTGGTACCAGCAAAAGACAAGAATGTTTCCCTGTTGCATAGAGAAATCTCCTTTATCCACTGTGCCAGACAACTCTGGCACAGACTAAGACAATAATTTGGGAATGATTGTGGGAGAGCTGTGGAAGCCCCTTGGGAAGGGGCTGAAGCTGCTGCTTGGCTAACCAGGCTCTCCCCCAGCTCACCTGCAGCCTGACATTTGGGTGGGGATAAGCAGGGCCCATGGCTGGAGAGCAGCCTAGAAGGAAGCATTTGCTTTCCACACAGATTGTTCGGTATTCCCTGGTGGCAGGCAGTGCCCCAGGGAGCAGTCTGAGTGGGAGGACTGCTGTCTGAGCCCTCCTTTCTTCCTGCACAAGGGACAAGGATGTCCCCTGCCCTCAGGTGACCCCTGAGGTGGCCTCTGCCTGCTTCCCAGCCAGGTACTGCTGTACCAGCCTGTGCTGCTCCCCTAAAGCCTGGGGACCTTTCCAGCAGGTGTATCTGGACAGTGAGTTTAGCACAGTTTGATCCTGCTCCTGGGACCAGGACATGGAGCCCTGGAGCTCCTGCTCTGCCCCTGCCTCAGCTGGAGCTCTGCAGAGGGAGGGGAGCCCTGGCTTTGACACTGGGAGCTGCACTTGCAGCTTGGCAGGGCTTCAAGACTCCAGCCCAGCTCTCCTGGGCTTGTGCTTCCCCTCCCCGTGCAAATGTCCCCAGCCAGGCCAGCACACGCAGTCTGTGTCCCCACTCCTCCTCTCCTGGCCCTGCTGGGACTCTCTCAGAGATGTCTCCCCTGGAGAGAGGAGCAGCCCTGCCTGCCCCAGCGCTGGGACTGGCTGTTCACCCCAGTGAAGAGGGAGGTCCTTTGCAATAACTGTGCCCAGTGTTTACACAAAGCACTCCTGGTGTCATCAATCACCCGTGTCTGCTCAGCAAAGGGATTTTGCTCAGTTGCTGTCACACTGAGAGCTTGGACAGGCTTAAACCTGGTTGAACTTCAAGGGCAGAGTGGAGGGGAAGGTGCTCATCTGCACTTCCAGGTGATGCCAAATGAGGAGATGGAATGAAGGTGTCAGGGCAGGGTCCCAATCTGTCACAAGCCTGAGGAGGGGAGGGTGTGCTTGGCTTTCCTGCACATTCCCCCGGGATGGGTTTGTAGGGCAGATGGAAACGAGCTCCCTAAGAGCCCTGCTGTGAGGATGAGGAGTAAAGAGCCCATTTGTTCAGTCTGCCAGCATGATCTGATTTCATACTCTGTGTTTAGCAGAGAAGCTGTTTCCCCTTGAGCAGAGTTATGCACTTTGCAGTTCCTTCTTTAAAATGACTTAGTTATACATTTGCTCCATGTTATTTTGAATTCTCTTGAAGATCAAGGACACTACAAAGCCAGCAAGATAAAATTAGCATCTGAGCTGTAGCCTTTGCTTGGTATAAGAAATGCAGATCAGCTTCACTTGCAGTGAATGCTGGAAGGTGAATTTCATTTATGTCTTCCTTCAGCAGACCCAGTTCTGCCATCCCTGTTTGTTTTGAGTGCCACCACAGCCCCTAAGCTGTCCCAGTATTCCCGTACAGCTGCTGCCAGAGAAAGTACCAGACCACAAAATCGGACCTCCAGCTGATAAGAAATCAGTTTGTTCAAAATCAGTTCTTATCTCCTCATAGTGTGCTCCCTGGGAGTTTCAGCAGGGGAGCAGTCAGGCTGGCTTTGTTTGTGCACAGCCCTCCAAGCAGCACCAGGCCCAGCACTGATGCTGGGGGATTAAAAGGCTTTTGGAGTCTGGAGAAGAGCCCAGGAATGACCTAAAGATGGGAGAAGTGCTCTGAAGTGGGGTTGTAATGGCCCATGGGGTTTGGGTGATGCCCTTGCTCATGGGGCATCTGTTCATGGGGCGAAATGCTTTCAGAGGGAAAAGGGGGTGTTGGAGGCCATGGCATCTCTCAGCATGGCAGAGAGATGAACAGTCTCTGGAGGAGCCAAGGCACATGTTTAAAAGGGAGATTAACCATCAGGAGGGTTGGCCACAGGGACTTAAACACCTCTCAGTCCCCTCTCCTCAAGGCAGATTTGTTGGGTAGGTACTTTTCAGGAGTTTTGTACATCTCAGATAGTCTCAAGCTGGAAGGGACCCACAAGGAATTCCCTTCTCCTCACAGAAATACCCAGAATGAAATAGAGGATTAAGAGCATTGTCCAGGTGCTCCCTAAGCTCTGGCAGGCTCTGCTGTGACCTTTTATTTCCCTGTTCCAGGGACCAACCACCCTCTGGGGGAGGAGCCTTTCCCCAATGTCCCACCTGAACTTTCCCTGACACAGCTTCATTCCATCTCCTCGTTTGGTATCACCTGAAAGAGGAGATTCAGCACCTTCCCCTCCACTGCTGCCCTGGAAGCTGAACCAAGCTGGAGCCTGCCCAAGTTCTCAGTGTGGCAACAACTGAGCAAAACCCCACTGACAGTACCAGACATCCAAGGAGAGGATCTGCCCAGCACCACTTTGGCACAGGGTGACCCCTTCCATGTGTTCAGGTGAAGGGTTGGAGGAGAATGGGCCATGAAATCCTGAGCAGAAGTTCGAAGTTTACATACTAATTGTTTTTTTTTCCTTTGGCCATCATTAGAGCCTTTACCCATCATCTGTAGCCCTTCATCCCTCTTCCTGTGGACTTGCTGGTGACAGGCCCTGTTATCTCTTTGAAAACAGACCCAGAACTGACAGCCTTCACAGAACTGGCCCTGGTAGGTCTCACAGATGAAGAAGCATTATCTTCTCAGCCTGGACCAGGAGGTGACTGGAAGTGCATCCACACGATCCAGACCAGAGCTGAACCCTCTGGGCTCCTCTGCCTCCCTGCCCTGCAGCTCAGGAGCTGGAGCACTGACCCCAGAAGCAAAGGTTTCATTTGAATCTGGCACATCCTAATCTTTTATTCATGGTGGGTCATGCCTGGTGATGAATCAAAGTAGGAGAAGAGATTAGAACAGCTACAAAACCACCTGAAGATGCAGATGGGATCTCAGTGGGGACAGTTGGGATTAAGAGACCCGATTTCAAAACTGGAAATTTGTTTTAAATGCTTTATGTTTACAAATTCTGCACTCAGAACCCGAGGAACTCCGTATTTCCAGCAAATAAGGGACGTATTTTCTGTCTCTGTGTTTGCAGGGTTTCAGAACAGCTCTGAGTTTTTGTACAGTATTTGAGATGATTTACTAAGTTGGGTTGTCAGTGAGCATAACCAGGTGTCAGTCTCTTGATCTTCATTGATTTGTATCCATTTATGCCAGCTCAGGATTATTCTTTCAAGAGGATGGCTCTGAGTACCCAAGCTTTAAAGCCCAAGTTGCTTTAATTGGACTCTTAGATAAAGTATTTCTTATTTCCAAAGCAGGATGAACACAAAGACACTTTCACAGGAATACTGATACAAGCTTAGAAGTAGGTGTTTTTCTGGGAACTGTGCTGTCATTTGTTCTCATGGATTTACAGTGAGCCAGCAGGAAACAAGGCAAACCTGATCCATCTGGAACCACTGGCACCAGCATCCCCTCCAGTACAGCAACCAGGCAGATCTGGATTTTAAACAGGATCCTGTCATCTGCAGCCACGTGCTTCGTTAGGGAAGATAATGTTGTACATGGATACCTGCCACAAACATCCCAATCCAGACTTTGGGTCTTTGTATCCAGATCCTTTTGTTTGTCCCATTGGAGGAGAGGAGTGAGACTGACGGTGAATTTTAGCTCTGGAGCCAACTTCTGCAAAAATGTGAAGGAGGTGGGAGGCTGGATCCAGGCTGATGCCTGTCCAGTTTGCTGGAGGCATCAGAACACTGCGTCCTCATTCCCAAATCCAGGCACTGGCTCAGGGAGGATGCTCTGTTTGTGGAGCAGTCCTGTCCTGCCTGGGAGGGCCCTGAGCAGTGAGGATCCTGCTCAGCCCTGGGACAGGGTGAGCTGTCACCACCAGGTCACTGTCCCAGCACACGGGGACAGGGAGAGCTAATGGACCGCTGGTATTGTAGGGATTTCTCTTGGTACAATCAAGCCTCTTTTTTCCTAGGGAAAAGGATAAAGTCCTTACAAACCGTGGATGTCTGGGATTCCCAGAAGGTTGCAGTAGTACCCAGCGTGTTTCCTGCGTTACTGTTTTATGCTGAGGGCAATATTCCCAAATTAAAGGCAATCGAGGGAGGAGTAGGATGTGTCACCTTCCACTGTGTGGGACTCTCATTTGTGAGACATGAAAAGTTAAGGAGCCTTCAGTTCTCCTGCCTACTCTTCTATGATTGAAACAAAAGAGGAGGGACTGTATTCCACCTCTCTAACACCTGTCTAACCCCCCTGAAAGGGTTTGCTGCATCCCCAAGTTACTCTCATTTGAGGCTTCACACCTTTCTGTCTGCTGTTATTTTACATTTCATTATCTCAGTGTTTCCAGATGAAAACAGTCCCACTCTGGCAAATCACTGGATGTCTTTGCTCTGTTGTAAACAGATTGCTTCCCTGCCCCTCCTCAGCATCCAGCCCCTCTGCCCAGCAATATCCCTTTCATTAAATGGATCAGGGGCATCCTGTGTCCTCCATATCGGTTTCCCCCCAGATGTTGGGATTGATGTGGTGGAAATTTCCATGAGTTCTGTTACCTGTCCTAACATAAAATGCAGACGTGTGGATGCATTCATAGGCTGCTTTTCACCTCCTGCTTCAAGCTGATGTGGAAGCTGTAGGAAAAAGACAAATGGTATTTGCCAGTTAGGTCTACTAATTACAGGACGTATTTTTGGGAGGGAAAAAAAATTGTTTTCACTTGCAGTCTTTCCAATCTGTTTTGAATTAGGAGACACTTAGGATTAGAAAGTGTTTTCTCATTAGAACAAATGTCACAGATTTAAAAATCTCTTCATTTAAATTCCTCCTAATGTTCTTTGGCTTGAATGAGTGAGCTCTTAATGTCCGTTTTAATTAAAGCATTTCTGTGGGATTTCTGCCTGGGCACCTAATGACAGAAGGTCTCGGAGAAGTGGATGTGCTCCAGCTAAGAATGGGAACTCCTGGATGGCAACTGCAGCAGAAACTCTCCTTTTGGGGCTTTTTTGGGAAAAGTGCTAAAGGACACACAAATTAAGATCTGCCTAAGAAATGATCCCACGCTTCCAGCGGGCAGAAATACCACACGGCTTGGGAGGCACTGGCTGGCTTTGCAAAGGGATTGATCTGCATTTCCCAAGCAAGCCACTTGGATTTCTTCTCTTTTTGCTGCTGTTCTCCTGCCATCAGCACAGGCTCTGGCAGCCAGGCAGGGGTGCTGGGCTCAGGTGTAGCACCCTGTCCCTTCTGCCAGACCCCCCCTGTCCCCCACTCACTGCCCCATGTTTCTCCTCTCTATTCAGGTGAAGGTTTGGTCCTTGCCCCAGTCCCCAGCAGCTCCCATGGTGCTGGATCCATTTATCAACACACACGCACAGGAGCTGCCTGTGAGCAGGGCTTTGTCAGCTTTCCTGGGTAAGAAATCCTTTGAAATTCCAGGTGTCAGCAGGCAGGTGTCTGTCTGGTGGCACAGGAAGGCAGGAAAGTGCTGTGCAGTACTGAGTACACCCACATCCCTCTCCTGGGACATGGCAAAGGCAGTGGGAAGCATCCCGGGGGGGAACTGGATGATCCTGCTCCTCAGTGTTCTTTTCCAGCTGGGACCGCTCCCACCTCTCCCTTTTCCCTGGAGCAGCCCGGGACAAGGAGCTGGTCTCTGCCTCACCACAGGACTGCCATCCTGGAGGATCCAAGGAGAGAAGGACCTGGAGGCCAAGAGCCATCAGATGGTGGGAGCAGCACGTGGGCAGCTTCACTACAGGCAGTGTAAGTGTTGAAAAAAACAAACCACAGAGCCAGACCTCACTGATGGAAATCACACATCTGGGGAAAGGCCTGGGCTCACCCCAGTGGTGTCTGGCTCACTCCCTCCCTTCTTCAGTGACAAATAAATCTGGAGACAGTTAATAATGAAAGGCTATTAAGATAAGATTTAGTCTTTATCGTTCTCGTGCTCCCCTCATTTGTCAGGCACTTGAACCAAGCAGAGCAAACTTCGATCTGGGAAATGCTGCTGATACCCAGACAGTGGCAGATTTATTGGTGCTTGTGCCCAGGCACCATCCAAGGGACAAGGAGCTACCTGGGCAGGTGTGGCCCTGTGTGATCAGTGTCCCTGCTCCTTTCCTTCGGGACACTCATTCAAAGCAGCCACCTTCATTTGGTAGCTCATAAACAGTGTCACTGCTGGAGCTGGGCAGCATTTCTTGACCAAAAAGTACCTTAACATCCAAAAAAAGCTGTTTTGAGGAAGAAAACCGTAGAATTATCGAATGTGTTGTGTTGTAAGAGGCCAGAATATCAGCTCATCGCAACCCCACCTCCCACTAACCCAGGCTGCTCCAAGCCCTGTCCAACCTGGCCTGGGACACTTCCAGGGATCCAGGCAATGTGTGCCAGTGCTGTATAGCCACCACACTTCATAAATGGATTTATTTTTAATGATCCTTGGAAGTAATATCCTTTATTTGCTCCCCCTTCCCCAACACATTCATTGTTTTTCTGTCTTTTCAGAGAGAATGCCATTTGTGTCTCTCATTCAGGCCCTGTGAGCTGCTGCATACCCTGGTGAGGTGGAGGGAGTGCTTAGGAGCAAATCTCTGATTTTCTCAACGTAATAGTAAGAAAAACAAAAGAAAATAAGCATTGGTCTTGTTTTCAGCATGCTTTCAGCTGCATGTAGCATGCAGATCCTGGATATACACTGGGCAGTGGGTACAGCCCTGAGGCTGCCAGAGCTCCAGGAGCATTTGGACAACACTTTCAGGCACAGGGTGGGATTGCTGGGTTTCCTGGGCAAGCCCAGGAGTTGGACTGGATGATCCTGGGGGCTCCTTCCAGCTGAGGATATTGTGATCCATGATTCTGTGGTTCTCTGGCAGGAGTTCCTGCGGGCAGGAGACTGACAGGAAACGTGCAGCCCTTCCCAAGATGTCACCAATATGGATGCAGCCACCTGCAAGGCACCTGCTTTTTGAGATCACGTTCACAGAGTTTTGCCTCCTTTAACATGAAGTGGATGAGCCCCAGCTCCCCCCTTCCAACATCCTTTTATTGCTTTTAGACTGACTTTGAGATGGGGTGGAAAAAGAAATCTGAGAGAGGTGAGTTCCAAGGTCAGCGCTGCTCACCCGGCTCTGTCATCCCACTGAGCTCATAAATTGGTGTTAACACGTCCTGGAAAGAACAACAAATATAAAATGAGAACCTGGCTCAGACTGGGAAGCAGAGCCATTACTGGGGTAGCCACTGCAGAGCAGAGTCTGGCATGACAGCAAATCCAGCCCAACTCCAGGGCCTGTTGAGCCCAGATGTGATCCCAGCCCCTGGCTCCATCCTGGTCATCTCCCAGGAGATGGATATGGAGAAAGCTCCCTTTTTATGCAATTTATTTTTTTAAACATCACAAAGCACCTGTGTATTTCTTGTTCCTATCCTATTAGAAATCAGCTTTGGCAGAATGCTCTTCTTTATTTTATTTTTTTGCTTGTTCTTTAAGCAGCTCTTTAGAATGGGGCTTCGTGGTGTGGAAAGCACAAATTAGTTCAGAGCCTTTCATTTGCACTCCCCACCCCTTCCACTTATGATTCCCTTCAGTGGGATTCACAAAATCTATTATTGCTGCTGTAGATTGGCCACGGAGTGACTTTGGAGAAAATTCTTTCTATGTTGACACTGTTGCTTCATTGTTATTCTTTCTGTATGAGTGAAACAAAATGAAAAATTCATTAAAAACAGATAAAAAAAAAAAAAGGAGGAAAGAAACCCACTGGTATTTCTCTATCTCCCAGCACAAAAATCAAATGTGGAAGATTGAAAACAGGGTGATGGGAAGGGAAGGGAGAGAGAGTTAAATGTCTAGCCACACACAGTGTCTAGGACAAACATGTCAATAAAAAGAATAAAAAAGGACCTGTTATCTTCTCAGGGTCCCACTGTCAAATGAAGAGCCAGGGAAGGGTCTCACAGGTGGCCTCACTTTCTTGGGGATGTTTCAACAGGCAATGACCCCTCAGAGGAGCTCTGAGAGCTGCACCATAGGAGCTTCTCAAGTGTGGGCTCTGCCCTCTCAGGGAATCACAGAATGTCCTGAGCTGGAACCCACAGGCTCACCCAGGGCAGCCCCTGGCCCTGCCCAGACACCCCAACACTCCCACCCTGGGCATCCCTGGCAGCGCTGCCCAAAGGCTCCTGCAGCTCTGGCAGCCTCGGGGCCGTGCCCATTCCCTGGGCAGTGCCAGCACCCTCTGGGGGAAGAACCTTGCCCTGAGATCCAGCCTGGCCCTCCCTGACACAGCTCCAGGCATGCACTGTCACTGTCACAGAGCAGAGATCAGAGCTGCAGACCCTGATGGGACCCGACCTCAGCCTCCTCTTCCCCAGCTGAACAAACCGAGTGACCTCAGCCATCCTCTAATGCCCCTCCAGGCTCTCCCAGCCTGGCAGGACTCCACATTCTTCCCTTTCCAGCTGGGCTGGCACCCCCAGTCCCCGCAGACATCACCTCTAATCTGCCTTGCCCCACTTTTCCAAGGGAGGCAGAGGCAGGAGGTGGCACAGAGGGGACAAGCGGAGGGAATCTGAGGCACAGACAGACTCTGCTGGCAGTGGGACTCTGGGAACAGCTCCCCTCCACTCTGGTGGGCTCCCAGTGCCTCCTTCTCTGGTCATGGTGCTCTCTGCCCATGCACAGCCTCGTGCTGACTTCTTCCAGGGCCTTCTCAATTTCCCAGTCTGCAGCCTCAAGGACACCCCTCAAGATTGGAGGGACAGATCTTTTGGGAAGACCCAGCCAGAGGAGCTGGGCCCTGCCCTGGAGCTCCTCCTCACCAATGGGATCTCAGCAAAATTGCTCTGTGTGGTCCTTCAGGCTCAGAGCAGTGTGTGACTTCAGGGCAGACCAAGGGACTTGGACCAGCAGATCCTCAGCCCTGCAGGCTGGAGGTTCCCATCCACTTTTTCCTGGGATAAGGCTGATAAGGAGCACCTTCTGTGGTACCTCACAGGGAATCCCACACCACCCCAGGTGTCTTGGTGCTGGGAAGGGCTTTGGTGTGGTCTCCTATGTTATTCTGGCATTCCAAGTCAGCACCTCACAGTGCAGAAGGGTGGCTTGGAAAGGGCTGGATGAGACCTGGGCTCCAGGGAGATTAGGGATGGGTTGGACTGCAAGGAGGTGCCAGTTGCAAGGGGCAAGACCCCTCAGGGGTCTTTCCTGGGACCTTCCCTAATAGCCATAGCAACGATCTGAGAAATGCCCCCTCAAAATGAGACCTTCAATGTCCCTCCCAACCTGAGCTCTCCTGGGATCTTGTAGCTCCCCAATCCTCTTCCCAAATCTGCTGCAGGTTTGCTCTGTAGCTACAGCTTTTTATTCTCATGACAGACTCTCATGGAGATCAGGTCTTGATCTCCACAATCACCACTACATTATTATCCATCCCAGGAAGGGGACACCTCCAAAAATAATCACCTAAATATCTTTTAAAAATAAAAATGACAAAACATTTCCCAGGATCTCTGCAGAGGAATGTCACAGGGGAAGAAAAACTCTTTTTGTGATCAAGAGACTAAACTTCAAAACACCCATACTGAACATCTCTGCGGGGCACTTTTCTGCAGGGTTATTAATAAGAAATAATTGTTTTAAATGCAGAAAAGTCTGTGTATTTTCTACTCCCTTCCAAAAGCCCTGCATCACTTGTCCTTAATGAATAATGAAAGATGCTTTTGTATTGCTTCCCACCCATAGACTTTCAAGTGATTATTAAGCAATAATAAATAGGACTCTAAAGAAAATCAGGGCTTGATGAAAACTAAATTCTGGACTAATAAGAGAAGCACCTGCTGTTGCAGAAGTTTACAGACATTCCTGGGGCTTTGGTGGGTGTTATGAATGTTCCAACCCTGGGAAAATATCCCTAAATGATTCTGAATTATTGTGCAGCCCCAAGGGAATTAGAATTTGGAAGGAAACCGGGAGATGCCGTGCCCAGGACAGCCACTGTGATACCCTAATCCCAGCACTGCTGTGATGTCCTGTCTGCTCTCACTCTGAGGGGGGATTTATCATGGAAAGCCAAACCCAAAGAGGACATTGTCCTCTGAGGAGAGAGGGAGAGCAACATCCCATGTCAGACTGCGGGATTTGGATTTCATGGGAAAACAATGTATTCCACCAGGAAGCTGATGTGGCTTTTAACCCTGCAAAAGGAAACCCAGGGTGTAGCTTGTGAAGGAATGTAATGGAATAATAGAATGGTTTGGATTGGCAAGGACCTTACAGGCCATCTCATCCCACCCCCTGCCATGGGCAGGGACATCTCCACTGTCCCAGGCTGCTCCCAGCTCTGTCCAGCCTGGCCTTGGACACTTCCAGGGATCCAGGGGCAGCCCCATCTGCTCTAAGCACCCTGTGCCAGGGCCTCACCTCCCTCAGGGGGGAAAATTTCTTCCTATTATCCAATCTAATCCCTGCCCTCTGTCAGCCATGAGTTGCCCAAGAAAAATTAAGCTGAAAAAGCCAGTTAATTGCTCACATTTGGGTTGGTAGGTACCTGGTTCTTGCCTCCAGCTCACAGCAAGAGAGGTCTTGATGTTGATGGGAGAGTTCACCTTACTGAGGGGTCTTAGCTCAACCTTCAGAGGCATCTTCTGAGAACCTCAACACTCCCACCAGTCCCATCAGGAATCATCACTGTGTCGGGTAGTTTTGTGTAACTGATCACTTAAATACCACTATAAATCTGTTAGGATCGGTGGGGAAAACTTCAGGGGGATTTGCCTTGATTGTCAATTAATCATTTGTGCTGTGGCACTATCCCAGGCATGCAACAGGAATGTTTCTTCGCTGAAAGGGTTTTCCAGTCGCCCAGGGCAGTAGGGGGAGTGACCATCCCTGCAGGGATTTAAAAGCTGTGAGGATGTGGCACTTGGGATATGTTAGTGGTGGGCTTGGCAGTGCTGGGATAATGGTTGGACTTCATGGCGAGTCTATGATTTATGACTGTGATGTGTCATTCCTGCCAGTGAGCTCTTGCCCTTCCCTAACACGCTGCTGCGAGCAGCTGCATAAAATCATTTGCATTGCTGTGACCTGAGCACCGCTGCCGTGAGCCGGGAGCAGGCAGAGCAGCCTGCGGAGCCCGAGTGCCACCTCCAAGCGATGCTGTCCCCAGCACGGCCGGCGCGATGCCCTGCACAGCTCCCGTGCCTGTCCCTCTAGCGCCGGGGCTCTCAGCCTGCGCGTCCCACGCGTTCACACAGCGGCCAAATGCCGGACGTTAATTTCGGGCAGGAAACATCATTGTCCCGAGAGAACCGTTTTCTTCGCGGTGAGTGCCAGGAGCAGGCGGACCAAGAACGGAGCAGCCGAGCTGAGCATCGCGCTGTTACCGAGAGCCCCCCGGGGCGGAGCGGCCGGGCTGGAGCTCCGGGCTGGAGCCGCGGCTCCGCTCTGTGCTCGGCGGGGACGCCGCGGGTGCGAACTTCGGCCGCGGCTCCGGTGAACCGGGTGCAGGCAAGGAGCGAGTGGTGCCGGTGCGAGGGCCGGGAGCGGCCGTTCTGCAGCGCCTGGGCCGCGCTGCGGGGCCGGGACCCCCAACACCGGGAGCCCCGAGCGCAGCCCAGCGCCGCCGCAGCCGCCCCCTCACGGGGACCCTCACGGGGACC